>JAIGNY010000818.1:1102500-1117500 GCA_020152595.1 Chiridota heheva | reverse complement strand
GAGAAATAAGAAATTACGGGGGAATCTTATTGGAACAAGTGCGTCATAAAAACGTAACTGATTTTCTTTGTTTTAAAAATGAATGGCATATTGATGAAAATATAATTTTTCAACCAAAAAAAAACAAGCATGATTTCTTTGAAGCACAACTTCAGGGGCGCTGAAAGGCGTTTTAGGTTGGTAGAGTGGCGTAGCCAGAGGAGAGGGTCGGGGGGGGGGGGGCAATATTTTAATCCGTCGGCTCATATTTAAATCCGTCGGTTCAGACTGGTGCCGTCGGTTTAAAAATATTTGACATTTCAGGTGCTTATTATTTTCTTAGATTTCAAAAGGGCACTTTCTCAGAATTAGATTCTTCGATAATAATATTTGTTTGCGCGATGTTGAATTTAAATGCATGAACTAAGAACAGAGAAAGAGAGAGAGATGAGAGAAAGAGAGGGAGAGGGAGAGGTGGAGGTGGGTGTTGGAGTGCACGTGATACAGAGCAGGCTCATTTCAAAAGTTTGACAACATCACAAGTTTGTAGTAAATTATTGAAAACTTTCTTTTAGACAACTCATAATTTTCAAAGAGTGACGATAAACCTAACCATGTACAAACCGTAAACCATCAAACATTATATTTTTACATTATACATTTTCATGATTCTGTATTTTGTATATGGTATATTATAGCTCTCTTTGACATGAATTTTGACTGGTATAATACACCTTCTTAACATGCGTTGTGACATACGTTTTTGCCTTTAAAATGTCAACTTTGCAAAAGCTTCCGGGTGCATCGCCCCCTGGATCCCTACCGGAGCTTTGCCCTGTACCCCACCAGGGGCCCTTAAGCGGGCCCTGGACCCCGCACCGACAAGTCAAGCGCTTTCATTTTGTGTTTTGTATATGGTGTATCATAGCTCTTTTTGACATGAATTTTGACTTGTATAATACACCTTCTTACTATGCGTTGTGACATACTTTTTTGCTATTGAAATCTTAATTTTGCGAGAGTTTCCGGGGCTTGGTAGAGCAAAATGACGAGGGTTTGAGAAAACATATGACCCCAAATTATTAGTGGGGCACATTTCCCACCTCCTTCTTTTGTTCAGGCGTCCTTGTATTGTCAATAGAATATCAATTTACAAATTTTGGCTGTGGGCTTGGGAAATATGAGTTAACGTTGGCATTTTCAACGGCAATGACCAAAAAATGACCGCAAAGGCGTTGTAAAGTATGGGAGCCGAAAGTAGATGGAAATTCATCTAATCGTGAAGCTCCTTTAAAGTATGGGAGCCGAAATTAGATGCAAATTTGTCTGATCGTAAAGCTACCTTAAAATGTGTGCCATGCAAAAAATATGCCGCCTTAGATAATACCTAGGAGATTTGCCAAAAGATAGGATAATGATGTGATAAATAGTGTGGAACAATTGCACCTACGCCATTTGCTACATTAAAAAAAAATTGAAATCTATGTTTTTGTAACTTTTCATGCAAATGAGCTTATCGTCAGTATTATTATTTAGAGAGGAATTGTATGTAATCTGGGTGCGTTCTTATTTCAAGTAAAGAAATACATACACATTGTATATACCGGTCACGTTTCAACGCACTGAAGACAACTTTGAAATGTTATAGGAATAGTTTCAAAACGAAATTAGATACCAACATGATATTTTCACCAAATTGTTTCTTTAATAGTTTGCATATAAATTGATAAATTCGGACAGTATCAACCCTTAAATGGGGGATCTTCAAAGCTATGTTGGACGCCATTAAGGATTATTTCCCATTATGCAATGTAAGCCTAACACAGATTGTAAATATACCTGGACAATTATGAAATTTTGTGTATCGTGAAATTTGTACTAATTTAGTCGTCATAATTATTCTCACAAATTATACAGACCCTTCTTTCAAATCTACCAGTTCGAATTTTAGATCTTAAAGGAAAATTCAAATTGATGTAGGCTGATTTTAGAGTGTATATGAACATGGGCAGCAAATAAACAAAATGATGAAATTTAATTAATGTTTCAACTTACGAACCACAAGTTTCTTTAACTTGAATCATATGATAAATGGGGAGGGAAAAGAGAGGGGGTGGGGGAGTTATATTTTAACACCCTTACATTTGATGTTGATAGGAGAATAATTAAGATTGCAATTCAAGCAATTTTGTATTTCATATTTTAGGTACTATTTACTGCGCCCACTAATCTTTTACAGACCAAATTCGAATAAAAGGACGATAATATTTTCTCCCCGCTTGTGTTAATACTGTCTAAATATTCCTTCGAAAAACATGTGAAATCTTGATTCCTATCCCCGGGCCACTGCTCTCTATTTATGATGTTAATCTCATTTTCTCTTTACCCTACCTCTTTTTGACCTCTATGTATTTATTGTTAATTCAAGTCGTACTGCTATTTAGTTTATCTTTGTATATAAGGATGAATTCACGTTTATAAGTTTGTGCAACTTTTTGTTACTCCGCCCTAGCTTTTTCTATCTGAAATAAATGTTTGAAATAAGTGCCTCTGTATGTCTCTTTGTTATATAAGGACTTCCAGTCCATATGCCGCACACATGGAATTACCCAGGTTTTTCTTTTCTTTTCCATATGTTGCCCACAGGGGCAAGCCCATATACCGCCCACATAGGCTTGCCCAGGTTTTCCCTACATATTGCCCACATGGGTCATCCCTTATGCAGCCCTCATGAGATTCCTCAGGTTTTTTCCATGTGTTTCCCACATGGGCCAGCCCACATACCGCCCACATGGACTTGCCCAGGTTTCCCCGTGTGTTACCTATATGTGTATGGCTCATCCCATATGCAGCCCGCATGAGCCTGCCCGCCAGGTTTTCCCCATATGTTGCCCACATGGGTCATCCCTCATGCAACCAACATGGACTTTCCCAGGTTTATATACCCATATAGGCAAGCCCAATTAGATCCCATATAGATTAATGGGCCATGTATGAGCTCAAAAAGGGTTGGGCCATGCCCAGATGGCCCACTTCTGTCTCATACGGACCCCATGTAGCCATGCTACATGGGTTGTACAGACCAATAATATAAAAGTAACAAAGGAGAAAATCAAGATAAGTGGTTCTGAAATTAAAACTTAATTTATTCCAAGTTCAGAGCTTTCTGCCTGCAAATATTCAAAGTATTACAATGAAATACTTAAACTATTAAACCTAATTAAATAGCCTGACCTGAGTGAAGAAGATGCAATATATAAACAGCTGTAAATTCACTTGAAATGATCATATTTCGGCATAGAGAAATCTCTGATAATCTTAATCTTCAATCAGAAGTCAATTATGATTAACTACGATAATCCACAATGAAAGCAGTTAACGGTACACGGTTGTAAATTTGCAGTGTTTGACGTGATGCCATACAAAGTGGATGAATGGCCACCATATACAGTGCTTGGCTTGTTGCCATACAAAGTGGATGAATGACCATCATCAATAGTGCTTGACTTGATGCCATACAAAATGGATGAATGACCATCATATACAGTGATTGACTTGATGCCATACAAAGTGGATGAATGGTCATCATATAAAGTGCTTGACTTGATGCCATCTAAAGTGGATGAATGACCATCATCTACAGTGTTTGACTTCATGCCATCCAAAGTGGATGAATGACCATCTTATACAGTGATTGACTTTTGGTCATCTTTATCTATATTCCAAAATTTATGATAATATGTTTTGTTTTGCATGTATAGGCATAGGTGCACTATTTTTGACTCATTGTTGTCTGTCGACTGTTTTGATTGAAGTCCCTAAGCTTAATCAAAACAAACGATTATGGGACCATATTTGTATCGATCAAGGACCCCGGGTAAAATTATTGAGAACTGGATGATAAATATAAATGTAAATTTGAGTCAAAGTTCAAAATGCTTTGCTTGTAGGCCTATTTCTGTTATGGGAGTTTTACAGTTTTCATAAAAGGACTCTGAACGATCTTCCCGTCAGAAGGTAGTATACAAATAACCAGGTAAGATTCAAATTTCAAATCGGGCCTCGCGAACGATTATGACAACATACGTTCAATGCAGGCCTAGATTGTGTACTAAAATATGCTGATTTTGTGAATCTAAAACTGTATAGACTTTGAGGTTCACATTATTTCAGCAGTCCTAAAAACTGTAAATCATTTGTGTACAGTTTAAACTCAAAATTCGGACGTAAATACTCGTTTAAATTTTAAAACGTTGGTATTCAGCAACGAGGGCCTAATAGTATAAAATTGTGCTATTGACCTGACAGCACAAACATAAGAAAGCAGTATAGAGTGCTATCGACAGCTAATCCCTTGTTGATTGTGAACGAGACGAATAGATTTCCAAAGCGGAAAAACTTTTGTGAATTTAGAGAATACAGTTTATAGAAAGTTATCAGTATGGCATGGAATTTCATAACCAGATCACGCTACAGTTCAAGTCTATGAATAGTTCGGTAAAGTGCTCATATGTGCATGCAGTGGGGGTGAGAGTGGGAAGAGAAAGAGGAGGAAGGGAGGAAGAGAGAGAGGATAGATAGATAGAGAGAGAGAAGGGGCGGGAGGGAGAGAGAGAGGATAGAGAGAGAAAGAGAGGGAGAGAGGTGGAGGTGGGTGACGGAGTGCACGTGATACAGAACAGGCTCATTTTAAAAGTTTGACAACATTTACACAATTTTTTAGCAAATTATTGAAACCTTTCTTTTAGGCAAGCCATATTTTTCAAAGAGTGACGATAAATCTAACCATGTACAAACGTAGTGTACCTTACGGTCTATGCATAATGCAGACTACTGGGATTCCTACGACTTTTTTTAATTGATTTTAGATTTATTTTTATTATTCTTGACGCCAGGATGTCCTGTAAGTATGCAATAGTTTAAGCATTTCTTTAGTTCAGCACATAGTGGCTGTAAACATTTTTTAATTTCGTTGACTTCTCTGTAGAACCCTATGATCGTTAGCGGATCCAGACTAACCTAACGTACTCTGTATATTGAAATTGTAATGTTCTGTAAGGAATTGATAGAATAAATAGCCGAATATAGTATGAATAGATAACTGATTAATTTCCTCGGCATTTTGAATACATATCTAAGGAAAATATTTTTGATCTCCACATTATTTTGTGTATTTTTCCTTGATTTAGGGCACCTCAAATTCAAGAGTTGACATAAATATATCGAAAAATTATTTTAACGGCCAGGTATCATCTGTATAACATAATCCAGAGAAAGGGGTAATTATGTTTAATGAATTGAGCGTTGAATTTCCATTTTTCACCTTTTTAATTTCATGTGCCATTGGCATCAATCTGGAAACAGGAATTAACACTTGAATTCTAAACCCTCAAAAATTAATAGTTTTAGACATGGGGCACTAAATTCAATACCATATTCGGTCTTTTCGTTACAAAATGAACCCAAATAGTATTACCTTCACCGTTCAAACCCTGTTATTATTAGTTTTATACTAACTATACATTAATCATTATCATTATTATTATTAGTAGTAGTAGTAGTAGTAGTAGTATTTTTATTATTATTATCATTATTATTATTATTATTATTATTATTATTATTATCATTATTATCATTATTATTATTATTATTATTATTATTATTATTATTATTATTATTATTATTATTATTATTATTATTATTATTATTATTATTATTATTAATTATTATTATTATCATTATTATCATTATTATTAATACTATTATTAATATTATCATTATTATTATTATTATTATTATCATTATTATTATTATTATTATCATTATTATTACTACTATTATTATTATTAATATTATTATTATCATTATTATTATTATTATTATCATTATCATTATTATTATTATTATTATTATTATTATTATTATTATTATTATTATCATTATTATTATTATTATTAGCATTATCATTATTATTATTATTATCATTATCATTAGTATTATTATTATCATTATTACTATTATTATTATTACTATTATTATCATTATTATTATTATTATTAATTTTATTATTATTACTATTATTATTATTATTAATATTATTATTATTACTATTACCATTATCATTATTATCATTAGCATTATTATTATTATTATTATCATTATCATTATTATCATCATTATTATTATCATTATTATCATTATTATCATTATTATTATTAGTAGTAGTAGTAGTAGTATTATTACTATTATTATTATTATTATTATTATTATTATTATTATTATTATTATTATTATTGATATTGCTATTATAATTTGTATTATTACCATTATCATCATTACTATTTGTATTATTACTATTTTTATTATTATTATTATATCATTATTATTATCATTACTATTATTATTACTATTATTATTACTATTATTATTACTATTATTATTACTATTATTATTATTACTAGTATTATTATTATTACCATTATTATTATTACTATTGTTATTATTGTTATTAATATCATATTATTGTTATTGTTATTATTATTATTAATACTACTACTATTATTATTATTGTTATTATCAATACTAATATTTGTATTACTATTATTATTAATATTAATATTATTATTATTAATACTATTATTATTATTACTATTTTTATATTTTTTGATATTATTATTATTATTATTAATATTTATATTGTTGTTTGCTTTGAATGTTGTGAAGAAACAAATAAATGAAATAAAATGCAACAATACTGCAATAATCGCTCAAATCACTCGGTATTACATATGACATTTTAAGCTTTCCTTATCCAGGGAAGTGCAAGCCTTATCTGTGAGATCAGGTGATATACTTGTTATTTGTCAGAAATTTACCCCAAAAATACTATTTCACTGTTGTTAACAATTTCTAAAAGCTTTATGAAATATTTATACCCGGGGTGTGATACTGATATATTAAGATATATCTACGAAAATAACGGAGTAAAATCATTGTTGAAAGAAAGAAACTATGGGAATAATAAACAACGAAGATTCTGAAACACAACAGATACAAACAGACAAAGAAAGAGATGTAACTATAGATTATTCTAATAATGCGTCGTTTCTTAATCAATATGAGAGAAGGTAATGACGAATTTATTGTACATAGTTTATATCGTCAATTTTAAACATGCGAAGTCTTATTGCATCACTTAATAAAATGTAATTTTTACACCTAACAGATTTTTTCCATCCTCTTTATTGTTCTCTGCGATATCAACAACATACCATGAGAGCATCATTTATATTCAGTACATACATTTTTTGAAACAAAAGTAATTGTCATTTGATTATCATAAAAGGATTGATAATAACAGTAAAAAAACATCATAACAAAAGCATTGACAGATGGTCTGAAATATTGAGATAGCACAAAGTATAAACACAAGCAACGATATTCCAGTGGTTTTGTACAAGGACAACCAGAGCTGATAAGAGCTCAAAAGAGTATCTACTCGTATTATATGGGTAGAGTCAAATAGATAATGCAATGATTTAAGATCATCTCTGTTACTATGCATATAAACTACTTGACTCGACGCACAAAGAATAAACCATTTCCAACAAGGCGATACAGAGGATAAAAGAATGTCACTGAATCCCTACTTCAACCGGCATAAAGGCAGTGCAGCTTAATCACTTAATTGGGCTAACAAACGAGTGCAATTGCAATAGAGGTAAGGACCTAACGGCATCCCCATTGATATGGGAAGAGGAATTATCGGCTTACAGTAGATAAAGGGTCAAAAACTATAGGTAGCATGTGAAAATGACGATATTTGACAACAAGTAAAATTACAAAATATAAGTACACTAACAAGCACAATGGCAGTAAGAACACTAAGATTTACCATAAGTTGGCCTACACTTGAAATAAAGGTGGTATTAAACATTGTAACACTGTTGACAACTATTTCATCATGGGAATTTGAAAGTTTCCTTTATATAATCTAAATTTAATGAATTAAACATTGCGTTTAGTTTGATCATGGAGCAACTGTCTGAAGGGGATATAAAAAAAAAAAAACACTACACGACGTAGCTGCATGATTAGAGTTAGAGAGATAAACCCATAGAAAATGACCACTTACCATTAATCGGTTGATAAGGAGAGCCGCTTCTGCACCTACGATTCTGGTGTTTGCCGTAGCACGTCCATAAGCCGGTGTAACACCCTGTTCCCAAAACACCCTTATGACATTGTGGTCACCATTCGTCAGCAATGCCTCCATCATGCTGACCATCCATTCAACGTCACCATCTTCCGTATAACCATGGCAAATGAGCTTGATTTCTTTAGCAGGATTGAAATGCGAGTTGACAATGCTTGAGCCGTCTGCTGTGGTTAAAACACCGGCAACGGCTGGGTTCTGGCGAGTGTTGAGGAGGAATATGGTACCTACCTCCAACCGTGACTGAGGTAACCAACTCACTGGACAGCTGGACGAACGGGCGGGTCTTAAAATGGTGCGTCATTACTGAAGCATCCAATCTCATCGTAGCATACCTCTTCAGCTGAAATTGAATCATATAGTAGATGTATGAAAACTTGGCATAATTTCAAATTAGGGGGAAGACAAGAAAAGAGTCATGGTTCAATATTTCTTTAAAAACAATTGGGTCAGTAGATGTTATTGGCAAATATGGGTAAGCTACAAGATGTCAGATGATTTTAGAAATAAATTGGTGAGAAACTTTTCAAACGGCTGATAGCAGGCTGAGTTTGGCATCACACTATAATCTCATTCCTTATACTATCTATGTATTTTATGAAAACATTCTTAAAATAGAACCCATTGAGAAGGGAAGATGGGCAATATATAGTTATATACTCATATAAACTATATATGAAACCATATCTTAGATGATGATTTTAAAATAAATTTAGTAAAATTTGAAGAATATCCAAAGAAAACATCGTCTTCGAAGAAGTTATATGACACCACATTATTGAATGAGACTTCTATTCCAGTCATTTTTTAATAGTTTCATTCGCTTGTGAAATCATTAAAGGAGACATAAAGTCAAATATTCTAGCTTGATAACTAATAGAGGATTAAAAAACAAACCCTCTACCTAAAACCCCTTATAAAATCATATTCCATTCTCAAGTTATTCAGTTTAAAGTTGTAATATGGACGCTTCCGTTGCCACTGATGACATATGTGCTAGTACACATAATGTTCTTCTTCAGAATTTTCCTATGAATTTTCTTTTCATAATGCTTTGACATGAAATTCTAAGTCTTGATCTTATATAAATGATAATTAATAGACCTATGCAAAGAAAGAAATTTTTCTTAGAAATTATTTAAGTTGACTCTCAAAGGAGTACGTGAAATCGGAATTAAAAAAAAAATTAAAGCATAGAACAGACAACCAAAAAAACAAACAGACAGCACCAGATCAATCGTTTAATTCAAGATTAGTTATATAATACCCACGTGATTGTATTAAATAACTACCGTACCACCTGAAACAGTGTCATTGAATAACAGTTGGTCAATAAGATTTATTCAGCATACGATTCGTCCATTGTGTATACGCGAATTTTGACCATTTGACATTATTTAGATAACGATTGTCCGGAAATTGCCGATTCAGATTCGAATGGACATGATGGTGGAAGGTGACAGTCTCTGCTTTATTGGTGAGCATGCGAAGCATAATGAGAACCTATTACGTAATTCCGATTTCGTCCGTCCGGTCGTCCGACCGTCCACAGTTTTCCTAAGATTTCCTCAAAAACGTTACAGTTTTTTAGGAATTTATCAGAAAATGTTAAAGTTTCTTCAGAGTTTCTCAGAAAAAGTTTAATTTTCTTCAGATATCCTTATGGAAGGTTAGAATTTCCTTACAAAATGTTGAAGATTTTTAGAGACACTTAAGACAGATTGAAGACTAGTTTTCTCAAAACATTTAATATTTCCTTAGAAGATAACTGTAAAATGATATAATTTTCCAATATTCTTCAAAGATCCTCAAGCGTTTCTCTCGTAGTACTGGAAATTCAAAATCCTGCAAAGTATTTGGGCACCATTGGTATCAGGCATGATTATTAAACTCCGCTTTTATTGTTGTGGTCATTTGCATAAAGTTACTACAGTATGTAAATTGACCAGACTTGTTCATTTAGTATGCTCAGTCATTGAGTGTGACAGGATGTGACTGCATATGGACATAGGGAGGAATGCCATGTGGAACATGGATGGGGGCCATGCGGGACATATGATAGATTATATACCATTTGGATACACCAAGGGCTATATCAGGCATAATTATTTGACTCAGCCTCTTTTTATATGAACTTATTATATGAACTGACACTTTCATACATAGTATGCTCAATTAGGGACTGTTATAGCTAGGATGAGACATTGTATGGAGCTTATAGGATTTCATGTGGGAAATGGGGTGGCATGTTATGTGTGACATGGGGTGGGATGCCATGTGGAACATGGTAGAATGCCATGTAGGATATTTAGTGGAATGCCATGCGGAACATAGGGTGGAATGCCATGGGATGGGATGTCATGTGAGACATGGGATGTCATGTGAGACATTGGGTGGAATACAATGTGGGACACGGAGTGGGATACCATGTGGGACATGGGGTGGCATCCTACGAGTAACATAGAATGTAACATATGTTGGGATGCCATGTGTGACATAGGGTAGGAGGCTATGTGGGCCATAGTGTAGGAGTACATGGGGGACATGGGATGTGATGCCATGTGGGACATCAAGTAGGATGTCATTGGGACATTGGGAGGGATACCATGTGGAACATATGGTGGGATCCAATTTTGGACATAAGGTGGACTGCCGTGTGGGACGTAAGCCACTGATGCGAGACATAAGGTTGGATGCCATGGGGACATACGGAGAGATGGCATGTGGGACACATGGGGGGATGTCATGTGGGACATAGGGAGGGATGTCATGTGGTACATATGGTTGGATTAATATGGGACATACATGTAGGATGGGATCCATGTGAGACATAAGGTGGAATGCCATGTGGGACATATGGTGGAATGCCATGTGAAACATACTGAATGGTGGAATGCCATGTGGGAGATATGGTGAAATGCTATGTGGGACAAGGCATGGGATGGAATATCATGTATGGCATGGGGTGGGATGTCATTTGGAACAGGGGATGGGATCCATGTAAAACATGGTGTAGGATCCATGTGGGATATAGGGTGGGATGCCATGTGGGTCATATGATGGGATGACATGTGGGATATATGATGAAAGTCAGGTGGGACAAGGGATGGGATATGGAATGTCATGTGGGACATGGGGTGGGATGTTATGTGGGAGATATGGTGGAATACCATGTGGGACAAGGGATGGGAAAGGATGTCATGTGGGACATGGGGTGGAATGTCATGTGGGACATGGGATGCCATGTGGGACTTAGTGTGAGATGCCATTTTTATAATTGGCCGGGTCATATTATGTGGGTGTCAATGTCCATTAGCATGCGAATCATGACGGCATTTACCGTTCTAGTTACTCTGTAGTTTTTAGATAGAAGGTCATCTCATCTATTATGGATGACTTTTATTGGTTTGCTAATTCGCTCCTTGTTAGTCGCGTATTCAATGACGAGACATGGCGAATTTTGTGAAAAAAAATATCGAAATCATTTGATGGTCTATCTGTCCAAATCAGACTGAATTTTAGAGCAAATCTTTGTTTTTGTATCTTTAAAATGGTGACCGTAATTTAATTTAAGATATCAGTTGGGCCTCATTTTTAACCTTATCCGGACCGTTTTTTTAGAGACCTAATTAAACCAGCTTATAGTGATCAAACTGACAGGAGTTTTGGGAATATTGAGGGATCACCTCCAAAGCCCCTGATGTATAAATTTTAGATCTTTCAACTAAATGCAGATTAATGAGCAGAAATATGCCACACAAAGTAATTGTGTTTGCTATGATTTGCTTTCTCAAATAATGAATGAAATTGCTTATGGAGCAGATAATCTTGTATGAAAGAGAACATTTCTCTATAAGTTACTATTTGGTCAATTCAATCATATACCACCTGACTACATGGAATACATAAAATTACCACAGTAATGGTAGCAGTTAAATCCGTGAGCCATTTCGCGTCGCACACGGAATCAACGAGGAGTTACCTTTTAAAACCAGGGGCCTCTCCGCATTCCGTGCGTAATGCAGAATAACACCATGCAGACATACTTGCAAGCCATCGTCCCTAAGCATTCCCACGGTCTTTCCGCATTGCACACATAAGCACAGAATACCTTAAGGAAACACCAGGGTTATTCCACGTCACAAACAAAGCACACAAAATGCATAACATAATGTGAAAGAGATGTCATATGATCGTCCTTTTCGGTCGTGGCTCTTAAGCCTTGACCAGTCTAATATTGCTGAGTACATGCTGAAAATCCGCCATCTTTGATACATTAAACATAATGAGATTATATTTAAAGTCCCAATTACAACATGCGTTGGGCACTACCATTATCGAAAAAGGTGAAAAATGTGTGTTGTCAGGTTCCTTTTCTTTGCATTGTAATATAATACAATGAATACCAAACTCCTGGAGTGACGTATACTTGAATGCGTCAAAACAATAATATGAATTGTATTATTTGTGATTGCGTAGACCTATTAAAAGTGAAGGACTGGAAAGGAAGTGGATTAAATCTGAAGTAATGGGGACATAGCATATGCTTTTCGAGTGCCGAAACACTTTATATTTGGCCGAACAAATATCATATCATTGCAAAATGGCAGTGGAATTGAAGGAAATGTATTTGCAATCTTTATTTGACTTGAGTCTGTATTTGTACCTTGCTAACATAGCGTCTTTATTCTAAAGTCTACGGCCACGCGACCAGCCCTTTTGAAAGGGATGCCAGTGTGTTTGTTGGTATTTTTACTCTTAAGAGTAAATAGACCGGGAAGATGAAAATAACATCTCCATAAAAAGTATGAGAGATTTAAAATTAAAAGAGTATCATTGGATCCGGCAAAGTGTAAAGCATTGTTTTTTAGGTGTTATTTAGTAACTTACCCGCTCCAACGGCAAGTAGAATAAATGTTGTTAATAAAGTGAGGATCATGTCAATATTGATACTCTGCGCCACACCTCCGTATCAAAGATAAACCGTATTACGGAAGATCCTTCCTTATATACTTTAAGCTTGGGAATAAAACCTTTTACCAGATTAAGACATTTTAGATAAGTTTTCGTTTGTAGAGGATGTTATCACTTTGTTTTGGGATTTTCTGATAGTTCTGCGCGATTTTAGCAGTTGCACTGCCCCAAAAGAAATCGATAAACTTCCTTTTCTAAGTAAATTAATCAGTTCACAGAGCAACGAAAACATGTTTCGTTTGACCTTTTACAAATATATATATATATATATATATATATATATACATAATTACATATATGATATGATATATATATATATATATATAATTACATATATGATATGATTTATATACATATATAAATATATATATATATATATATATATATATATATATATATATGTATACATATATATATATATATATATATATATATATATATATATATATATAAATATGTGTGTATGTGTATGTATATGTGTATATGTATATGCATATATATATATATATATATATATATATATATATATATGTGAATGTGTATGTGTGTATATGTATGTGCATACGTTTATATATATATATATATATATATATATATATATATATATATATATATATATATATATATATATATATATATATATATATATACATTTACTTATTTAAATCATCAGCAAAGCGGTGAGAGTGCTCGATGATCCTCAGAGTAACACATGACGTGAAGAATATATATATATATATATATATATATATATATATATATATATATATATATATATATATATATACATATATACATATATGCATATATATATATATATATATATCGATGATCCTCAGAGTAACACATGACGTGAAGAATATATATATATATATATATATATATATATATATATATATATATATATATATATATATATAAACATATCTATATATATATTCTTTACGTCATGTGCTACTCTGAAGATCATCGATATATATATATATGCATATATGTATATATGTATATATATATATATATATATATATATATATGTATATGTATATATGTTTGTATGTATATATGTGTATATATGTATACATATATATGTATATGTTTAAGTGTATATATATATGTGTGTTTGTGTATGTATGTATGTATATATGTATATTATATTAAATATTAAATGATTAAATGAAATCCTTGAAGCTTTAATCGCAGTAGGCCTATCTATTTTTTCTGTTGTTTCAGACTTCGCATAACTCGAATAAGATAATCCCTTTGTCTTACACTAACACCTGATGATTTATCAGTCTGTCTTTTCTTGCAGTCACGTCACGTGTCACGTTTTATGGACGCATATGTTGGTCAAAACCTGGGAATTGCGCAACGACGTAATTCTATTTTCGCTGCACTTAAGCCTCAGAGAGCATAAGTAAGCCTCAGCGAGCATAATTAAGCCTCAGCGCGCATGATTAAGCCTCGAAATTACACTGCTGAGGCTTAAATCGATATACGACGCGACTTTAAGTCTACATCAATAATTGGAGAGTTTGGAAAAAATGGCAACATCAGAAACTTTTTAGAAATTTGAAGAAAATTTCTCGAAAATTTTACGAACTTGAAGGAAATTTTCCGAAATGTATCTCTTTTGATTAAGAAAAGATGAGAAGGAAATCTTACGCTTCAAAATCAATTTGTCAGACCTTCATTTTTGAGATGGGGAGGGGAGGGGGGGTGGTACCTCCCCCAATAAAAATTATTGACCCTGTCCCCAGGTTCCTACGCCCCTGGTTTGAATTATTGGTTCAAAAATCATCACATATTTGTCGGTCCTAAAAATGTTCTGTGCG
>JAIGNY010000818.1:1085000-1097500 GCA_020152595.1 Chiridota heheva | reverse complement strand
AAAATCAGTTAGAAATTGACCATTTTTCAGCATTTTGAATTTCAACGCCATATTATCTCCCAAATTCATCCTATTTCCCCTTTTTCTTCCTCTCAATCCTTTATCTCCTCTCCATCCTAACTCTTACACCTTATTTTGTTAACACCTTTTGGCACATTTGACTCTTGACTGTTGCGGTGCCGTTAAACATCAACAAACCAAACCAAACCATATGATAATACAATATGCAAATAGTATTGAAATTTTGTGACATCGGCACGGAAAACCAATGAATTTCCTAATGTTAACTTATTGAATGTTATTTGAATGGGAGAGGTTGAGTATGACAAAGAGGTTTAGAATCTCCATCATACACCCCTGATTGATATGTAGTAGGAGAATACAGTCTGGTAGTTTTCAGTGACTGAAATTTAGGACAGATATTTAAATAACTACATTAGAGATTTTAAGTTGCTCTATTTTCCATACGTCACACGTTTCATATTCATTAAAATTTCTTCAAACTTTGATTGGCCATAACGCGGAAACTCAAAGGTGCATAATTTAGAAGTGTTTTATTCTGAATTTAGTGCTCTTTCTAACGTTTATAAAATATTTACTCGTCCATATATCTTTAGGATCTCTTTGATTTGATTTTTACTTTCGATGTACTCTTTTCATACAGGTGAGCATTCAGTCAACGGGATTTGTGCTGATGGCCATGTCTTACTCGCGATACAGGCTAGTGGCGCACCCACTAATCTCCAAAGTAGAATGGACACAGCGTAAAGCTTGGGTTACATGTGGATTCTGTTGGCTAGGTATGTACATACCATATTAAGTTGAATTTCATCAAACCAAAAAGGGCTTATAGAACCGGTGTAACAGGAAATTCTGTCCCCCTGAAAACTATGTCCCCCGGACAGAATATCCTAGGAAATTCTGTTCCCCGGACAGAATATCCTAGAAAATACGGTCCGGCCGGACAGATTACACGCTTTCCTGTTACACAGGTGCTTACACCCGGTTTCCATGGTCCTAAGCGGATGAAAGTACTTGACCTCCCCTGGATGGGACACCAGTTCATCGCAGGCTAACTCCCCAGCCGAAAGTGGTGGTCATTTCACTTTAGTAAATTGGAGC
The DNA here is from genome assembly GCA_020152595.1 of Chiridota heheva. Taxonomy (NCBI): domain Eukaryota; kingdom Metazoa; phylum Echinodermata; class Holothuroidea; order Apodida; family Chiridotidae; genus Chiridota; species Chiridota heheva. The sequence continues at coordinate 1,096,378 of JAIGNY010000818.1, read as the reverse complement.
AAATGGGATAAAGTTTTGCTCAAGGACACAGCAAGCGCCCTGACTGAGATTCGAGTACGGTACCTTTTGAATACGAGACCGACGCACTAACCACTGGTGCTACTGAACTCCAGATTATGCAAGGTTGCTGTTTTTTCTAGCCGAATCTGTTTGAAAATTAAAAAGATATGTATCTCGTCATATAAACTTCAACTTTATCAACTTCGAACTCGAAAATTTGTTTATTTTAGTCTAAATTTTGAAATGCATCACTCTGTAATTACACTACTATTACCAGGGGACAAAAATTCCACATATAGTTTCCACCTGTTAAAGAATCATTACTATAGACCTATATTGTTTCCCATAAATTCCGTTGGTTTTATAGAAGTTATATGTGACAGAACTAGGAATGAGTATACAGGTCCTTCTGATCGTTAGAAACTGCAATCTTTGCTCGAACGCATCAATTGCTATTCATCGATCATTTTACATTAAAGGAAAAGTATCGTCCCGTAAATAAAAAATGAAAATGAATGCCACCGTGCTGGTAGCGTCACTTCCGGTTTTCCTTATTGATTGCGAGAAAAGTCTTATTATATCAATAACACATGTAGGACCCTAGGTTCGGTCTGGTGGACGTGCGATCAATAACTCTGCGTATTTCTCGCGATCAATAGGCAAAATTGAAAACCGGAAGTGACGTTACCAGCACTGTGGCCTTCACTTCTGAATGTATTTATGAGACGACACCTTTCCTTTAAGCACTTACCTTACCTTACGCCCACCTCGTCCACATGACACTTCTTTCATACATACACTAGCAACTCAGGGACTTAAATATTGCATCATTTTAACGGCTTAGAGAAAATGTTTGTGTTAAGATTTTAACCAAATATATTCGCGCAAAGAAAATGTATTCAATTATAATCAAACATTTTTTTTAAACGCATGCATTCCTTTCCAACTGTATGACGATATGCGGTGTTGAGTGTCGTATCGACTTCTTTCCTCTCAATTATTTTCCTTCAGTTTGCTCACTCACACACACTGTACCTTTCTCCCGGTCAAGCAAACAATCAAAGAGCAGAAACCAAATTACAGTTGACCATCTAACTCTTAAAAGCCAGTTCTCGTGTTAATGTGGAGAAAACTATACGATGCAATTCTCAACGTTTCTGATTGGCAGGTCATTCAAGCTTTCTGATTGGCAGGTCATATTTACACAACTACTAACAAGCCAATTAAAAACTGCAGCAGAAGTGACGTCGCTGATATGCAACAGATTACTTCTGCTGTTAAGCGATTTTCTTGTGACGAGATTTACTATTTAATATTTTGCGAAAGCAGTTTAGTTTGTCAGTATTCTGGTTGCCTTTAACAGCAGACGTAGCAACACATGCACAGTACCAGAGCATGGCCGTGCAGGGCCATCTTACTCAGGGAGAAGGAGGGGGCGTGACTTTTTCCCGACTGGAAATCCTATACGAAGGAAAAATCGCAGTGAATCTGTGAATATATTAACAATTATTTTTGAGCATTGAGTACTTTGGAGTAGGGTATTTGGCTTGGGGAGGGGGAATAACCTGCGGAATATAGCCTTCATTTCCGGACAATTTCTTTCATTTTCAGGCAGGTTTTTCAATTTTCGGGAAAATTTTTGCAAGATTTTTGGGAGCTCTCCTTAATTTTCGGGAAATTTTCTTCAATTTTACGAAAATTTATTTCATTTATGGGCAGATTTTTGGACAGATTTCGGGAAATTTTTCGAGCAGGTTTTTCGATTTTTGTGAAATTTTTGTTATTTTTTTGGCCAATTTTCGATTTCTTCGATTTACGGAACATTTTCTCTCATATTCGAGCAGTTTTTCGATTTTTAGAAAATTTTCTTTTGACTATCAAGAAATCTAGTCAAGTCAGGCATCATTCCGATAAATCACTGATTTAAGAATTACATTTGATACCTCTGCCTGACTATATAAGATCGGCGCCGATATTGTCACCATCATGACCCAGAAATCTAGCCAAGTTACGCATGATTCCCTGCCCGACTAAGATGGGTATCCGACCGACAGGGGATACCACTCCCTCCCCTGCCCCTGCCTCGTTTGGCCATGTACCCTAACTTTAGCTTCTCAGCTTATACGCTATTAAAAATATACCATAAACGATTATACTCGTTTCAGGTCTGTGACTTCGTTTAAGAATTACCTTTAATAACACGCAATTCGAATAAAGATTTAATTTTTACCTGAGCTATTCATACAGTCCCATTTATATTCCAACAACTGAATAAGGTTTTCCGTACATGAATAAATTTGCAAGACAAAAAAAATATTTTTCTCTTCTTATACATATGATACATATCAACATATGATGAATCGCGCCTATTATCTTGTAAGAAGAAGTTTTTAGGCAATAAATAATCTTTTGTTAGAAAAAGATTTTGTCAAATGGATCTCAGAATTATATAAGTTAATGAGGTCAAAACAAATTGGGTGTCTATGAGAAATAATGCGTGGCTTCAAGGCACACACAGAGGAAAGAGATCTAGGACAGATATCAACATTGAGATAACTTGGAAGAAAATAGGCGTAAATGCTATAAATAATGAAAATAGCAAATAGTTTCAAAATCGCTTAAAAATTGACCATTTGCAGCTTTCAGATTTTCAGACATTATCATTATAAACCATCAAAATGTGTTAAAATTGTTCGATCACATCAAGAAAAGTTATAAATTTCCTTTTGTTAACTTATTGTTTTTTAATCATAAACCAACGGCAGCATCCAATTGACAATCATGGAAAGCTAGAGAACTTAGACGTTGCTGATGACCAGATGACCTGGCCCTGTTTACGCATCGCCTTCAGGACATGTATATATATATATATATATATATATATATATATATATATATATATATATATATATATATATATATATATATATATATATATATATATATATATATATATATATATATATATATATATATATATATATATATATATATATATATATATATATATATCTATCTATATATATATATATGTATATATATATATATATATATATATATATATATATATATATATATATATATATATATATATATATATATATATGTATATATATATATATATATATGTATATATATATATATATATTTATATATATATATATATATATATATATATATATATATATATATATATATATATATATGTATATATATATATATATATATATATATATATATATATATATATATATATATATATATGTATATATATATATATATATATATATATATATATATATATATATTTTATATATATATATATATATACATATATTTATATATATGTATATATATATATATATATATATATATATATATATATATATATATATATATATATATATATATACATATATATATACATATATATAGATGTATATATATATATATATATATATATATATATATATATATATATATATATATATATATATATATATATATATATATATATATATATATATATATATATATATATATATATATATATATATATATATATATATATATATATATATATATATATATATATATATATATATATATATATATATATATATATATATATATATATATATATATATATATATAGATATATATATATATATATATATATATATATATATATATATATATATATATATATATACATATATATATATATATATATATATATATATATATATATATATATATATATATATATATATATATATATATATATATATATATATATATATATATATATATATATATATATATACATATATATATATATATATATATATATATATATATATATATATATATATATATGTGTGTGTGTGTGTGTATGGGTGTGTGTGTGTGTATTTATACTTGTTAGACGAGGTGAAGCCACAGCAGCTTCGAAAACTACCTGAGAAACTACCAAAGATCGACAAAAGTGGAAGACAACTGTTGACACTAAAGGCTGCTACTTGTAGAGAAAACCCCTACCGCACCAGGGCATATGGGAATGTTTTACCTTTAAAACGCTCATAAGGAAAGCAAATCGCGGAACTAGCTGTGATGTGTTACGGAAAACTATAAATGAACTTGGATTGTACCATTATTATGCGGGTTGCTTTTAGGAACAAAGTCTTAAAAGTATGTTTAAGGATATAATAAACAGATATTTAATCTACCTTCTGTGGTGTAGCGGTTATCATACATATCTACAAACCACGAGGTCCTGGGTTCAAGCCTGGGTTGGGTAGACACGCCAGTGCACCACAACTGGTTATCAAAGGCCGTGGACATTGACCTGGTTGTTAATGTTATGTCTGTCCGTACGTCGTACCTGTGTTCTCGTCCGGGTCGTATTAAGCATTTCGTGATAGCATTGTTACTATCCTAACCGATTACGCAGGTGACGACCCCGTCATTGTCATTGTGTGTTCACTCGTCGTCGTCGATATCATTCATACAAAAAGTTTATTAAACAGCATTGTCGTTATTCCTCGCTCTTAAACTTCTTCGTTCCTGATTGTTGTCGATAGTATTTCAGCCAAATAATGTTTTAATTTTTGATGAATACAGTCATATAATAAAGAATTGATCTCGGTGTAACAAATTATACAAGAAAACTGTTAAAAATGGAAGAAAATCAGCTAAAATCCGAAATTGGAAAACGCTCATTCGTATCTTCACAGAATGTTTACAACGTACAAACAACAGAAAACCCTCTGCAGACAATAAAACAGTCCACGCGGGTTGGGCGTGCTAAGATTACGTCAGAAATAAATTAAAGGAATACATAAGCGGACACAAAATGTTCTCTCTCATCGCTTTCTATTTGTTGGAAAGTACGGGCCTTTTTTTTTGCACCAATTACGTTGGATTTTATATATATGGTAAACAATTATATGTTAATTGTCAGGCCGTGTGAAATGGACTTCTAAATACTTTCATTTATAAGTTACAAAGCAGTGATAACTTTGTAACTTTGCTTGCGCTCCCATTGAAAAACAAGAAAAAACATATTTCATAGTTTACAAAGTACGGTACTTCTCATGACTTGTCTTTCTCCTTAAAAGTTTGTTCCAGCAAATCATAACCCCAAACTTGATGTAGCAAATAATGAGACCATTTATCTTAATTAAAATGACCACTTATCTTAATTAGAATAACCACTCAACCACACAAGGACTTCATCCATTGCTAATATGATACTCAACACCAACTTCCACAACAAACTTGGACAAAAAGGAGAACTAGTGCAATGGAGCTATTGATAACGGAAATTTGATCCTAATTACTTGTGGTTTTCAGAATAAAGAAAATCAAGGAGAAAGTCTGACCCGACCTGCTTATATATTAGGTCGGGTCTGACTGTTTGAAATTTTAAGAAGCACAAGAACTAATGTTTGAAATGATAAAATGAAAATGATATCAAACGATAGATAATGAATTCAAGTTCTCTGTACCGTTTGAAATGGAACAAAACATTCAGAGACTTTTTAGTTATAACGTTTGAAATGCAAAATAAGTGCGATTCTTAAGAGTGTTTTGCACAGTTAAGGAAATGTTTGCAAGCGTGTGAACAAACATTCCCATATGCCCTTTAGCGGGCTCCTGAACCTCACGCCGACAAGTCTAGCGCTTTGCGCTTGAAGTAACACCTTCGGTGTCACCTCAAGTAAACCACTAAATATCGTGTCGGTTGAATTCAATCCCACATGGAAATCCTGGCTGCGCCACTGTGTACACCAATTCCTTTGTCAAGTATAGGAACCAACCCAGGTCCAGAGTTCTCCGGTAAAGACACGCAGTGGAAGAGTGGTTAGACCAAACCCAAAGTACACTGACTTCTTTAAATGAATATTGTTAGTTTTTCAATTGAACTAAAAGAAAGCAAAACACAAGCATACCATGTGCAACATTCTATCAGTCAAAGGAAAGTTTTCAGTGGAAATTTCATTATGGTTAAATTATCTAGTTTGGTGATGTTGTTTAGATCTTTGATGGTATGTGTAGAGACGCTATACTGAAATGGACCAGAATAATGCAATATACCTCAAACGAGTAAAGGATAGTCTATACCTGAGCTCTAGAGTTGTTAAAGATTGACATAGTTGAAATGTTAAAAGTCGAATATCAAAAAAAGATGTTAAAATGTTTCTTTGAATAGTTTAAAGAAAAGGAGATATTGGACTTTCATATTGAACCTTAAACTCAGAACTTTGGAAGTCATAACTGCATAAGTGAAGTCTTAAGTTATGTATGTTTTTTGTTCTTCATAAAATACACAGACATTTGAAAGTCTATAAATGCATGTTTCATACTTAAACGGGAGGTGTATTATTAGGTCATGTTTGCATAATATATGTATGCCACCTCGAGTCAGCCATCTTAAAATATACCTGTTAAACGCAATCGACATAATCTTCAACCGGGTGTCTTTTTATGACGTCATTTTGACGTCATTTCTCCTTATGGCTTTTTGACGTCATTTCTTGTTACGGCAGCTTACACAGAGTGATGTCTTACTAAAGTCGCAAATTATAACGCAAACGCCACTATGATTCTGCGCACACCGTCATGTGATACATCACCTGATTAAAGTTTTTGTGAATTTCCCGCGCGATATCTTGAAACTTTTTACTTTGTTAATATCTAAATGTTTGTTTCCCGCGTCCCACGCACGTTAACAGCAGTAACACTAGCGTTGGCCACAACTCCCTGGTTAGTTGTATCCATAGGCAGCAAGCTTACTATACAACTATGAATGATAGCTAATTCTAAATAGCGTTTGTTATGGAGTCTGAGGTACTATTAAATGGATAGTGTGTCATTTATTTTGTATGACAGCACTGAATAGGTGGAGGAGTGATTTCATAGGTGTCATACAAGTGCTTGGAACTTTCAAGTTGTTGAATGGAAGTAGAATGGCCTAGACTATCTGGGGTCTAAGATTAGGCTATACTTAATAATTGCCCCTATACTTAATAATTAGTCCCCGCCCACAGGGTGAACGGGGTGGGGGTGAATGGGGGTGAATGGGGGTGAATGGGGTGAATGGGGGTGAATGGGGGTGAATGGGGTGAATGGGGTGAATGGGGTGAATGGGGGTGAATGGGGGTGAATGGGGTGAATGGGGTGAATGGGGTGAATGGGGGTGAATGGGGGTGAATGGGGTGAATGGGGGTGAATGGGGGTGAATGGGGTGAATGGGGGTGAATGGGGTGAATGGGGGTGAATGGGGTGAATGGGGTGAATGGGGTGAATGGGGTGAATGGGGTGAATGGGGGTGAATGGGGTGAATGGGGGTGAATGGGGTGAATGGGGTGAATGGGTGTGAATGGGGGTGAATGGGGGTGAATGGGGTGAATGGGGTGAATGGGGGTGAATGGGGGTGAATGGGGTGAATGGGGGGTGAATGGGGGTGAATGGGGTGAATGGGGGTGAATGGGGGTGAATGGGGGTCAGTGACATATGGTTTTGGTATTCAGGGTAGTTCGTGATTTGGGTGAGGGGGAAGTGATTTGGGATTCGGAGGGGGTGATAGAATTTGGGATTCAGAAGGGTGGGTCCGCGATAGGATTTGGGTGGGGTTCCGTATAATGCCAAAACTTCCTTACCTACCGTTAACAGGGTTGATTTAGCATTTGTGACTGCAGTTTAAATTCTTGCAGATCATCATAAGTTGAAGGAAATATTATGGGATATATTTTTATTGGAAGTAGGCCTAGGCCTACAATTTTGAACAAAACGGCTGGAACACTTCAGCTTTTGAGATCTTCATATGTTATAGTGCCATGTTCCTTTAATATTTTGCCGAGAATTGTAACCCCTATCCTCCTTTCAATGTTAAATGTATTCTTTTCTTAACGTAAATTTCCAGGAAAACAGTAACAATAGCCAATATTGAATGGGAAGGGGAGGACAATTATTATAGTGAGTTAGGGAGGGGACACTGACGGCGTCAATGAAATTATTAAAACGTGCTTATGTACAACACCTCTACACATCGGCTTAAAAAAAGAAGACCAAAACCGCTAGTGACCCCTACCGAAAGTCCTTTTTGAAAACATCACAAAATATCCCAAATCTATAACATTCTGGTACAAAAAGGACCCCGATCTTGACTCTTTCATCATCGCTTTCAATATTGAGAATAATTAGTTCCGTTTTACACTAATTCACTAAGTTCAGCCTTCACCTCCCGTAGTCGTCTCGCAATTGACCACAGACCCACGTGTGTTTACATGCCGCGCGAGTGTTCATTCTGTCATTGTTCAATATTACGAGCATGGTTTAAAAAATTAACGTCATTGTTCTAAAAGCGTCTACTCTGCTATGACGTCATAAAAAGACACCCGGTTGAAGATTATGTCGATTGCCTGTTAAACTGACAAACGCTCGTTGTGGTTTCCGTGATATAATTACCTATAATTCTACATCTACCGGTCCATATATCATTAGCAGTTCGGTAGAAAACTTAATTTTAAGGATTGCCAAGTTGAAATTATAGGTTTTTAATGTAGTGAATGCTGAATGATCCCTTACTGCAAGGCGCGTGCTATATACTATGCAGACGAACTTTAAAGGAAAGGTATCGTACCATAAATAAATCCAGAAGTGAACGCGGCCATGCTGTCAACGTCACTTCCGTTTTTCAATTTTCTTTATTGATTGCGAGAAATCTGTGATGCTATCGATAACTCATGAAGGCCCACATGTTCGGTCCGACGGATGTGTGATCGATAACATGATCGCAGATTTCTCGCGATCATTAGAGAAATTGAACCCCGGAAGTGACGTTACAAGCACGACGGTGTTCACTTCTAAATGTGTTTATGCGACGATACCTTACTTTATCTCTATTTAGCAAGAAAACCTTGGACCTTGATTTCGTGAACTTAAAAATAAGAAATAAATGGTCAGATTCTTTTCTATTTTGGTCTGGAGAATTCTTCAACTTTTCTCAAGCAAATCATTGTATACTCTAAATATCTTAAACAGATCTTACTTTGTAATTGTTGTGTAAAATTTTCCATATTTTGTAACTGATGTCTCATTTTCTGTAACTGATGTTTTATATTTTACAAATAAAATTTCATTTGCTGCAGTTAGTATTCAATTTTCCCATTTTTTTAACCTATGATTCATCTTGTGTAAGTGATGTTTAAATTTTTACAGCTAATATTTCATTCTTACAACTTTTTATATATTTACAATTCAGGTTTCATTAGTTAGCACTGATTTTTTTATTTTTTACGGCTATTATTTCAATTTGATGCAATTTATATTTTATTTGTTTCAATGGATGTTTCATTATTTATGTTTATCATTGCAATCATGTCATGTCTTTGAAGTGATGTTTCATTTTTGCAACTAACCATTTATTTCTTATTTTATTCACAGCGGCTTGTTCATTGAGTCTCCACCAGTGTTCCTTTGTTATATTTAATGCAAAGGGCGCTATAGGGCTGAAGTTAATGAAAGCCTTCAGCCTCTTTGAATTTATATTCCAGTTCATTTTGCCCCTCTGCTGGGTTTCAGTCTGTTACATCAAACTGGTGAAAAAATTCCAGAAGAGCCGCTTCAACAAGAAACCAGAGTTGAAATTACAGATCATCGGCTCAACCACTTTAAAGACGCCTTTGAAGAGCCGCATCTTAACTCAGAGTCAGCGCCTGGTGCGGATGACCCTCGTGGTTGTGTTCGTCTACGCCGGGATGTGGGGACCTTTTCAAGCTTCGTACCTCTTTTTTATGCTCCAGCTTCGTCCCACCCACACTGCTGTTAGCAATGTCGGATATTACATTATCCACATTTTTGCTACAATTTCATTATTAGGCTGTTGTTTTCAATCGCTTATATTTGGGCTGAGAAATAAGAAATTACGGGGGAATGTTATTGGAACAAGTATGTCATACAAAGGTAGCTAAGTTTCTTTGTTTTAAAAAAGCATGGATTATTGATTAAAATAATCATTTTTCAACTGAAAAAAAAAACCCACATGATTTCTTTTAAGGATAACTTTAGGGGCGCTCAAGGGTTTTAGGTTGGTAGGGCAAGATGACGGGGGATTGGAAAAAATTATGACCACCACATTATTGTCCAACCTCCTCCCTCCGTTCAGGCGCCCTTGTATTTTTAATAGAATATTAATCTACAAATTTTGGCTCTGGGCTCGGGAAGTGCGAATTAACGTTGGCATTTTCGACCGCAATGACTGAAAATGACCGCTACAGGCGTTGCAAAGTATGGGAGCCGAAAGTAGATGCAAATTCATCTGATCGTGAAGCTCCTTTAAAGTATGGGGGCCAAAATTAGATGCGAATTCGTCTGATCGTAAAGCTACCTTAAAGTGTAGGTGACATGCAAAAAAATTGCCGCCTTGGAAAATAAGTAGAAGATTTGCCGAAAAGATAGGATAATGATGTGATTGATAGTGTGGAACAATAGCACCTGCACCATGCTCAATGGCCCCTTAAATGTCTCAATCTTATTTTCTTCAACTTGTAAATATCTTGATATTCAAAATAATTTGCTACATTAAAAAAATTGAAATCTATGTGTTTTTGTAACTTTTCATGCAAATGAGCTTATCGTCAGTATTATTATTTAGAGAGGAATTGTATGTAATTGAGTGGGTATCCGGGTGCGTTCTTATTTCAAGTAAAGAAACACATACACATTGTATATACCAGTCACGTTTTAACGCACTGAAGACAACTTTGAAATGTTATAGGATTAGTTTTAAAACGAAATTAGATACCAACATGATATTTTCACCAAATTGTTTCTTTAATAGTTTGTTATCATTATAAATGGATTGAAAATCCTTTTTACAGTCCAGGAGATACCCTTGGACAGTATCAACCCTTAAATGGGGGATCTTCAAAGCTATGTTGGACGCCATTAAGGATTATTTCCCATTATGCAATGTAAGCCTAACACAGATTGTTAATATACCTAGAAATTATGAAATTTTGTGTATTGTGAAGTTTGTACCAAGTTAGTCGTCATAATTATTTTCACAAATTATCCAGACCCTTCTTTCAAATCTACCAGTTCGAATTTTAGATATTGAAGGAAAATTCAAATTGATGTAGGCTAATTTTAGAGTGTATATGAACATGGGCAGCAAATAAAGAAAATGATGAATGTTAATTAATGTGCCAACTTACGAACCACAAGTGTTTTTAACTTGAATCATGTGATAAATGGGGAGGGGAGGGGGAGGATTAGGAGGGGAAGATTTACAATTTGAAACCCTTACATTTTATGTTGATAGGAGAATAATTAAGATTGCAATTCAAGTGATTTGTATTATATATTTTAGG
>JAIGNY010000818.1:730000-1080000 GCA_020152595.1 Chiridota heheva | reverse complement strand
ACGGTATACAGGGCATACGAGTCCAGTTCGTGCTGCAATTAGATTGCATAGACAACAATAAAAACATCTACAGCTTCGTTCATTTTTTTTAAAGCCATTATTCTCATATAGTGTTTTCAGTTTTTTTGTGAAAAGGTTTAATGTTGACAAGTCAATTTTTATTAAGTCAAGTCACCAGACTTTTCATCAGAATTTTTGTATTCATGAGCACAACGTTGACTTTGTACTCGCACTCATTAGGTTCAGATAATGTACTCACTTTCCTTTGAAATAATGCAAATTTCAATATTGCTTGTACTCGTGTAAAATGACTTGTACATTTCGTACTCGTGAATTTTTAATTGTACTCGTACTAGTGGAAATGTACTCAAACTACAAGCCACTTGTTGTCAAGTCAAGTCATTCGTTCGCAAATCAAGTCAAATCACAAGTAAAAAAAAATGTGACTCGAGTCCAAGTCAGCGACTCGAGTCAACAACTCTGTTTTACACAGGAAATTTTTTGAAAATTGAAGACAAGTTCTCAAAAATTGAAGCAAATTTTATGAAAATGAAAAAAACTTTTACGAAAAATGAAGGAAATTTCCCCCAAATTGAAAAAACTTCCCAAAAATGAAGAATTTTTTTACAAAAATGAAGAAAATTTTACGAAAATTAAAGGAAATTTTACAAAACTGAAGGACATTTGACAAAAATTGAAAGAAGATAACTTCTCAAAAATTCAAGATTTTTTTTTTTAGATGAATGAAATTGCACGAAAATGTCACAAAAATGAAGGAAATTTTACGAAAATTTTACCAAAGGAAATTTTTTAGTTTGAAAGATATCTTGATGACAGACAGACAGACAAACAGAGGCAAAAACATGTTCCCACCCCCATTTGCACACTTTCTCTTTTCCAATGTCTCAATTATTAATCACCTTACAAAACCACACAGCAAATGTATTCCTAATCCAATCATCAGTTCTTGAGATATCTTGATGACAGACAAACAAACACAGGCGAAAACAACTCATTGGCGGAGGTATTAACTCTAATTCTCATTCAGTCTTTGAGGACTTTAAGAGCACTTTCAGTCTTTTCTTTCAATGTCACGTAACCATCGTCTGATCGTATAATATTTGCATATTTTTTAGACAATCTGGGGCGAAGCTTCTTTGACCCTCAGGAATAAACAAGTGTACTTTTTGTCATTGTTGTCATTTTTCTTTTAAACGATTATCGCATTTCTTAAAACTCCCTTTACATTCTTCACACGTTATTTCATAATTTCAAGTTATGCGACGTTTTGTAAATAGTTACTTTATTTAACGTGAAATGTTTGTAAAATGTCCCCTTGGAGCACCTCCTAGCATTTTTGTTTGAAACGGGGACATTAAAGATTATTAAAAACAATTAATAACAATTACTTCATCACAGTATATTGTGAACTTTTAAAATATCACCTTAAAGTGCGTGTATGTGTCCAGGGAGGTTACGTCTATGAAGAAAAAGATTCGAGTCATTAGTTTATTTTAAAATGAAAATGTTCAAATTTAAAAAAAAAAAAAAATTCCAGCTGAAAATTACACTGCTAAATTAAGTTTCTATAAACGTTAAAGTTACTCCTAGTCGGGAAATGTCCTTTCTTTTCGTAAATTTTCCTTCCTTTTCGGAATTTTCTTCACTTTTGGAGAAATTTCCTTCATTTTCTTTCATTATTGCTAATTTTGTTTATCCCATTTTCGCCAAAATTTCTTTTAATATTAATTCTAGGAATAAATTTGTTTAAATTATCGGAAAATTTTGCTCATTTTCTGGAAAATTCTTTCATTTTTGCACAATTTTCCTCGTTTAGGAACATTTTCTTCCCTTTAAAAACAAAGATTTGTTTGGTCATATAATAGGAACCAAATTGGTACCAAACTAGGGGCGGGGAAGGGGGAAAATGCTGAACTGGGGGGAATTTTGCTGAGTGGGGGCCACGGCCCCCAGTTAGTGTTTAAAACTCGACCCTGAAAATACAAATATTTTGGTAAAACAATTCTCTGTTCGGTGGTGTTTTAAATTTTGGAGACCCACCAAGAATTGAACCAGATTGTTTAGCTGATGTTATGACCATTAGGTCATTGGAGGTCTCATAATCATACCTCCTATTGATAATCAACCCATGAATGAATCATCTAAATGAATGAAAGAATTGAATAATAGAGACATTTATCTGCAACTTCAGGAATTCGTAACTGAATAGAAAAAGTTTGAATAGATATATTTTGACAGGTGAAAGGCATCGAGCATTTTGAAAATGCAATGAATATTAATATGCAGGATATGGGTGGAATTAAGAAATATTGGAGGGCTAAATTCATAGCTGTGTGAGCGCTTTATTCCAAATTGTACGGGGCTTAATTCCAAGCTGTGTGGGCGCTTCATTTCAACTTGTACGGGGCTTAATTCCAAGGACGCTTCATTCCAAGTTGTACGGGGCTTAATTCCAAGCTGTGTGGGAGTTTAATTTCAAGTTGCTGTGGGGGTTTAATTATAAGCTGTGTGGGGCTTATAATTCCAACAAGTATCATTTATTTGTTTGCATATACAAAATATGAAACAAATCCCTGTTTCCAAGCTGTGTGCGGACTTACTTCTAAACTTGGTGCGGGGGCTTACTTCCAAACTCGGTGCAGGAATGCACTCCAAAGGTGTCAGACGCAGGCTCGCCACGGTCTTTTAATTCATCTAGTCTTTGACCTGGGAGAACAATGCTATTACAGACAATAAACAAAAGAACTTAAGTTTATGAAAATTCACAAGAGTGAAGTAATTGAATAGAAATGTACAGGTTGTGGGTGGAGTTAAGAGATGTATTTTTCAATTTTGTAGGCCTAAACTTTTAGCTTTCTTTTGGTGATTTCTAGGAAATGGATCATATGATGGTATAGGTTCGACGAAAAGAAGAAAATTGTATGAATCAGTGCACGTATGCGCCGGATAAGACTGATAGACACTAATCATATCCCAAATGTATTCGTAAGTTACCTTAAATCTGCGATGTTGTGAAAGGCGTTCGTGAAGGAAGGGTTTGTTGTGATACATGAAGGCTACGTATAGGTCTGGAACTTCGCGTTCAGCCGGCTCAGAGTGGTTAACCTCCCCCGGTAATATCTTGAAGATTTATGGTTGGATTGCATCTCCCGGTATACTATGGGGGGCTATAATGTCTCCGTCAAGTTCTCAAAAGAAATCTTCTGTATCTGAAATATCAGAGGATATTTCCGAACTTTTTGCTGACGACATTTTATGTCTGTAATTACTTTGTACGCGATTACACAGACAGCTCTGCGGGAGGAAAAGGAGAAACAAAGGGGAGGGGGTCTACAACTTACAACGTCACATAATTATATAAATTTGCGGACGTTTCAGAAAGTGGTTCTTCTTAACTTTAGAATAACGCGATTTTCACACTTTTCCAATTATTATTTTGAAGAAATAAGGGGTTACTTAGTATTCAGTGAGTGTATTTTTTGCACCATAAAGCCCACCCACTCAATATATGTATGATATCGATACCAAAAACAATAGGAACCATCTTTTAATCATTAATCAATGGGCCAAATTTGACAAGCCACTAATGTAAGTTTACAAGATACCGTATTTACAAGCTGCTTTCAGTAAAACCACATTATGCCCCGCCCACAATTTATATCAGTGATTTTGAACATTTTTATAAGATTACACCAACCCTAACACCTTATTTATATCAAAGATGATGCGAAACCGTGTTTCTACACGGTTATCAAAATATGATTTGAAGATTTTTACATTTAATCCGCCGCCAATTCATATCGATACTAAAAACAAGATGGACCATCTATGCGTCATGATGCACCTATGTGCCAAATATGATATGGCATAGAAGTACTGTTGAGGAGATATACTGTTTACAAGCAAAGCGACCCCCTCCCCCCACGCATATACATGCTACACATATTGATCGAGGACCTTGGCATCAAGTATTTAGTTGAGGACTCGATGATACAGACCAATTTAGAAGTAATGGAGCTTGTGGGGTAAGGGGACCTAAAGTAAACAAAATTAGTCCTGATTTATGATTTATCTTTTTAAGGACATAAGACAAGATCTGAAACAACTATTCATCTAAGGAACAAATTTTGTTAAAGCCACAAAATAATTTACTAAAATATCAAATGAACCATAGAAAACATTTTTTTAATTGCATTGATTGAGTTATCGTCAATTTTGGACCCAAATTTTTCAGTTTGCACCAAAAATGGACAAAATATCTTTAATTTTGGTCCCAAAATCTTCGATTATGGGTCAAAAATCTTCAGAAAGGGAGGTGAAAGTATTCATAATATCAAGATCACTCTCCCCCCTCCTCCTGATTTCCAAGAAAAAATGTATTTTCAAAGCAATGCACATTTCAAATAGGCCTTTTTTAGCTGTTTACCTTTTCGCACGACGGGTGTAGGAAGGGTCACCTCTCAGGTAAATTGTTCTGGATGCAAGCAGACAAATCTCATGGTTGGTAAGTTTCCATAAAATGTTGCTGCTAATTGCGAAATCTCCTTAAATATTTTGCAATTCTCTTCGAATTTTCAGGTAATTCTCCTTAAATTTTCAAGAAGCTGAAAACCTATATTCATTATCTTCATTTGCCTAACTTTAATGTCTTGTGAAAGGAAAATCCACTGTTTTTTCTTCTGTGGGTGCTGTGTGATAGAGGTCGGCTTGGGTGAGGTGGATGGGGTGTGATTGAGGTCGGCTTGGGTGAGGTGGGTGGGATGTGATGGAGGTCGGCTTGGGTGAGGTGGGTGGGGTGTGATGGAGGTCGGCTTGGGTGAGGTGGGTGGGGTGTGATGGAGGTCGGCTTGGGTGAGGTGGGTGGGATGTGATGGAGGTCGGCTTGGGTAAGGTGGGTGGGATGTGATGGAGGTCGGCTTGGGTGAGGTGGGTGGGATGTGATGGAGGTCGGCTTGGGTGAGGTGGGTGGGATGTGATGGAGGTGGGCTTGGGTGAGGTGTGATGGAGGTCGGCTTGGGTGATCGAGGTGGGTGGGTTGTGATGGAGGTCGGCTTGAGTGAGGTGGGTGGGATGTGATGGAGGTCGGCTTGGGTGATCGAGGTGGGTGGTTTGTGATGGAGGTCGGCTTGGGTGAGGTGGGTGGGATGTGATGGAGGTGGGCTTGGGTGAGGTGTGATGGAGGTCGGCTTGGGTTAGGTGGGTGGGATGTGATGGAGGTCGGCTTGGGTGAGGTGGGTGGGATGTGATGGAGGTGGGCTTGGGTGAGGTGTGATGGAGGTCGGCTTGGGTGATCGAGGTGGGTGGGTTGTGATGGAGGTCGGCTTGAGTGAGGTGGGTGGGATGTGATGGAGGTCGGCTTGGGTGATCGAGGTGGGTGGTTTGTGATGGAGGTCGGCTTGGGTGAGGTGGGTGAGATGTGATGGAGGTGGGCTTGGGTGAGGTGTGATGGAGGTCGGCTTGGGTTAGGTGGGTGGGATGTGATGGAGGTCGGCTTGGGTGAGGTGGGTGGGATGTGATGGAGGTGGGCTTGGGTGAGGTGTGTGATGGAGGTCGGCTTGGGTGATCGAGGTGGGTGGGTTGTGATGGAGGTCGGCTTGAGTGAGGTGGGTGGGATGTGATGGAGGTCGGCTTGGGTGATCGAGGTGGGTGGTTTGTGATGGAGGTCGGCTTGGGTGAGGTGGGTGGGATGTGATGGAGGTCGGCTTGGGTTAGGTGTGATGGAGGTCGGCTTGGGTGATCGAGGTGGGTGGATTGTGATGAAGGTCGGCAGGGTGAGGTGGGTGGGGTGTGATGGAGTGAAAAGGTGGAGTCTATTACCTTTTTTTAAGTTTAAATTGTATTATTGTGATTTCATATCCCTAGCTGTAATTTTTTTTATATCCATATGCCAGTATGTTCAGTTAAATCTATGTGACTTATGACTATGACTATCGCTGGCGTCCCCCGTCCTGTTGGCGTCCCCCGTCCGTCCCGCCGGCGTCCCCCGACCGTCCCGCTGGCGTCCCTCGTCCGTCCCGCCGGCGTCCCCCGTCCGTCCCACCGGCGTCCCCCGTCCGTCCCCGCATGCGTCGTCCGTCCGTCCTGCCGGCGTCCCACGTCCGACCCACCGGCGTCCCCGTCCAATGCTTAACCCCGGCGCGCGTCCCGTCCGGTCCCCAATCCCCAGCGCGTGTCCCGTCCGGTCCCCAATCTCCGGCGCGCGTCCCGTCCGGTCCCCATTTCCCGGGCGCGAGTCCCGTCCGGTCCCAACCCCGGCGCGCCTCGCGTCCGGGTCCACAACCCTGAACTCCCGGCGCGCGTCCTGTTGAGTCCAACTCCGGCGCACGTCCCATCCAGTACCCAGCCCCAGCGCGCGTCCCGTCCGGTCACCAGCCCCATGGCGCATCCCGTCCGGTCCCCAGCTCTGACGCGCGTCCCGTTTGGTCCCCAGCCCCCAGCGCGCGTCCCGTCTGGTCCCCAGCCCTCGACGTGCGTCCTGGTACGGTCACCGACCCGCGTCGCAGGTCCCGTCCAATCCCCGACCCGCGCCGCACGTCCTTCCGGTCCCCGACCCGCGCCGCACGTCCCGTCCAGTCCACAACCCCGGCGCGCCTCGCGTCTGCTCCCCCGACACGACGGCGCGCGTCCCGTTTGGTCCCTAAAACCCAGGCCCGCGTCCCGTCGAGTCCCCACCCTTGGCGCGCATCCCGTCCGGTCCCCAGCCCCAGCGCGCGTCCCGTCCCCAGCCCTCGACGCGCGTCCCGTACGGTCACCGACCCGCGTCGCAGGTCCCGTCCAATCCCCGACCCGCGCCGCACGTCCCTTCCGGTCCCCGACCCGCGCCGCACGTCCCGTCCAGTCCACAACCCCGGCGCGCCTCGCGTCTGCTCCCCGACACGACGGCGCGCGTCCCGTTTGTCCCTAAACCCAGGCCCGCGTCCCGTCGAGTCCCCACCCTTGGCGCGCATCCCGTCCGGTCCCAGCCCCAGCGCGCGTCCCGTCCCCAGCCCTCGACGCGTCCCGTACGGTCACCGACCCGCGTCGCAGGTCCCGTCCAATCCCCGACCCGCGCCGCACGTCCTTCCGGTCCCCGACCCGCGCCGCACGTCCCGTCCAGTCCACAACCCCGGCGCGCCCTCGCGTCTGCTCCCCGACACGACGGCGCGCGTCCCCGTTTGGTCCCTTAAACCCAGGCCCGCGTCCCGTCGAGTCCCCACCCTTGGCGCGCATCCCGTCCGGTCCCCAGCCCCAGCGCGCGTCCCGTCCCCAGCCCTCGACGCGCGTCCCGTACGGTCACCGACCCGCGTCGCAGGTCCCGTCCAATCCCCGACCCGCGCCGCACGTCCCTTCCGGTCCCCGACCCGCGCCGCACGTCCCGTCCAGTCCACAACCCCCGGCGCGCCTCGCGTCTGCTCCCCGACACGACGGCGCGCGTCCCGTTTGGTCCCTAAAACCCAGGCCCGCGTCCCGTCGAGTCCCCACCCTTGGCGCGCATCCCGTCCGGTCCCCAGCCCCAGCGCGCGTCCCGTCCCCAGCCCTCGACGCGCGTCCCGTACGGTCACCGACCCGCGTCGCAGGTCCCGTCCAATCCCCGACCCGCGCCGCACGTCCCTTCCGGTCCCCGACCCGCGCCGCACGTCCCGTCCAGTCCACACCCCCGGCGCGCCTCGCGTCTGCTCCCCGACACGACGGCGCGCGTCCCGTTTGGTCCCTAAACCCAGGCCCGCGTCCCGTCGAGTCCCCACCCTTGGCGCGCATCCCGTCCGGTCCCCAGCCCCAGCGCGCGTCCCGTCTGGTCCCCAGCCCTCGACGCGCGTCCTGTACGGTCACCGACCCGCGTCGCAGGTCCCGTCCAATCCCCGACCCGCGCCGCACGTCCCTTCCGGTCCCCGACCCGCGCCGCACGTCCCGTCCAGTCCACAACCCCCGGCGCGCCTCGCGTCTGCTCCCCGACACGACGGCGCGCGTCCCGTTTGGTCCCTAAACCCAGGCCCGCGTCCCGTCGAGTCCCCACCCTTGGCGCGCATCCCGTCCGGTCCCCAGCCCCAGCGCGTCCCGTCTGGTCCCCAGCCCTCGACGCGCGTCCTGTGCGGTCACCGACCCGCGTCGCAGGTCCTTGTCCAATCCCCGACCCGCGCCGCACGTCCCTTCCGGTCCCCGACCCGCGCCGCACGTCCCGTCCAGTCCACAACCCCGGCGCGCCTCGCGTCTGCTCCCCGACACGACGGCGCGCGTCCCGTTTGGTCCCTAAACCCAGGCCCGCGTCCCGTCGAGTCCCCACCCTTGGCGCGCATCCCGTCCGGTCCCCAGCCCCAGCGCGTCGTCCTGTCTGGTCCCCAGCCTCGACGCGCGTCCCGTACGGTCACCGACCCGCCGCAGGTCCCGCCCAATCCCCGACTCCGCGCCGCACGTCCCTTCCGGTCCCCGACCCGCGCTGCACGCCCGCCCAGTCCACAACCCCGGCGCGCCTGCCTGCTCCCCGACACGACGGGCGCTGGGCCCCGCTTGGTCCCTAAAACCCAGGCCCGCCCTCCCGTCCCGCGTCCTCCCGTCCCGCGCGCCCTCCCGCCCCTGTCCTCCCGCCCCGGCTCCTCCCGCCCCCGCGCCCTCCCGCCCCGCTGCCTCCTCCCCGTCCCGCCCTCCCCGTCCCGCAAGGCCTCCACCCCGCTGCCCTCCCCGGCCCCCGTCAGCCTCCTCCCGTCCCGCCCCGTCCCGCCCGTCCTCCGTCAAGGCCTCCCGCTCTGCCCTCCCGCCCCGCTGCCTCTCCCCGCTCCCAAGGCCCTCCCGTCCTGCGCGCTCTCCCGGGCGCGTCCTCCGTCCCGCGCGTCCTCCCGTCCCTGGCCCTCTCCGTCCCGCGGCTCCTCCCCGTCCAAGGTCCCTCCGTCCGCGTCCTCCGTCCCGCGTCCTCCGCCCCACGGCCTCCTCCGGGCCGTCCGCTGCGTCCTCCCCGCCCCGCCTCTCTCCGTCCCGCTGTCCTCCCGTGGCCCCGCGTCCTCCCTCCCCACGTCCTCCGTCCGGCGTCTCCCGTCCCTGTCCTCCCTGGCCCCGCTGGCGTCCTCCCGTCCGCGCGTCCTCCGCTCCCCGTCCCGCGTCCTCCCGTCAGGGTCCTCAAGGCCCTCCTCCGTCCCCACGCCTCCCGTCCTGTCCTGCCGCCTCCGGCGTCCGCGTCCTCCATGCGCCCCGTCCCTGGGCCTCTCCCTGGCCCCGCAGCGTCCTCCCGTCCCGCGCCGCCTCCGTCCAGCGCGCCTCCGTCCTTGCGTCCTCCCGGCTCCAGCTGCGTCCTCCCGTCCCGCTCCGCCTCCCGTCCCGCGCCCTCCCATCCCGCGCCCGCCTCCCGGCTGGGCCTCGCTCCCGCGCGCCTCCTCCCGCGCTGCCTCTCCCGTCCCGCTTCCCGCCTCCCGCCTCCTCAAGGCCGCCTCCCCCCGGCGCCGCCTCCCCGCGCCCTGCCCCGCCGCCTCCGCCCCACAAGGCCTTCTGCCTCGTCCCCGGGCCATGCCCGTCAAGGCAGCGCCCCAAGCCTCCGTCCCAGCGCGCCTCGTCCTCACACGCTCCCCGACTCCTGCCGGACTTATGCCGACTTCAGCGGATTACGCTCTTATTGTCCTGCGCTGACTCCTGTCCCGCTACTGACTCTTGTTCTGCGCTGACTCTGTCCCTGTCTCTTGTCTCGCTGGGCTCCCCGCTCTTCTGCGCCGATCCTCGTATTGCTCGACTACCGCCTCACGTAGACTCAGATATATATATATATATATATATATATATATATATATATATATATATATATATATATATATATATATATATATATATATATATATATATATATATATATATATATATATATATATATGAATATATATATATATAAATATATATATATATAAATATATATATATATATAAATATATATATATATATATATATATATATATATCTATATATATATATATATATATATATATATATATATATATATATATATATATATATATATATATATATATATATAAAATATATATATATATATATATATATATATATATATATAAATATAAAAATATATATATATATATATATATATATATATATATATATATATATAGATATGTATATATATATATATATATATATATATATATATATATATATATATATATATATATATATATATATATATATATATATATATATATATATATATCTATACACATATATATATATATATATATATATACATATATATATATATATATATATATATATATATATATATATATATATATATATATATATATATACACATATACATATATATATATATATATAAATATATATATATATATATATATATATATATATATATATATATATATATATATATATATATATATATATATATATCTAGCCAATAGATTATTTCAAAATAATGTTGGCTAGAGACATATATATATATATAAATATATATATATATATATATATATATATATATATATATATATATATATATATATACATATATACATACATATATATATACATATATATATATATATATATATATATATATATATATATATATATATATATATATATATATATATATATATATATATATATATATATATACATGTCTCCCTTTGTATTTACATGTCTATTTATTACATATATATATATATATATATATATATATATATATATATATATATATACATATACATATATATATATATATATATATATATATATATATATATATATTCATATATATATATATATATATAGATATATATATATATATATATATATATATATATATATATATATATATATATATATATATATATATATATATATATATATATATATATATATATATATATATATATATATATATATATGTTTATGTATATATATTTCTATATATATATGTATATATATATATTTATATAAATTTTGTGTAAATAAAACATCACAACTAGAAAAACAATGAATTCCCTATATAATAAGCTATTGTTTTACAATTCTTGACCACAGCTACCTCTTTGATTGGAACCAGTTGAATAAATATCACCAAGAAATTTTTAATTTCTGTCTATCAAACTTTAGCAGGAGAAAAATGTCTTAGGACAGAATTTTGAAGAATTAGATTAAGTTTCAGTTGGTATCTCTTTCATACCTCACCTGTTGCATTCATTAAAATGATCACGGCAGTAATTGCTTTTGTTATTGTTTTCTGCACTTCCTCACATACTTTGAATGGAGAAGTTAGCTATAGTGAATAGGAAATTTGATATTGCTATATTTTGACCCAGATTTAACAGTAGAATGCATTTTTAGAACTTTTGATGTATTTGAAACTTGAGAAAGAAATTAAAATTATAGTCATTCAACTTTGCAGCAATCTGATTGATTAATTTCATTCCAAACCAGTCTCGAATAAAACAAATTGACCAGTGCTATGCAACTATAAGGAGAATTGATCAACACAATATCTATTCTACATGTTTTATAAAAATATAAATTTTCACAATAACAATCAAAAAATAAACTAAAACTTGCTCTGCACTCTTCTGCATTGTTATTAATGTCTACGACCATAGCCTCATTTACATGCTCTGCACTATTCTACATTGTTATTAATGTCTACGACCATAGCCTCATTTGCATGCTCTGCACTCTTCTACATTGTTATGAATGTCTACGACCATAGCCTCATTTACATGCTCTGCACTCTTCTTCATTGTTATTAAATGTCTACGACCATAGCCTCATTTACATGCTCTGCACTATTCTTCAATGTTATTAATGTCTACGACCATAGCCTCATTTACATGCCCTGCCCTCTTCTTCAATGTTATTAATGTCTACGACCATAGCCTCATTTACATGCTCTGCACTATTCTTCAATGTTATTAATGTCTACGACCATAGCCTCATTTACATGCTCTGAACTCTTCTTCATTGTTTATTAATGTCTACAACCATAGCCTCATTTACATGCTCTGCACTATTCTTACATTGTTATTAATGTGTGTCTGACCATAGCCTCATTTACATGCCCTGCCCTCTTCTTCAATGTTATTAATGTCGACCATAGCCTCATTTACATGCCCTGCCCTCTTCTTCAATGTTATTAATGTCTACGACCATAGCCTCATTTACATGCTCTGCACTCTTCTTCATTGTTATTAATGTCTACGGCCATAGCCTCATTTACATGCTCTGCACTCTTCTACATTGTTATTACATTGTAGCCTCATTTACCATAATTCTTCTTCAATGTTATTAATCTACAACCATAGCCTCATTTACATGCTCTGCATTCTTCTTCAATGTTATTAATGTCTACAACCATAGCCTCATTTACATGCTCTGCACTCTTCTTCAATGTTATTAATGTCTACAACCATAGCCTCATTTACATGCTTAATGTCTACACTCTGCATTCTACATTGTTATTAATGTCTACGACCATAGCCTCATTTACATGCTCTGCACTATTATACATTGTTATTAATGTCTACGACCATAGCCTCATTTACATGCTCTGCACTCTTCTTCAATGTTATTAATGTCTACGACCATAGCCTCATTTACATGCTCTGCACTCTTCTTCAATGTTATTAATGTCTACGACCATAGCCTCATTTACATGCTCTGCATTCTTCTTCAATGTTATTAATGTCTACGACCATAGCCTCATTTACATGCTCTGCACTCTTCTACATTGTTATTAATGTCTACGACCATAGCCTCATTTGCATGCTCTGCACTCTTCTTCAATGTTATTAATGTCTACGACCATAGCCTCATTTACATGATCTGCACTATTCTACATTGTTATCAATGTCTACAACCATAGCCTCATTTACATGCTCTGCACTCTTCTTCAATGTTATTAATGTCTACGACCATAGCCTCATTTACATGCTCTGCACTCTTCTTCAATGTTATTAATGTCTACGACTATAGCCTCATTTACATGCTCTGCACTATTCTACATTGTTATCAATGTCTGCAACCATAGCCTCATTTACATGCTCTGCACTCTTCTTCAATGTTATTAATGTCTACGACCATAGCCTCATTTACATGCTCTGCACTCTTCTTCAATGTTATTAATGTCTACGACCATAGCCTCATTTACATGCTCTGCACTATTCTACATTGTTATTAATGTCTACGACCATAGCCTCATTTACATGCTCTGCACTCTTCTTCAATGTTATTAATGTCTACGACCATAGCCTCATTTACATGCTCTGCACTCTTCTTCAACGTTATTAATGTCTACGACCATAGCCTCATTTACATGCTCTGCACTATTCTACATTGTTATTAATGTCTACGACCATAGCCTCATTTACATGCTCTGCACTCTTCTTCAATGTTATTAATGTCTACGACCATAGCCTCATTTACATGCTCTGCACTCTTCTTCAATGTTATTAATGTCTACGACCATAGCCTCATTTACATGCTCTGCACTCTTCTTTAATGTTATTAATGTCTACGACCATAGCCTCATTTACATGCTCTGCACTATTCTACATTGTTATTAATGTCTACGACCATAGCCTCATTTACATGCTCTGCACTCTTCTTTAATGTTATTAATGTCTACGACCATAGCCTCATTTACATGCTCTGCACTATTCTACATTGTTATTAATGTCTACAACCATAGCCTCATTTACATGCTCTGCACTATTCTACATTGTTATCAATGTCTACAGCCATAGTCTCATTTGCATGCTCTGCACTCTTCTACGACCATAGCCTCATTTACATGCTCTGCACTATTCTGCATTGTTATTAATGTCTACGACCATAGCCTCATTTACATGCTCTGCACTCTTCTTCAATGTTATTAATGTCTACGACCATAGCCTCATTTACATGCTCTGCACTCTTCTTCATTGTTATTAATGTCTACAACCATAGCCTCATTTACATGCTCTGCACTATTCTACATTGTTATTAATGTCTACGACCATAGCCTCATATACATGCTCTGCACTCTTCTTCAATGTTATTCATGTCTACGACCATAGCCTCATTTACATGCTCTGCATTCTTCTTCAATGTTATTAATGTCTACGACCATAGCCTCATTTACATGCTCTGTACTCTTCTACATTGTTATTAATGTCTACGACCATAGCCTCATTTGCATGCTCTGCACTCTTCTTCAATGTTATTAATGTCTACGACCATAGCCTCATTTACATGCTCTGCATTCTTCTTCAATGTTATTAATGTCTACGACCATAGCCTCATTTACATGCTCTGCACTCTTCTTCAATGTTATTAATGTCTATCACCATAGCCTCATTTACATGCTCTGAACTCTTCTTCATTGTTATTAATGTCTACGACCATAGCCTCATTTACATGCCCTGCCCTCTTCTTCATTGTTATTAATGTCTACAACCATAGCCTCATTTACATGCCCTGCCCTCTTCTTCAATGTTATTAATGTCTACAACCATAGCCTCATTTACATGCCCTGCCCTCTTCTTCAATGTTATTAATGTCTACGACCATAGCCTCATTTACATGCCCTGCCCTCTTCTTCAATGTTATTAATGTCTACGACCATAGCCTCATTTACATGCTCTGCACTCTTCTTCAATGTCATCGATGTCTACAACCATAGCTACAACCGTATACTAAATTCCTAGGTCTCTTAATTGATAGTTAGTTGAATTGGAAAGAACATGTTTCATCGATTTGTAAAATAGTAGCCCGTGACACGGGTATTTTGAATAGACTAAGACATTTCATTCTATCTCACATACTTCTTTTGCTTTACAATTCACTTATTCTCCCCCACCTTTCTTATGGTATTCCCCTATGGGCAGATGGGGGAAAACGCATAATTCCACTTTGCAACGCTTATACATCCTCCAAAAACGAGCTGTTAGGACTATTGGTAATGCCTTACCTAGATCCCTATCCATGCCTTTGTTCAGACACCTTAAGCTGTTAACTGTTTACGATCTCTACAATTACAATCTAGGCATTTTCATGTACAAAGTCACCAACAAATTGATGCCCGAGTCCTTTCTGTCATTCTTTAACAATAACAACTGCTTTCATTCTTACGATACTCGTAATTCTCATCACTTAATGCAACCCTTTGTTCGTACACATAAAGCCAAGTCTCAAGTACGTTGTGCTGGTGTGACCCTCTGGAATTCCCTCAGTAATGATTTAAAATCATCGAAATCCCTAAATAACTTCAAGTCTAAGCTCAAGAATTATCTATTGGCCATATAACTAACCATCATTATTCCAACGTTTCTTTCTCTCTGTCTTCTTTGTTTTCTGTGTATGTCGGTGAGAGGGGGTGGGTGTGAGGGGAGGGGAGTAAAGAGACGGGGATAGGTGGGATGGGAGGAGAATGGCAGGGTGGGAGGGGGAGGGGTTGGGTGGGTGTGTAATTTGGGTGAGTATAGGCGACAGGGTCTCAGTGATAACAGGTCGCTGGTTAGGTAGGTGAATGGGTTAGGCAGTTAGGGGCAGGCCTATCTAATTATTTTTTGTATTGTTTTCTCCTTTGTTGATGGCGAGCTGGCTAGCAAAAGTTTTACACTTCCTCCAGTTCACCATTCACTCCATACTATTCTGTAAATTGCATTATATGTTTATTGTTTTTGTTTCTAATGCTATTTTGTAATTACCAATTTTCCTTTGCATGTAACTCAATGAAGTGATAAATAAATAAATAAATAGCCTCATTTACATGCTCTGCACTTTTCTTCAATGTTATTCATGTCTACGACCATAGCCTCATTTGCTTGTTTTGAAGAAAGGGGTGACTTCAAATCAATTTTTCTACTGGGGTAAATAATTCCTACAAAAATTATAAAAATAATCATTCAAGAGCACTTTTGAAGAATTTCAGCAAAACATAAACACATACTAAAACTTAACTTAGTAAACTGAATTGTTTTTTGCTCGTACCAAAAATCTCTCAAACATCAAATGTCTATATGAAAAAGAGAGAAAAAAAAAAAAAAAAACTACATCAGGGCCAGATTGCTTAGTTTGTTTCTAGCGCGGAACATCTTTCACGCTAATTTTTGATTAGAAGTTATTTTCATGATTTTGGTGCACAGGTGTAATTCCAGGCGCACACTTTTGATTCTAGGCGCACATCTTTCAATAAATTTTAGTTTTCTTCATTAAATTTCTTGATAGCCTAAGAAAACTTATCAACATTGCAATTTCAGCCTTCTGCTCAATATTTTTGTATCCCTTTCACTTTTAAATAGATGATTATTGGTGCAAAATTTCTAGACATTGGCATACATTTTGTAGATTTTTGCGTACATTTTCTAGAAAGAGGCGCACATTTTGTAATCATTTTCCGCACACACTTTGCAAACTACAGTATGCAGTCTGGCATCAGGGCTTTAGGCCCATGCATAAAGAGTTTAAAACGAGCCTCATAATGCCACTGTTTGCCACTCGCTCTGACTCGGTGCCACTGGGCAACTGTGAATTTACAACATAGCCTACAACTGTACAATCATGTTCAAAATTACCTAAAACACCTCAAAATTCCTCCGTTTTCCAACACACTTATTGCAGAGTATTTTCTTTTTCGTATGTTCGGATAAAAATGTTACATGTCTATTGTTTTAATTGTAAATAAGATAATCTTTTGGCGCAAAAATATCCTAAGGTTTACTTCGTTATGTTTGTCAGGACCTCATTACCAGACGCCCCCTCCCCCTCCCCCCTTCCCATTCAATGTTGGAGGAAAAGTCATTTTAATTCGCAGTAAATGAAGGAGGTGGTCATATTTTTAAACAACATTGGAGGGGCGGCTATATCTGTCAACATCAAATGTAACGTCATTCATTCGACGCTGTTTCATCATCAAGTGTTTCAACAAGTTTTACCAAGATTGTAGGGGCCTAGGCTAGTACTGTTACTAACTTCATTGCACTGCTGCATTCATCATTCATCCTAGCTAACAATTGTAATGCTCCATTTCATGCAGGGCTTCTTTCATCACAACAGACATTTACTATTTTCTTGTTTTTAATTAGCTGAAGTTTTCTTTTTGCTTTTTTGTTAGTGATTGCTGACATTTATTGATTGGCCGGTGTAAAAGTAAATTTTGCCCCCTAGTAAATCCCCCGCCATTATTTCCTAGGAAATTTGGGCCCCAGAACAATTACGCCGTAGCCATCCAGTAAATTTGGTTCCCCTCCCTTCTCCCCCACGCTCAATAGCCAGTGTCGTCTGCTATGCATAGGAGCGCTGAGTTTGATAACAGTAACTTAAATTGACCTTAGTCTGTTAGTTAAGTTAATTTGAGCATGTTAATGTAAACAGGTTGAAAGGTAGCAGGCTGAATATTTCAGCCGCCCGTGGTCATTTTTTTCTTCATAAGTTTTGATTTTATAGATTGAAATTACTGGTATCTCAATTCTAGTTGTGCTTCTTGTGTTCGTGCAAAGTTTGTATTACCAGATTACTATGACTTCACACACTTTGGGAGAATTTTTCTAGTGTACGAAGTAAATGTTAAAAATTGAACGTTTTTTTCATGTTTTCTAAAGAAATTTCAAGAGCGAATTTATGAATGGGAATAAAATTCATGGTCTGGTCATAAATTTCACCTGAGACCTCGTATAACGTCATCAAGAGGCCAGCGTACCTCTGCTATTGTCTCGGTTCATTCAAACCTTATGATGATGTCATACACGGTCTCAAATCAAACTTATGACCGGGTAGCCATCCTGATGTTTATTCCCTAAATTAACGTCTCTGAGTTACGAAATAAGCCACACCCACCATTGCAACGCGGTAACCAGGTGGGAAAAACAAACCTCAAATCCGCAATCGTGTATGACCAATGCATTTACATTTTAGATGTTCAGTGTGGCCTGCCGCAAGTTTTGATCAAAATTTATGGTATTTCCCCGAATCTTTTGAAAAATAATTAAATTCACTTTGCTAACAATTCTGGGTAACGGGAATCGGATTTACAAAGCGTAGGCTTAATTTTTGTTCACCATCTTGTCTTCACTCGGTATGTGTGTGCAGAAATTTGTTTTGTGTAGTATAATATATTGATTACATAGCGCGCGCCGCTACTTAGCTGTACTGTACCAGTGCCGCGTAGAAGTTTTGCCCCACTTAGTTACGCAGATTTTGTTGCTAGGCAAAATCATGCGGTGATTGGTTGAAAAAGCTGTCAATCAACTAACTCAGTGAGGTGTTAATTATTCCCCACTGCACTAATGGTTAAACCATTTGCGAATTTAAAATTCATAGACATGAAATTTCTTTGCAAATTCAAAGGTACATTACATATTGTTTTGGGTCATGGCTAAATATTTTCCAATGACATTTTTTTGAATAGGTGCAATTTTGATTTTCAAACAGTTATAAAAGTTTAATTTTTTTGACTGGGCCGGGTGGGGGTTATTCTTAAAGCTACACTGCTGTTGTGCATGCTTTTAAAATAAAGTGTCCCTGAAATTCCCCCCCCCCCCTTCCCCTCCACTGAGTCAAACATCTGAAGTCCATCACCCCTAGTACTGCCTGGTCGGTACATTGTGCCCCACAATATTTCACATTGAGGAGCCAGATCTAATTTTTGTCCCAAGTAACCTATAAAAATGTATAAAAGTTTAAAAACTATTTGTATAAAAGGACAATTTCGTAAAATCAAGAAAAGACGTGAAGGAATCTGACTCTTCGAAATCAAGTCGTCAGCTCCCATTATTGGGGCCAATATTATACTTCTTTCCCCCGCCCCCTTCCTCGTAAAATTATTCTGCAGACATGGCAGAAGTTAAATACGTATATCAATCCATGAGATGGCATTGAACAAGGAATTACGATTTTGCAGAACTGTTAGCTAGTGGACGCCATTAGTTCCCATCTCACTAATGGTTAAACCATTTTCGAATTTAAAATTCATAGACATAACAAATTTTTGCAACTCAAAGGTATATTACAATTATTGTTTCGACGCATGGCTAAATATTTTCCATTGAAATGTTACAAAAATCCTAAGCGTTTTGGCACGAAATCATTTTTCATATTTTATATATTCAGATATTTAATAGTTTGTCTCTAAAGATATTTATAATTTTTCAAATTGCAGATTTTAGGCCTAAAAACCTCCCATTTTGTTTGACTTCAAGTCAATTGCTTTTGCACAATCATATTGCAAGATCTGAACAAAACGGCGGCAAGATGCCTATGATCTTGTAGGCATTTTGTTTTAGATTGTGACAGCAAACTTCCCTGGTAGGACCTATTTCACAAACTAACAATCGAAATAATTTTGTCTTTGAAAATTTAAAATCGATCAATTTTGAAATATAGGAAATACTTTTATGCATTTCGGACAAAATGAATGTTTATAACCGACCATTTTCATATACATTCGTAATCACTTACATTGTGGTTTATATCAGAATTATACGTGCGCATGGGTAGGCCCTAAGTTTAATCATAATTGTAATTTTTACAAATATCAATCAATTAATTGAGAAAGAAAACTTACCAATACTGAAAATACTTTGCATATTAGGATATAACCCGAGTTATACTAGTACGCGTCCACAAACCCAAATAAAGCAGATCTCCAACTTGAAATCTACCGATTAAACCAGTTCTTCCTCCATAGCATTATTCTTCCCGGCCCAACAACTGTATCCTGCTCACGCAGAGTCCGTAGATTAAATGATGCCGATTTTGAATTTAAACAATTATATGACGTCACCACTTACAAACAAACAAACAGCATTCGAAAATTAATCTCAGATAAGACATCCATCACAAGATATAAGAATAAAGGACATTACTGAAGATGAAAATCTTGAAAAAAATAAGACTTATTTATATAAAAAATTTGCAAGCTTTGAAAGTAAATGTTTTAAATGCTTAGAAAAATAAAAGAGGTGAATATTTTATAATCAGATTAGCCCTGTACGCTTGTTGAGCGCATATCGAACAAAAGCCTTTATTGATTTGTGACTTAAATCTCGTGATTTGTAACAGTGCAGTGCATGTCCGAATGGTGTAACAAGAAACGCACTTATCATTAAGAACGCAAGAATGATGTAATACAAAGTATGGATGTTAAGAAAATTTCTTACAGTTAATACAAAATATTTCGTTACGATGGAATTACATGTAACCCCCTACCAGTACCACACACCCACCCGTACCCACACAACCACCCATGACCACACACGTACCCGTACATAAATACATGCTTCCAGAGACGTTGCCACCGTGGGTATGGGCAGTGCCTCCCCCCCCTCCCAAATAAAATAAACATGACAGTTGGAAATTCAACCGTCCTCTTGCTGTCTTGAGACATCTTCACGAATCCACCCAGTTGAAATATGATGCCTCTACCCCCCCTGCCAAAAAAAAAAACAGATGACTCTAGGGACGTCCCTGCGTGCTTCACATATTGATCGAGGACTTTGACATCAACTGTCCATTTGAGGACTCGATGATACAGACCAATAATGAAGTAGCAGAGCTGAAACAATTATTGTGTTATCATTATTAATTGTTTGTGGGGTAAAGAGGACTTGAACAGTTTTACAACATTTTACAACAATTTTACCACAAGTTTCTTTTCAATTTTATATTAATGATTTCCCTAATTTTACCTCCCAACGGGGAAGATGAAATTTGCAGGGAACAGCCCTTTTCCACTAATTCTTGTTTTCCCTTAGGCACCGAAAGCTTAACACGCTACTGTCCCAGGGGCGTACCTAAGGTAATCTGGTTGGGAGGTGGTCAAAATTCCCAACAAATTGTGTGAATGTGAGTTGACACAAGTGGCGTGAGTGCGAACGCGTCCACTTTTCAAAATGAATCTACACCACTGAGGGGAGAGGATAGTCAATACGCCAATGCCCAGCTGAACTCCAATAATCGATGTAAATCCTTTTTCAAAATGGTAACTTGGAAAAATTTGGATAATTTCAGGAAAAATCTTGGCTATTTTGAAGAAGAAAAAAAACCTTTGAAAATTTTGAGAAAAAAAGTAAAATATTTTTAGGACAAACTTTGGGCGGTAATTTTGAGAAACAAGTCGGAAATTTGCTAACTCTAAACTGCTAAATAGGCCTAACTTAAAAAATGATTTTGCTTTGGGAAGTTTGGTGATCCTGGGATGGTATACAACTGAACTTTAAAGAAAAGTTTGAAATGTAAAATAATCTATTAGTAATATATTAACACTTTTTGCGATGTTGTATTTAATACATAAATTAAGACACCGAGAGATAGAGAAGGGCGGGATACAGAAAAGATTAGTTTTAAAAGCTTGATCAAATTTATACATGTTAACAGTAAATTATTGGAAGCTTATCAAACATTTTTTTTTTTTTAGACTACACATATTTTTAAAGAATGACCATAGACCTATATCCATGCATAGAAACGCGAACAATAAAACATCATATTTCCACATTATGCGTTTTTATAATTTTGTGTTTTGTATATTGTGTATTATAGCTCTCTTTGACGTGAATTTTAACTTGTATAATACACCTTCTTCCTATGCGTTGTGACGTACTTATTTTCCAATGTCAATTTTGTGAGAGTTTCCGGAGGCTTCGCCTCCTCGACCCCTACCGGAGCTTTGCCCCTGGACTCCACCAGGGACCCTTAAGCGGGACTCCTGGACCCCACGCCGAAAAGCGAGCGCTATGCGCTCGCAGTGACACCTTCGGTGTCACCTTAACGGGCAAATCTTACAAATCACCCCCTACACTTTTGAATGGATTCACGCCACTTCCCCCCCTCCCCCCACACACACACATCGGCGGTGAAACTTTAGGTAAAATTCGGGAAACATATGCTCTCTCTCCCCTCCCTCCCCCCATCCGTACGCCTATGTTAGAGTATGCCTGTGACGTCGCCTGGTATTCGATGCAATAAAAAATCAACCATATACACTTGGCTGCTTGGAATGTGGTCAACCAGTGATCTTACATCAATTGGTAAAATTACAATGATCAAATTATTAGCCCTTTCTATACTTAAGTACCTGTTTTCTGTTCTCACGAACCCTACAAATAATTTCATTTCTGATCTTGAAAATTTGCTCTATAAGTTTATTGGGAACGGCAAAATGGATAAGGTTAAACGCTATAATCGATGATTATGTAAATGGTGGTCTTAGAATGCCACATTTGAAGTCTTTTATTAACTCTTTAAAACTTTCTTGGGTTAAAAGATATTTTGAGCCAACTACAAAGCATTGGAAATTGTTGTTTTGATATTAATCTAAAACAATTTGGTGGGCACTGGGCGTATGTTTTTTACCGGGAATGTCTATTTGAATGACATTAAAATTGATTGTAATTTTATATATGATGTTTGTAAAGCCTGGACTGCTTTTACTTTTCATTGCCCTGTTGCTGACTTTGGTAGCCAGTTGATTTGGAATAACAGCTTTATCCGTATTAATAATAATCCTATTTGTTATAAGCAACTGTCAGAAAAGGGTATTTGTTAAGTTAAGGATCTTTTTGATAATGATAACACAACTCTATGGGCTATAATGATTTTCTAAATGCATATGGTATTACCAATTTCCCTTTTACTAGTTACTTCGGGTTAATTCATGCAATCCCATCTCACTGGAAGAATTCTGGTTGTGACAATTCCAGTTCCCATTGTTATCAAGAAAACTGTATCCATATTTTCAACAGGTCACGGAAGGTTTCAAAGATCTCTTATCCTAAGCTTGTTAAATATTTTACCTGTGCTTGGTATACCCAGAAGAAATGGGGGACTGATTTTCCAATTGGTTTTAAGTATTCAATATAACACATTTTACGGTTCGTGAACCAAAGATACGGTACTTTCAATTTCGTTTTGTGCATAGGATTATTCTAACAAACAGCTGTCTACATAAACTTGGATATGGTGATACTTCCCTGTGTTCTTTTTATAAAATTCATAATAAAACTATGCGCCATCTTTTTGGGGAATGTCAGTTTTTCTCAATTTTTCCGGGATGATGTTAAGTCTATCATTTTATTAAAGCAACATTTTTTTCTCGTGAAATTTATGTTTTGTTTACCTCTTTTAGAAAAAGAAAACAACATTTACAATTTTTTTTATTTTTCATGCAAAATATTTTATCTTTCGTTGCAAAATCCAAGACCTTAAACCACGCATTTCTTATTTTCTTAATACTTTTCAGTTTTCTCTTAGAGTGGA
The DNA here is from genome assembly GCA_020152595.1 of Chiridota heheva. Classification (NCBI taxonomy): domain Eukaryota; kingdom Metazoa; phylum Echinodermata; class Holothuroidea; order Apodida; family Chiridotidae; genus Chiridota; species Chiridota heheva. The sequence goes on along the minus strand of JAIGNY010000818.1, from coordinate 1,056,768 downwards.
AAAAGAATTATCTTCCAATAGCAATACTTACGACAAGTTTATTGATGATCTTATTGAAAGTATGCCGGCCTATATCAACATGCTGTAAAAATATTTTATGTCATAAGCTTGTGCAATTTCAAGTTCTCTCTTTTCAATACTATAAAACTAAAATGGCATGGAATAATTATTCTTCTTACTTTGTAAAATCTTATAAAAATGAGTTTGTTGTATTTGTGTAGGTTATTTTTGTTAAGTTGAAAATGCAGAAATAAATATTTGGAATTTTTCATTTTTATCAACCAATACAACCGGACCAACCTTATGAAAGATATTCTATTGCTTACATGCTACCTTGTGAAACAAAAATACATGTAAGTGTCATGTAACTGCAAAGTTTTCTTTGGATCTGCTATTTTGTTATAATTTTCAGATAAAATACTCACAAATTTATTCCTAAATTCCAGCAACAGAGAACGATCCGGCTTGATAATGTTAAGGAATATGCAGAAGGCAACGAATCTTACGGTAGGCATCAATATCACTGTGATTGTGAATGATGAAATGTCGTTTGAACTTGGAAGTGTAACGTTATTTATATTATTATTAGGCCTAGCCTATGCTTAGGGCCTACTCATTTAGGCTTAGACCTAACGTATGTAGTCAGTCTGACAGTACACTACATATGCGGCTGACAGAATCTAAAAGGTTTAAATAGGCCTAACGTTACAGTCTAAGAGAACACTACAGTATGCTAGTTAGGCCTAACGTTACAGTCTGACTACACTGCAGTATTGCTAGTAACGAAGTAACGTTGTTGTACCATTCGACGCAATTGAATTTCAATTCGGATTTTCTCCTGTACACAACTAGGCCTACTTATTTTTTCTGTGCATTTTGCGTTTGGTGGAGTTGAATAAATACATTTTCTTTCATTCTTTTAGTTCACAGTTGTAAAATTTGATAATCAGATTAATTTTTGGGAAAATGATAGCAAATTATGCATACCCATTCCACAAATTTTCAAAAATTATCATTTGTAGGCGCTTTTGTTTATAATTGTGTGTAAATTTGATTTCTTTCACTCCCTTGCTGATGCCATTGTTTGTGCGGGCAAGTGACCTGTGATTTTTATCCAATGCTCAGCCCAGGATGGCTAAATTTCACAGAAATCTGCGCGATTGAATGTTTGTCAGGTCTTGGGGGCTTAAAGTTATGCACGCAGCACTTGTCAGTTTTATGACTTGCCCTACTACCACTGGCAATGTGAGTCAAAGGTGGATCATTGACATATGAAACAGTGACTCACATGTGTGTCATTGTACCAAATTGTCAGTCACCAGAGTTACTCTGAGGTGAGTCAATTTTTTCAGATCCATTGAATTTGTATAGAGATGAATGATTTTAGGTAAGTCATTTGCACAAGAAATGTCAGTCACCTAAATGGCTGAGGGGTGCGTCAATGTTCATGTTGTGACCACCCACCTTGGTGCAACGACTCACCTTGTCCGGGGTTATAAGGGTGGGTCACACAATTGACAAGTGCATACAGTAGTACTATAGTTTACTTAGGCCAATTTGCTTCACATGTGTGGTCAGCTCTATGGCCAGCAAGTTGTGCGCGGGCCAGGTGCCAAGCTGCGTGGGCCAGATCTTGTGCGCATAAGGCAAACTCTCTAGCCTGGCGCTGGCATGGCTGGTGTACAATTGAATTTGAAATAATGAGGTACATTCACTTCAACGTGCACGGCTGTGAGAAGGTAGTAACCAAGGTAGGTGAAAGTTTCTTCTTTTTACGGGTTCATAGTTATTGAATTTATTTATATGTGCCTAAGTTTTTAAGACCCAGGGGTACATACCAGAGTGTTTTATAGTTACGTAAATTACATTTTTCTGGTTAAAATGAATGAGGAAAAACAGAACAAATATCGTGGAGAATGTTTGCACAACAGGAGTGTGTCATGAATATTCCACGACGCGACTATGATGAGTCAATTCAATGTAGCGGTTTCCACTGCTAGATGCATAGCATGATGTTTGACCAAGTATTTGCAGTCATGTAGTGGATAGCGCATACTATGGTCAGATGTTTATCTAACTAAGGCAAATCCACTTTCACTAAACATGTGAATACATTCATTCTTTAATTGCTAGAATGTTTTGTACAGTAGTAAAATTAAATATAAATTAACAAATGAATAGTAAAATATACAATAAGAGAACTATTAAACTGAAAAAAAGAATGGCAAGGAATGGAATTAAACTTTCAAGGAGCTGATGAAACCAACCCTTCAATAAGATCCAGTAGCTCAGACCTAAAAAAAAACTACGTTCCTGCAGTTATTACAAGGAATTCGCAGAAAGAAATGTTGTTTTTTTTCATTTAAAGGAATATTCCCATGGATTTTCATTTTTTCATATATGATAGAGAAATGTTTTAGAAACAAAGTGGTGACAAAACTATGTTAATATCTTATTCCGTTTAAAAGTTACAAAATTTTGAAGTATTTTTGAATTTGGACAAAAATGACCGATTGGCAACATCTGTGATGTCATAGAAACAATTTTAACAAAATGCTATTTTGTATTTCTTTAAAAATGATTTGGATTATTTTTATCATTGTAAATGTGATGTACACCAAGAAAGAAACAAAATGTTTTCTTGTATATTATATATTTCACCCTATCTCTATTATGAACCAAAAATGCTGTTCGATAACATAAACAAAGTGTGATTAAATTGATAAGAAATACATAACAACTGTGCTGGAATTACCTTGATGACATTACCAAGCTGAAGGACAAATACTGTTCCGTGGTTTTTTAAGATTATTTTTTCTACTCTTTAAATTGTTATAAATTTTAATTGGAATAAGATATTGACATACTTGTTTCACCACTGTTTCTACAAAAAATTTTTTATCATATATGAAAAAATGAAAATCTATGGAATATTTCTTTAAACTTATTTCATAGATTCATTGAGTACTGTAAGCAACAGTGTATGTGGTATATTCGTGCTCTAAAAATGTTCCCCGTGTAATTGTGGGATGAATAGTACATTAAATTGCAAAAGAGGAAGCATAAAAAGATGTGTTTCTACTGTACATATTATATCTGTTATGATTTTTCGTGGGAAGATTTTCGACACCTTTTTTTCAGAACCGTGGAAAATTTTACAATTAATTCCAACTCTGTAGTAGCCTACAGTATATAGTACAATAAAAGATAGGTGATACAAATTCTTAAATATTCTTAAACATTAAATGTTATTGGTATATTGAAAGAGTTATGATTGCACCTTTGTAGTGAATATTAAATTCATATAGATTTAGTACTACAATATGAAAGTTGTCACTATTTTTTATTTTGTAAGTATATAAACATTATCTCCAAAAATACACTAGGGTTAGGGACGCGTAGAGGCAGCATCAGCTAAATTGCATTAACACATATTAAAACCATCATAATAGCAAAACATTTCATCAAAATAGCTTAAACATTAACCATTTTTTAGCATTTTAAAATCTCAGGCATCAATTTGCATATATTTTATGCAAATTTTGTGATGTATTACAGGGCCACCTATGGTATTTTCTTTTGTTTACCCTTTGAACTCTTTGTCAAATGTCCTTTATAGTTCTCTGAAGCAGTGCAGCAAATTTTGATCAAAAGATTTTGAATCTTTACCATACCCCTATACAATCCTTGCAGTAATAGACTTTTCGATAATTTTCAGTGACTAAGATTTAGGGAAGCATTACAAAAAGATTTTGAGCTGTTCTCCCAGTCATACATCACACAATTTGCATAAATTAAAAACTGAAGTTGCTGATCAGATATCAATGCTCTTTTAATATAGAAACTCCTGCATGTCTCGATTGTAAGTTTTTATCTCTCCCCTCTTTCTTTCAGAAACGTTTGATACCATCATTATATCATGGGGTGTTGAGAAATTTCCAGACAATTCCAATTGTCATCGAGCAAACTGTAAGATTATTTTCTTTTACGTTTGTCTTTCATTGTTACTTTGTTTTACAGCTTAATAAATGACCCAGAATTTTCCTATTTTGTGAGTTAACTATAATGTTCTTCTGCAGAGGTCAATCAATCAGCATTCTTGTAAAGCGCCAGTATCTGCCAAAAATAACGCTCAGTGCCCTTTGCATAAAAACAGCCAAAACTGTTAAATTTTATTTAAAGAATTCAGGTTCAAAAATGTCTTCAATCGATTCTTGAATGAGTTATAGTCTTAGCAGATTGTACTTGTAATGAAAAACTGTTCCAGACTTAAGTAGAAGAGATACCAAAACAATGGTCCCCCCAGCGAGTAGGCCTATAACAGCTTCTATTTTCAAAATGGATTTCTATTGTCAAAATGGACTAGAATAAAGCCTTAACATTAGCATTATACTACTTAATAAACTCTGCATTAGAACAGCAAACAAACTTTTTGTTACATATTCTGGTACAGAGATTTTGAGTACCAAAAAAGGAGTATAATGGTAATGTGAAGGCTTTATTCCAGTCCATACTGACAATAGAAATCCATTTAAAAATAGAAGCTGTTCTATTTGAAAAACTCTAAAAGCAGTAGTTGTTTAGATGATCGAAGATCATTCCGATTAGTAAGAATACAATTCAACACATTCAGATATGTGCTGTCGGCCACTCTTGTATTGAAAGAGATTTATACACAAGAAACCCTACTTTATATATAATTCTTTGTTCAACTGGCAGCCAGTGCAAATCTCTCAGAACTGGAGTAATGTGATCAAGTTTGTTTTTGAGTGTTACAAGGCTTGCTGCAATATTCTGCAGTTGCTGTAAAACACTGTAGCTGGGATTTGGTTACTCCATATAGAAGCGAGTTTCCAATGTCAAGTCTTGAGGTAATGAATTCATGAACAACTAGAATGATAGCATTGCATAGCACATACTGCCACCCACCCCCATTCCACCCTCCCCCATTCCACCCACCCCCATTCCACCCTCCCCCATCCCCCTATTCCACCGTCCCCTATTCCACCGTCCCCTATTCCACCGTCCCCTATTCCACGTCCCCTATTCCACCGTCCCCTATTCCACCGTCCCCTATTCCACGTCCCCTATTCCACCGTCCCCTATTCCACGTCCCCTATTCCACCATCCCCTATTCCACCGTCCCCCATTCCACCGTCCTCCCCCTCCCTTTCTTTCCTTGTTCATTTCCACATCCGAATATAATCCACTTCAGAAATTGTTGAATGCTTTGTTCACTATGTTGTTTCTTTTGAATTCCTTTTTTATATAAGATGGGCATGCTTGACCACTAAACTAATCCTTTAAAAATAACAGTAATTTTAGACCTTTTGGTCACCAGCTTCTTTAAATAATCACATATTTTTTTTTTTCCAGGGAAGAGGGGAAAGAGCATATGACATCTATTCGAGGCTACTAAAGGAGAGGATCATATGTGTCATGGGGCCGGTAAGTGACAGTTCCCTAGTTTTGCTGTTACATAGGGGGGCCCTGCCCCTTTTTTGGTCCACCCGCCCCTCAGAATTTTTTTTAACAAAAATAATATTGTTTTCTTTTAATGAAAAGTTTTCGAGGTCAACTTCTTTAAAAACTTAATAATCTTCACCTCATTGGTGAAATACCTTATAGAATACAGAATGATAGCATTGTAAGAAATTGTCCTGTTTGGCTCGTAAATGGTCCTTAATCATTCAGAATAGTTTTATTCTGAGGTAGGATTATAGCTAAAATCCCAGAGCTTCACCAGGGGCTTAAGGCTTTAGTAGGTCCTTGGATCCCACGCCAAAAAGACGCAGCGCTTCATGTGCAGTAATGTGCCCCTCAACCAATCTAGCACCCTACCCCTTTTCAAGTCAAGCTAGGGGTCTGAGTAATTCATTGCCAACTTTTTCTTGAAAGGGTAAGTGTTAAACTTCTAGTATACACCTTGAAAATGTTGTTGTTTTCTCTCTAAATTTTGATTTGAATGAATTTATATTTGCTTCAAATAATATTTAGGGTCTAGGACTAGATCAGGGCTAGAACAATATTCTAGTTTACACTGTTTTGCATGTTTTGCTTTGAGAAAAAAATTAAACTGGTAGCAATGAAAAGAAATTTCACAAACAATCTAAATACGTAAAAAAAATCCTCCATTTTTATTATTTACAAAAAAAATACAAGCTCAAAAAAATTGGACTTATTTTGCCTAAAATTTGCATACTTATGTCGATGTTTCGTTTATTTTGAATCTTTTGTTGAAAAGTTTTTTGTCTTAGCATTCATATAAACCAAACTTGTAGTGACAGAAAAAATCAATCTTAGTTGTGAAAATTAATTTTGAAATAAAAGTTCTGAGAAATTTCATTCATGTTTTGAACACGCTGGGGATCGAAGGAATAATACTTGCAGATCAATTTGTTTGATGTATTTCTTTGAAAAATAATTGTCTCTTTCCAAATTGCTGGAAGCATTTCTTGTTTGATTATTGAGATATGGTTATATAGAAATTTTACAAAACAATTGTATGGGATCTGTAAACTACATTTCATACTGGGTTTGGGTTTAAAATTCGCACAAACATGAAGTTTTTTTGCCGAGTTATGGTTTCCAAAATTCAACTTGGGCTTAAAAATCCGGCCAGGCCTCAAAATTTGTCTTTGCAGGGCAGGATTGAGTATCTGATTTTGTTGTTGTCCAGGTTGACCATGGAAAGTTGTTGTATACATGTAATGTAAATTTTGCTGAAAACCTATCACATGTAGTTGTCCATCCGGGCAGGTCAAGGAAATGTCATGGTTACCCGTATAATAATATTTTCAGTTGTCCCGGGTAGCCGAACGTATGATTTGTCGAACACTGTTGTCCAATCAAGAAAGGTTAAAGGACGAAAACATTTAAAATGTTTCAGATAAGGACCTATAGACAATAAGTTTACATGTGCAAGTTTCTAGTTGCCACATTATGTGGTCCTAAAATATTGTGCAATTTATGCTAATTAGGTATTTAAGTTTTAAAAAGCTGTAAAATAGTAAATTTGTATTCTGATTGTGATGGGACTGTTTTCATGGATTTTGATATATCTTATGGTGTTGCTGTGTAGTATATGCTCTAATATCTTTGGTTTTTCATTTGAAATGTTGTAGGTTAACGATGTCATGGCGAGCCTAGTGATTTCTCAACTGCTTTTCCTTCAGTCAGAGAACAACAAGAAACCAATTCACATGTACATCAATAGCCCAGGTGAGCACGAAGAAATATAGGTGGCGTAGGTCATGAAGTTACTCATGTGGCAGCACGGGTACTACAGATAATAATACAAGCATGACTCATTGAAGGTGTATGGATATGTATTGTGGTTGGATGTCAACTGGAATTCAGGTGTGATGGCATAGGATGGAATGGCCTGTGGGACAGAGTGGGATGTCATGTGACACAGGGAGGGATGGCATGTGGTGGGATGATTGATTGCAGGTGTGATGGCATAAGATGGAATGGCCTGTGGGACAGAGTGGGATGTTATGTGACACAGGGAGGGATGGCATGTGGTGGGATGATTGATTGCCGGTGTGATGGCATAGGATGGAATGGCCTGTGGGACAGAGTGGGATGTCATGTGACACAGGGAGGGATGGCATGTGGTGGGATGCTTGATTACAGGTGTGATGGCATAGGGGTCATGTGGTGAAAAGACTGGATTGCACGTATGATTTCCTGTATGGTGGGATGGAATGGAATTTAAAAGCATGCAAGCTTTTTGAAAGAAAAAGGTAAATGCCACATGTGACTTCCCCCTCCTGCCATTCACCTCTTTCCTCTCCCTATTATCTGCCAAAGAAGCAGTTGGTTTTGAACTGCAATTTTTCTCCCCCCAATTTTTATATGGGTTGGAAGAGTATCAAAATCTGTACACATCATTTTTTGAATTTTGAAGACAAATTTTTTTTGGACTTATTTCTGATCAAAGTTTGATCAGTTTTTAATTTATGCAGAATTTGTGATGCATGACCGTGCAGACAGCTTGAAATCTTTTTGTAATTTTATCAATTTCTTTCCTAAATCTTAGTCCCAGAAAACCATGGGAAAGTCTATTCCTGCTAGAACTGTATTGGGGACATGGCAAAGATTAAAACACTTTTGGTCAGGATTTGCTGCTGTATTTTGAATTATGATATAATTTGCACACAGTATGGATATTATGCCTGAGATTTCCAAACCCTTTGAAATAATCAATGTTTAGCTGATGTTTAGCCGATGTTGAGCCAATGTTTAGCCGATGTTTAACCAATGTTTAGCCGATATTTATTGAAAATAATTTTGAATTGTGATAGAATCTGCACACAGTATGGATATTATGCCTGAGATTTTTAAACCCTCTGAAATAATCAATGTTTAACCGATGTTTAGCGGATGTTTAACCGATGTTTAGCCGATATTTATTAAAAATAATTTTGAATTATAATAGAATTTGCACACAGTATGGAAATTATGACTTAGATTTCTAAGCCTTTTCAAATGGTCAATGTTTAGCCGATGTTTAGCCAATAACAATAATAAATAATAAATGTTATTCAGGTCTATTTAAAAAAAAAAAATTCATACACTAGGCTGAATCCCTGTAAATACAGGGAGTGGAAATTCGCAGCAATTACTTGAAATACGGATAACTTTCCCTGTGAATCATCAAATTCGGAGCTAGGCCACTTGTAATGCATGGTAAACGTGCAGTAGGCTAGTAAGATTACATGACTATGTACTATAGCCATGAAATTTGTTCAGCCTAACAGGTAATTTGAAAACTTGATATAGGCCCCTATTGTACTTAAGTACATTACTTACATTATTCTTTGTATAGAGCTAGTGCAATTTTACAGTACTGCATGTATGCAACTCCAGTATTCAAGCTTATTAAGAAGACAAATGCAGTAAAAAGTGGCACAATTTTAATTTTGTAAGAGCCCTGAGCGCTTATTATATTGAATACAGTATTAAAACTTTATAATTTACTTGGAATTACAGCGGAAAATTCATTATCATATTGATTTAATTTCTTTAGGTGGGGTCATCACTTCTGGATTAGGTATATACGACACAATGCAGTACGTACTGCCCCCTATATCCACGTGGTGCGTTGGTCAGGCTAGCAGTATGGGGTCCCTTCTGTTGACCGCTGGCACGCCAGGTATGAGATACAGCCTTCCAAACTCAAGGATCATGATCCATCAGCCCTCGGGGCAGGTTGCAGTAAGTACATCATGTTATGGAATAGTTTACATTTTAATGCTTATTGTTAGGTTGCAGTGAGCACATCATGTTACATATAAATACTTATTGTTTTTAAATCATTAAAGGTTGTGTATTTGGACTGGTAGACTGTATTTTCCTTAACACCTTGGCCGGGAAGGAAGGAAGTATAAAGGGGGGGGAAGGGGAGGGGAAGGGGAGGGGAAGTGGGGGAGCGAGTTCCAAATACGAGATGCAGCAGCCGAAAAAGCCCTATCTCCGAAGTACGTTTGGATCAGTATATTGAGCTAAACTGAGCATCTGCACAGGAGTGTAAGGTTTAAGCACAAGCATTTATATAGGAGGGAACCATTTTATTTACACATGCGTGTAAGGTTTAGGCGCAACTATTTATGTAGGAGGGAGCCATTTTATTTACACAGGCGTGTAAGGTTTAAGCGCAAGTATTTATGTAGGAAGGAGCCGTTTTATTTACACAGGTGTGTAAGGTTTAAGCGCAAGTATTTATGTAGGAGGGCGCCATTTTATTTACACAGGCGTGTAAGGTTTAAGCCCAAGTATTTATGTAGGAGGGAACCATTTTATTTAAGGGTCTATGGGCAGGAAGCAACAACTTGAGCTTAAGTTGAAGAAAAATATGCTAACCATGAAAATAGCAAAATATTTTATCAAAATCGGTTAAAGGAATATTCGCATGGTTTTTTTGTATAACTTTGTTTAAAAGAGATACTTTAAGAGCCAATTTGGTACAAAAATCAGGTTGATATCATATTTCATTCAGGAGATATGGATTTTTAAAGATTTCCAAATTGCATTTAAAAGTTTTTGTACAATATGGTAAATTCATGTTTGATGTCATAGAGGCAATTCCATTGCAAATGTTTATGTATTTCTTTGAATGTTAATTGGTTGTTTCTGTATGATTAGAAACAATTTTCCAAAAGTTATTAAAGTAGGGTATATTTGGCAATGTATATAAATACCTAAATTTCATCAATTTATTTTTCTAGCAGGTTTTACCTATTTTTTTTAAGGATGATAGATTTTAATAAAATACATAAACTTTGTGGGAGAATTTGTTGCTGTGATGTCATACTGAGCCTTTTCCTATTTGTTTATTGCCATTTTTTGTGAACCTTAAAATTTGAATATCTCCTGGTAGGAATAACATATCAACATGATTTTAGAACGAAATTGTTTAAAAAAAATTTCTCTTTGTAATGACAGGCTACGAAAAAACACGGGAATATTCCTTTAAACATTGACCAATTTACAGCATTTCAAACTTTGGTCTTATTTTAATAAATTATGCAAATTTTATTGTAATTTTGTGACACCACAAGAAAACCCATGAATCTCCATATGATAACCATTGTTTATCAATTCTTCATCACCCTTCTTTGAATGAGAGGAGTTGAATATAAATATTGGTGTTACAGGGTTTTTTCCTTTGTGATGTCACAAGGATACGTAAAAAGTTGGCATAATGGATTATAGGCTCTCGATTCCCGTCATGAGTGCTGCATTGTGTCCTTGAGCAAGACACTTTACTTGCTTCAGTCCAATCAGCTGTAAAATGAGTACCAGCACTGCTGGGGAGTTAATCTGCGATGGACTGGCATCCCATCCAGGGAGAGTCATTTGCTCTCATTCGCTTGCGCCTTGGAAACCAGGGATAAGGACCGACTCTAGGAGCCTAATGGCTTGGATGGATTTAGCTTTTATTAAAGTTAGTAAAGAACTTATCAATGTTGACTTTGAAATTATGTGAACATTATTTGAGCTGAGTACCTACTCAGGCAAACCATTCCACTCATTAACAACTCTTTGCAACAAGTTAAAACACTGAATATCTATACGTGAGAACTCTTTGGTCAACTTCAAACTGTTACCAAGTGTCACATGAGGATTAAGTGAAACATGCAAGAAATAACAGGAAATCAAAGCATCACTACCAGATAGGAATTAAAAAATTGTAAATCATATTGCCACATACTCTTCTCAACTCTTGTGCGGTCAAACCAAGAGTTTGCAACCTAGATTCATAAGAGAGATTCCTTACTTCGGGAATCATTTTTCCGGCAGTTATAACCGCCGGAACCGTATATATTTTCCAGGTCTGTCTGTTGCTATGTTTGTGGTTTATAAGGGTGCTTCAGCTGACATCATGAGGTCACATGACTTTGTTTACATGGACATTTTGTCGGGAAATACCTGCTGTACACTTAATAAGGCATGTTGTTATATAAGATTATTTTTGTAAGATAATTATGCCAGAATCTTGCTGTGCCATTGGTTACACTAATAGATGTGTGCGGGAGAATAAAAAGAACATTTTCTCAATTTCCAGCTGATCTTGATGGACGTTTGAAGTGGGCTTCTGCTGTATGAAGGCTTCAACCTACGGTTAACACTAGGAATTGCAGCGAGCACTTTATATAAAATATGTAGGCTCTGACTGAGTATAATGAACAATCTGCTGGCGTTAACGTTATCGTACTTCGGTGAAAATATAAAACTTACGGAAAATATGAAGTACAAACGGAAGCGACCAAAAATTGCAATTAGTAAAATTTGCTGAACTGGTACGTAGGTTAGTGTGCAGTATGTTCATAATACGTGCGATGTGACTGAGCTGTGTGCAGATGCGTGAAACGCAACGACCCCGCTGCCCTGCAAAGTTGAGTTCAGTTGAGTAGTTAAAGTCACGCCAGTATCTGTCCATAGATTCCCAAGCTTTCCCCCCCCCCCACCCCCAACCCAACAAGTCTTCTTGGCCTGGATCCACTCCTGTATTGCAATGGATTGAGATAACTATTCACATTTTTTGTTTACAGGGACAAGCGACTGATATACAGATTCAAGCAGTAGAAATCCTTAAAATGAAGAGCCAACTTAATCGTTTATATGTAAAACATACAAAGCAACCATTAGACGTCATAGGTAAGTGCATTTATTCAAGGTCTTACTAGCAGTGGATTCATGTAGGATTAGTTTAGAAGTCCTGTCTTATATAAAAAGGGAAAAAATGGTGCAGAAAGCATTCAAAAATGTGATTCTGTGTGTAAAGGATTTCTTCAGTGCTCAAGCTTGACCACTCAGCTGTAAAATGAGTTCCAGCCCTGCTGGAATTTATTCTGCGATGGACTGGCGTCCCATCCAGGGAGAGTTATGTGCTCCCATCCGCTTGCACCATTGAAACCGGGGATAAGCACCGGCCCTACGAGCCCAATGGCTTGGATGGATTTAGCTTTTATATCATTCTGTTCAATTTGTTTTAAAACATTCGCAAAACTATCCGAGTTTTTTTGCTTTCATTCGGAGATGAAAATTAAAGGAGATATACAAATTTATAATCCCCTATCCATTCTCAAGTTTAAAGTTGTAATATGGACGCTGCCATTTTGTGTTGCAATAAAGCCAATGATGAGATGATTTTACTTATGTTTAAGCACATATAACATGTTTCTTTAGAATTCTCTTTGAGCGTCTTCTTTCAGAATGCTTTGGCATTAACCCTTACTCTACCACGCGGCGATATTATCGCCGCTTTAGGTGCCCCATCTTTGGCCCCGCCTCCTTAGCGCTTTTACAAAAAAGTGCTGGTAGAGTAAGGGTTAAGTACTAAGGGCTTGAACCATTAATATCATATTCAAATAGAAATTCATAGACCCATGCAAAGGAAAAATGATTTCTTAGAAGTTGAAAAATTCGAAAAAGATTAGGAAATACATGGATATTCTTATCTGTACTGGATGTATGACATTATTTTTATAGGGCGTATAAACAAAATGGTTGCTCCCATGCAAGTTTATATTGACACAATTAATGGTTTAATGAATTATAAAATATATGCTAAATTGTTAGATTATTATTTTTAACATACTGTAATACATAATAAAGAAAAAGCCAGACTTTTGTCTCCTGTAAAGCCTGCAGGCATTAAAGTTTACCACATGCTACAGTATTATTTACAACTAAGCACTTGTACCTCCATGCAAACACAGTGTCTAACTTGTTATTAGAGTAATTTTATTATTATTATTATTAATTGATACTTATAAAGCGCTCAAATCTACAGTAATAACCAATGTACTTAGCGGCGCTTAATAAAACGGGCAAACAATGAATACAAATATTATTGAAAAGCATTACGAAAAAGAAAAGTCTTAAGCTTCTTTTTAGTTCGCATGCGTAGCATTTTGCGAACCTTTGTAGTGGCGATTACGTCCGTTCAGCCATCCGTTCCTGAGATTTCCTCAGAAATGTTAAAGTGTTTTAGAATTCCTCAGAAAATGTTGAAGTTTCTTTAGACTTCGCAGAAAAAGCTTTTTAAGATATCCTTATAGAAGGTTAGAATTTCCTTATAAGATGTTAAAGTTTTTCAGAGATACTTAAGATAGAATTGAAGACTAGTTTCCTTAAAAAGTCTACAATACATTTGATATTTTCTTAGAAGATAACTGTAAAATGATATAATTTTCCAATTTTCTTCAAAGATCTTCAAGTCTCTCTTGTAGTACTTGAGATTTAAAATCCTTAAATTGTTCAAAATGTTTGGGCACCAACAGTTGTATCAGGCATGATTTTTTAAACTCCACCTTTATTATTGTGGTCATTTGCATAAAGTTGCTACAGTATTATGACCTGACCAGACTTTTTTTTATCTAATATGCTTAGTCAGGGAGTGTGACAGGATGTGATTGCATATAAACATAGGGAGGGATGCCATGTGGGACATGGATGGGGGCCATGAAGGACATATGATTTAATATTTACCATGTTGTATACACCAAGGGCTATATCAGACATAATTATTTGACTCCACCTTTTTTTCTTATTCAACAACTCATTTGCATATATGTTATTATATGAACTGACACTTTCATACATAGTATGCTCAATCAGGGACTGTGATAGCTAGGATGAGACTTCTTATGGAGCCTATGGGATGTCATGTGGGACATGGAATGGGATGCCATGTGGGACATGGAATGGGATGCCATGTGGGACATAGGGTGGAATGCCATGTGGAACAGGGTAGAATGCCATGTGGGACATGGTGGGATGCCACGAGTAACACAGAGTGTGACATAGGTTGGGATGCCATGTGTGATATAAGGTAGGATGCCATGTGTGACCTAAGGTAGGATGCCATGTGTGACATAGGGTAGAAGACTATGTGGGACATAGGGTAGGAGGCCATGGGATGTGGGACATGGGATGTGATGCCATGTGGGACATTAAGTAGGATGTCATTGGGACATTAGGAGGGATACCATGTGGAACATATGGTGGGATGCTATGTGGAACATCAGGTGGGAAGCCACTGATGTGGGACACAGGGAGGGATGCCATGTGGGACCTAGGGAGGGATGTCATGTGGTACATATGGTTGGATTAATGTGGGACATACATGTAGGATGGGATCCATGTGGGTCATAGCGTGGAATGAGATGTGGGACATATGGTGGAATGCCATGTGGGACATATGGTGGAATGCCATGTGAGACACTGTATGGTGGTTTGCCATGTGGGAGATATGGTGGAACAAGGCATGGGATGTCATGTGGGACATGAGGTGGGATGTCATTTGGTACATGGGATGTGGGACATAGGTTGGAATGCCATGTGAGTCATAGGATGGGATGCCCTGTGGGACATATGATGGAATGCCACGTGGGACATCATGTGGGACTTGGGGTGGTATGCCATGTGGAAGATATGGTGGAATACCATCTGGGACATGGGATGGGATGCCATGGGGTGAGATGCCATGTGGTACATGGGATGCGATGTGGGACTTAGTGTGAGATACCATTTTTATAATTGGCCGGGTCATATAATATGGGTGTCAGTTTGCATAAGGCATGCGAACCATGACAGTATTTACCGTTCTAGTCAAAAATTGCAAAGTTGCTGGACTTTTTAATATTAGTGGGCAATTTATTCCATTCTTTTGGCCCTGCCACAGAAAAGGCCCGATCCCTGAATTTTTTCTCTAAAGTAAATGGTACATAAAATAAATTGTTGGACCTGAGTGAATACTGTTTTTTTTAGATAAGTAATGTGGGGCTTGTTGATATGCAAACAATCTAAAAAGATAAATTTACAGATAGCCAGTGAAGCTCTCATTTTTTTTCTTGTTCAAGATAGGCTTGGCCGCAAAGCAATATGGACAGGTAGAGGCAATTAGCTGAATTGATATGAAATCTACTAAAAAACATAAAGAAAGCAAAATAATTAATCAAAATCAGTTAAAAATTGGCCATTTTACAGCTTTTCGAAGCAAAATTTTATGAAATTTCTGAGATGTATGAGTGGGACATAGTCTCTTTTTTCGTATGTCAATCCATTGTTTTTAATTAGGCCTCTGCCATTCCTCTTTGAAAAGGGGAAGATGACTACTGAAGAAGATTTGATCTTTTTCAAACCCCCAACCAACCTGAAGCTGGAGTGCAACCGACACTTACATATAAACACAAAACCATATTTGATTCTGATTTATATTTTTATTGGAAGGTGGAAACATTTCTGAGGAGATAGTTGGTGATAATTGCAATATCAATGAACATTTAAAGGGAAGGTATCATCCCATAAAAACATTCAGACCGCTGTGCTGGTAACGTCACTTCCAGTTTTCAATTTTCATTATTAATCGCGAGAAATCTGTAATGTTATCGCTAACATATGTAGGCCCCTATGTTCGGTCCGGCAGATGTACAATCGATAACATCGAATATTTCTTGCGATCAATAGGGACAATTGAAAACCAAAGTGACATTACCAGCATGGCGGCATCCCCTTCTGAATTTATTTATGGGACGATACCTTTCCTTTAAAAGGATGTTTTTAAAACAGTAAAATTTGTGGAACTTAACTTTAAAGATACTTTTTGTTCCTTGACAGAATCAGCTATGGAGAGGGATAGATTCATGAATCCTGAGGAAGCAAAGACCTTTGGACTGATTGACAAAGTATTAGGGCACCCTCCCCTTCCTATGGAAGATGACCCTTCAACCCATGGGACCAGTCAAGGATGATACCATTTTCTCCATGGGTATTTTGAACTTGAGGAACCATATGAGAATGGAGTTATGGAAAATTGCTTGAAAAGTCTGCACAAAATTGGCTACACTACTTCAAATGCAGAGAGCATGATAGAATCTTTGTGGATTGAATCTTGTTGTAAAGAGAATGGAAGAGTCCATTGTTTGATTGGGTTGATGGAGAAGCTAGTGCAATTGTACTAAAATGCATATAATGAACAAGTCCAATTCATATATTGATCAAGTCCGATTCATATATTGATCAAGTCCAATTCATATATTGATCACAGAGGAAGGATGAAGTTTTAAGTTCAAAATTTGGCTAGAAATGAACCAATAAGGCATGTGCAGTGACATCATCATGGTGTATAGTCATCCAATCACTATCAAGGAATACTCAAATCGAAATTTGTTAGTTAGACTTCACATCTGACAGATCTATTTTATATCAGTTCAGTTAAATCCATTCTCAAGCAATGAAAGCCCATTGCTTATCCTCGGTTCCCTTGACGTGAGTGGATGAGAGGACACGACTCCCCCTGAATAGGACACATGTTCATTGTGGCTGAGAGGACACGACTCTCCTTGAATAGGACACCGGTTCATTGTGGATGAGAGGACACGACTCCCCTTGAATAAGACTCCTGTTCATCGTGGATGAAAGGACACGACTCCCCTTGAATAGGACACCCGTTCATCGCAGGTTAACTCCCCAGCAGTGCGGTACGGTACTCTTGTTTACAGATGAGTCAACTGGAGAAAGTAGAGTAAAGCATCTTGCTGAAGGATACAATGCAGTGCTTAGATGGGAGTTAAGCATGGTACCTTTTGCAAACAGGCATGACTCCTTAACCACTGAACCTCCATTTATATCAGAGCTGGGCATAATTTCAGATCATTTGTTTATTTATTTAAATTTTGAGACTTGTGTACTAATTACTGAAGTTCTTCGATGTCCACTCTCAGTAAGCAAAATTTCAAACAAAAGTGAAGCAGGGGAGAAACCTTATTTATTAGGGATCACTCAGATTGTCACAAAATTTATTTGACACCATGGTAGTATACGCCTGTGAAACCAACAACGAATTTTTAATTACGAGTAAGATTTCCAAAACTTGTGGTTATTGTGTTTTAGTTTTGTATCAAAGACATTCAAACTAATAATGCAGGGCCGTAGCACCCATTAGCATGGTACCATTTCAATCAACATATTTTGTCTTATTGACTATCTTTTCATTTTTGTCTCGTTTCATCTATCGTGCCTTTGGCAATCAAGCCTGCAGTGGCACTTTTTGATAGGCCACTATACAACCCTATCTGTAATGGACTTATTTTTGTTCGTGGTCATTGATAATGCGGCCATATTTACAGCAGGATATTGTATCAATACCAAAGAAAGTTTTCCGCTTAATTTTGTGTTCTAATTATTTAATTGCTTACAGTATCATCAACTAGTAATCAGTCCTTATAGGGCTATTACAGTGATTGTTCATGTTTGTGTATGACATGTGTCAAGCAAAAGAATTAGAATGAAGTAAAGAGTATCATAACTACTTTGAAAATTTCAAGTTTTAAAGAAATATTCCCGTGAATTTTCATTTTAATGATAGAAGACAGGTGCTGTAAAAAAACAATTACCGTATTTGACTTAATAAGTTTCTGAGGCGCTTACGAAAATATAGTTGCACCACATTTTAGGCCCAAAGTTTCTTCCTAATAAGCGCCCATGCTTTAAAAAAAAAGTCTGCCCACCCGTCCCTTACACTTTTCCACAAGAAAGAACTAACAAACAATTATATTTAGGCTTTATCACGGACAGAAATATTGCAATATATCACCGTATCGTGATATCGATAATTTGGGAAAATTGCTTGGGATTTCAGCTTACAAACCTTAATTTTCCCATAAAATTTAATATCCAAGGAAGGGCAGCATAAAGAATGAGATCTTCTGCAAATATTCTGTTAAAATCTCATTCATTTGAAGTATTTCTAAAATTCTGTTTTACAAATTTTTTAATATGCAATTTACATGTGATATGGGTTCGGTATTCCTGGAGTCCATCAAGTCTAAAACTCGCAATACATTTTGTGTCTTAAGCACCGACAAAATCTAAAATCTGTCATGGTTTATATTGCTCACAACAGAAACCACAATCCAGCACAAGCAATTGCAATAGGGATTTCCACACACTTCACCTCACTTTCCATGGTCATATCTGACATTGATAGTAAACAAATTTCACTGTAGCTGCACTGACTTTCACACTCAACACAAGGGAAAAAGTATTCCCCTGTGGTCAATGTGTCTGGCTTGAAGTAATTCTTTACAAATAGGGTGATATTTAACTGAAGGTTTTGTTTGTTTATTATTTAAAGTGATGTTTGCGTTCAACCTTGTAAGCTTTTGAGGATTTTGGACTCATTGGTACATTTGACTCTGACTGTCTTGGTGCCGTTAAACATCAACAAAACAAACCAAATCAAAGAATGAAGATGAAGTTTCCGATAATCAAAGGATGAAGATGAAGTTTCCGAGTAATCAAAGGATGAAGATGAAGTTTCCGATAATCAAAGGATGAAGATGAAGTTTCTGAGTAATCAAAAAATGAAGTTTCGAGTAATCAAAGGATAAAGATGAAGTTTCTGATAATCAAAGGATGAAGATGAAGTTTCCGATAATCAAAGGATGAAAATGAAGTTTCTGAGTAATCAAAGAATGAAGATGAAGTTTCCGATAATCAAAGGATGAAGATGAAGTTTCGAGTAATCAAAGGGCGAAGATGAACTTTCCGATAATCAAAGGATGAAGATGAAGTTTCTGAGTAATCAAAGAATGAAGATGAAGTTTCGAGTAATCAAAGGGCGAAGATGAAGTTTCCGATAATCAAAGGATGAAGATGAAGTTTCTGAGTAATCAAAGGATGAAGATGAAGTTTCTGAATAATCAAAAAAATGAAGATGAGTTTCCGATAATCAAAGGATGAAGATGAAGTTTCCGATAATCAAAGGATGAAGATGAGTTTCCGATAATCAAAAGATGAAGATGAAGTTTCCGATAATCAAAGGATGAAGATGAAGTTTCCGATAATCAAAGAATGAAGATGAGTTTCCGATAATCAAAGGATGAAGATAAAGTTTCCGATAATCAAAGGATGAAGATGAAGTTTCTGATTATCAAAAGATGAAGTTTCCGATAATCAAAGGATGAAGAAATCTGAACTTGTATGGAAGAGAAGACTGCTCAAAATCTTACTATGTAATTCTTTTAATTTCTGTCCTAAATTTCATTCACTGAAAATCATCGGACAGTTTTGCTCACGTTAAAAGAGCAGATATGAAGATTATAATCCTCTAGCTTGTCCATATAAACTTATCCCATTCAAATAATATTGTGGAGGATTAAAAAACAGTTAACGAGGAATTTCATGGATTTTTGTTGTTGTGATGTCACAAAATTTAAAGGGAATCTAGTCTCTGATAATTGCTTGACGGTCACCAATGAATCTGACACATGCAATAATATCACTTCTGTGGTGGTAATTGATTGGCTTGTTGGTGAGTGTGGAAATACTAAGGGGGGGGGACACAGCAACAGATGAGTCAACTGGAGAAAGTAGAGTAAAGCATCTTGCTGAAGGATACAATGCAGTGCTTAGATGGGAGTTAAGCATGGTACCTTTTGCAAACAGGCATGACTCATAACCACTGAACCTCCATTTATATCAGAGCTGGGCATAATTTCAGATCATTTGTTTATTTATTTAAATTTTGAGACTTGTGTACTAATTACTGAAGTTCTTGATGTCCACTCTCAGTAAGCAAAATTTCAAACAAAAGTGAAGCAGGGGAAAACCTTATTTATTAGGATCACTCAGATTGTCACAAAATTTATTTGACACCATGGTAGTATACGCCTGTGAAACCAACAACGAATTTTTAATTACTGAGTAAGATTTCCAAAACTTGTGGTTATTGTGTTTTAGTTTTGTATCAAAGACATTCAAACTAATAATGCAGGGCCGTAGCACCCATTAGCATGGTACCATTTCAATCAACATATTTTGTCTTATTGACTATCTTTTCATTTTTGTCTCGTTTCATCTATCGTGCCTTTGGCAATCAAGCCTGCAGTGGCACTTTTTGATAGGCCACTATACAACCCTATCTGTAATGGACTTATTTTTGTTAAGTGGTCATTGATAATGCGGCCATATTTACAGCAGGATATTGTATCAATACCAAAGAAAGTTTTCCGCTTAATTTTGTGTTCTAATTATTTAATTGCTTACAGTATCATCAACTAGTAATCAGTCCTTATAGGGCTATTACAGTGATTGTTCATGTTTGTGTATGACATGTGTCAAGCAAAAGAATTAGAATGAAGTAAAGAGTATCATAACTACTTTGAAAATTTCAAGTTTTAAAGAAATATTCCCGTGAATTTTCATTTTAATGATAGAAGACAGGTGCTGTAAAAAACAATTACCGTGTTTTGACTTAATAAGTTTCTGAGGCGCTTATGAAAATATAGTTGCACCACATTTTAGGCCCAAAGTTTCTTCCTAATAAGCGCCCATGCTTTAAAAAAAAGTCTGCCCACCCGTCCCTTACACTTTTCCACAAGAAAGAACTAACAAACAATTATATTTAGGCTTTATCACGGACAGAAATATTGCAATATATCACCGTATCGTGATATCGATAATTTGGGAAAATTGCTTGGGATTTCAGCTTACAAACCTTAATTTTCCCATAAAATTTAATATCCAAGGAAGGGCAGCATAAAGAATGAGATCTTCTGCAAATATTCTGTTAAAATCTCATTCATTTGAAGTATTTCTAAAATTCTGTTTTACAAATTTTTTAATATGCAATTTACATGTGATATGGGTTCGGTATTCCTGGAGTCCATCAAGTCTAAAACTCGCAATACATTTTGTGTCTTAAGCACCGACAAAATCTAAAATCTGTCATGGTTTATATTGCTCACAACAGAAACCACAATCCAGCACAAGCAATTGCAATAGGGATTTCCACACACTTCACCTCACTTTCCATGGTCATATCTGACATTGATAGTAAACAAATTTCACTGTAGCTGCACTGACTTTCACACTCAACACAAGGGAAAAAGTATTCCCCTGTGGTCAATGTGTCTGGCTTGAAGTAATTCTTTACAAATAGGGTGGTATTTAACTGAAGGTTTTGTTTGTTTATTATTTAAAGTGATGTTTGCGTTCAACCTTGTAAGCTTTTGAGGATTTTGGACTCATTGGTACATTTGACTCTGACTGTCTTGGTGCCGTTAAACATCAACAAACCAAATCAAAGAATGAAGATGAAGTTTCCGATAATCAAAGGATGAAGATGAAGTTTCCGAGTAATCAAAGGATGAAGATGAAGTTTCCGATAATCAAAGGATGAAGATGAAGTTTCTGAGTAATCAAAAAATGAAGTTTCGAGTAATCAAAGGATAAAGATGAAGTTTCTGATAATCAAAGGATGAAGATGAAGTTTCCGATAATCAAAGGATGAAAATGAAGTTTCTGAGTAATCAAAGAATGAAGATGAAGTTTCCGATAATCAAAGGATGAAGATGAAGTTTCGGAGTAATCAAAGGACGAAGATGAACTTTCCGATAATCAAAGGATGAAGATGAAGTTTCTGAGTAATCAAAGAATGAAGATGAAGTTTCCGAGTAATCAAAGGACGAAGATGAAGTTTCCGATAATCAAAGGATGAAGATGAAGTTTCTGAGTAATCAAAGGATGAAGATGAAGTTTCTGAATAATCAAAAAATGAAGATGAGTTTCCGATAATCAAAGGATGAAGATGAAGTTTCCGATAATCAAAGGATGAAGATGAGTTTCCGATAATCAAAAGATGAAGATGAAGTTTCCGATAATCAAAGGATGAAGATGAAGTTTCCGATAATCAAAGAATGAAGATGAGTTTCCGATAATCAAAGGATGAAGATAAAGTTTCCGATAATCAAAGGATGAAGATGAAGTTTCTGATTATCAAAAGATGAAGTTTCCGATAATCAAAGGATGAAGAAATCTGAACTTGTATGGAAGAGAAGACTGCTCAAAATCTTACTATGTAATTCTTTTAATTTCTGTCCTAAATTTCATTCACTGAAAATCATCGGACAGTTTTGCTCACGTTAAAAAGAGCAGATATGAAGATTATAATCCTCTAGCTTGTCCATATATAACTTATCCCATTCAAATAATATTGTGGAGGATTAAAAAACAGTTAACGAGGAATTTCATGGATTTTTGTTGTTGTGATGTCACACAATTTAAAGGGAATCTAGTCTCTGATAATTGCTTGACGGTCACCAATGAATCTGACACATGCAATAATATCACTTCTGTGGTGGTAATTGATTGGCTTGTTGGTGAGTGTGGAAATACTAAGGGGGAGGGGGGGGACACAGCACCCCCAATAATCATTTGTAATTTTTGGTATATTTTTAATCACCCCGAGATCTAATTCACATCTCTTTATATGATAGCCTAGATCATGCAGTCCACAATTACAATCTTCAATTATACAAAACAAAAACTTCGAAGTTTTTGTAACACATTTTCTGTAATGGACCCCCCGGACTATAATGGAAAATGTCCAGTCATATGGTCATGATTACTTGCATTACGTCTGATCAATGGCAACTCGCCTCCCTGGCCCGATTCTACCACCTGAACACGTTAATAACTATTGGCCTATACATGAGAGCGGATATATTTATCGTATTTTGTAACATTTTGGAAACTTAGGTTGCTCACTTGAATCTTAAAACATGGGTAAAATTATAGTTGTATGTTAGGACCTCTAACTGTTCTTTATAAATTAAAAGCTGCCCGTTTCATGTCTGTTAATGTTTAATTTTGTTTTCAAGTGGCCTACATTAAACAGCAGACTTTTTGTAGAATATTAAGAGTCCAAATATAGTTTTTTTTTTTACGCAGACTTGTAGCCAGGACTTTTTTCATATAAAAGGGCACTTCATTCCAGCACCTCGGAAAATTGAAATGGGAATACGACGTTCTACTGGTTTTTCCCCCCAGAATAGGCAATAGATTCGTCAAATGGTCAGAAGCGTTCCGGTACTTCAACAAGCTTTGAAATTCCAAGTACTTATTATGTATTTAGATTTCAAAAGAGCACTTTCTCAGAAAAAGGGCGTTCTTCAGAGAAAAGTTTGAAAATGTAAAATATTCTATTAATAAGTATATCATGCTGTGTATTTAAATACTGTTACTACAATTATCAAAATATCCACCAAATGACGGATTTCAGAAAGCTTAATCTTGCTGCATGTCAAAAACCACAACCAATTGTGTGATACTAGCCCTGTCTGAACTTTCCAATCCGCTGATTCAATGAAAGGATCTATGTTAACCAGCAAGTGCAGTGTATTTGCTTGCCTTATTAGTTCAGGGTGGAGAAGCATTAAGCTTACTGAGTGAGCAACAATAGTTGGCAGCTGTTTAAGTGATTTGTCTGGAGAGAGCATGCATGACTAACTTTATTTAGATGTAATTGATATGGGGTTTTTTTTTATGAATATTTTCAGCACAGAGCCTAGCCTTTACGCCTCATGTTAAGACTGTGCGATATTGTATTTAATACATTAAGACACCGAGAGATAAAAAAGGGGAGGGGGTAGAACAGGTTCGTTTTAAAGGTTTGACAAAATTTACACATGTTTATAGTAAATTGTTGGAAGCTTCTCCAACAGTTTTCTTTTAGACTATACATATTTTTCAAAGAGTGACCATAGACCTATGCATGCACAGAAACTTAAACAATAAAACATATTTCCACATGCATTATCATGATGTTGTATATTATATCTCTTTTTGACATGAATTTTGACTTTTATATAATATACTTTCTTCCTATGCGTTGTTAATACTTTTTTTGCCCTTTAAATGTTAATTTTGCGAGAGCTTCACCCTCTGGACCCCTACCAGGGCTTCGCCCCTGGACCCCACTGGGGGCCCTTAAGCAGGCCTCTGGACACCACACCGAAAAGTGAGCGCTACGCGTCCTTTGTTACCTTAATGGACAATTTTTTTATATGGATTTACGCCTGTTCAGTGGGCCACCCTAATATATTTTTCTTCCTGCCGCCACTGCACATGTTCAAAGCACAATCTTTAAATGACACTTTACAAAAAAGTCGCCTGTCCATATAAACGAAGGCACCAACTTCGGTTCCCTGAGGGCTAGACAGCGCCCTAGTCAAACCAACATCCACTTTATTACCCTGCTTTGTTCTTTTAATGATGAGGAGGGAGCTGTTGTAGGAAATAATTAATAGCGGCTCCCTGGTACGAGGAAGCAGCAGATTTGGAATACCCAACCCAGGACTGAACGGCAGATGCTCTACCATTAGCCCAAAGAAATATTCAATTAAAAGGACCTTGAATTACATACTCTGTTCAGGGGCGGCGGAGCAAGGGGGGGCTAATCAGGCATGTAGCTAAGGGGAGATTCATTCCCCCCCCCCCTCCCTGGTGAATGTGAATTTTTGGGTACATTTTTTAATTATTGTAACGGTTATGCTCCTGAGTTTTTCCGCTTTATATATAGTCTACTCGGGTGGAAATTATTTTTTATAGAGGTCAGCTCCCCCTTTAAAATTTCTGGCTATGTGACTGGATAATGAGGTCAGGTGACATGTGATAACAATATTGGGGGGCTAATTAGATCGGGAAAAGGGATAACACATGTTCACCTTAATTACTGAAGTTCCTCGGCTCCGTCGCCCCTGTCTGTTACATCGGTTCTTGGGCCCTAAACTAATCAGAAGCTTCTCTTGCATGTGATGGTACTGAAAGATCCATGGACATGTATGGTAATTCATTACTTAAAGATGTCTCAAAAGCCAGCCTACTCTCTCTCCAGAGACTTCAAAATAAAGCGGATTGCCATCTTCATGAAATCACACTATGATAGTGCACTTCCCCTGCTGAACGAACTTCACTGGTTACCAGACTCCCAGAGAATTAATTCCAAGATGTGCATAAAGTCTGATGGACAAGTCACCATCCTACATAAGCAACCGCCTCCAAATATATACACCAGCTCAATGCCTCCGTACATCTTCAAAGCTTTTACTTGCTGTTCCTCGAGCATCATCTCGGACAGGAGATCGTGCCTTCTCCAATGCTGCTTCCAATTTATGGAACAGTCTTCCTTTTAGCATCAAGAGTGCTCATTCTACCTTTAAGAAACTTCCCAAAACTCACTTATCTATATTTTATTGTGAACTCGGGTGCATCATCTTTACCTGCGCTTTGTAACCATTGTTTGGACAAAAGGTGCAGCTTATAAATGCCAGATTGTATGTATATAGTAATTTCTACAGGCCTTTTCCAACTGATTTTAGCCAAACGTGATTACTTTAGTACTTCGACCAATCAACTGCTGGTGGAATCTTCCCCTTGTTACCCAACCAATCAGGTGCAGTTTTGGAGAAAAGTGTTGCAAGCAACAATGTGTGGGCGAATTACCTTCATATATAACATAACGCACGTATGATACATGCATTTCAAAACATACGCTTGGTCCCATACCTTTAATGAAATACGCAGGCGGTCAAGATTCCATCAGTATTAAATTGGACGATATAATTCCCCAGTACATCATTGGTTCATAAAGGACGTGTGAATTTCGGCCATGCGACATTATTTAAATTAGTTTTTAAAAATTGCTGAGGTTTATATTGGTTAAAAATGGTTCAAATTTGAGCAGATCCTTTTTTGAATTTTGAATATAGCTCTTTCAGTTTGAGTTATGGCTGATCAAAGTTTGATCGATGTTTAAAAATCTACACAAACCGTATGACTGGCAGACTAGTGGCGTAGCTAAGGGGGTGGGGGGCAGTGGGAGAAATTTATCCCCTGGCCGGAAATTTTCAAAAAGTCAGAAAATTTACACAGCAGAATATTCAGTATATTGGATTGTTTTGGTAATTCTGATGAAAATGATCAGTCTTTTCCAGTTATATACTGTACCAGCCATCTTGGCAAAAAGGAACACAAATTTCTGAAAACCAAAAGTAAGGTATTTAGAGTTAATAGCAAATTTCACGATTTGTGAGTTTTTCCTCATAATATCTTAGTTTTTCTACAAATTTTTTAAAGTTTAACTTAAAATATCCAACGGTTTTCCTTAAATTACCCCCCAAATTTCTATTAATTTTTTTTGTAATGGTTTTGCCACCCCTCCCCCCCCCCCCCACTCCTGCAAAAAGTCTAACTACACCACTAGGCAGACAGCTCAAAAAATATTTATGTAATTTCTTAACTATGCTTCCTAAATCTGTCACAGATATGAATGATGGGAATGTCAATCAATTCCTACTAGAATTTGATTGGGGTGTATGGTAAAGACTCAAAAACATTGAACGATTTCAACGAATTTATGATAGACAAGTGAAAAACACGGATTAACAAAAGAACATAGTGTTATATATGACCTGTACCAAGGTCATCATGTTTCTAATATATCACAGATTTGCATAGAAATGATAGTAATTGATGCCTACATTTATAATTGCTGCAAAGTGATCAATGTTTCACTGATTTTGATGAAATATTATGTTACTTTCATGGATTATAAAGAAACTGTTAATAGTGCCCCTACACATTGTGCCCCTACACTGTTAATTGTGCCCCAACACATACCATATTCAACGTTATAAGCACCTAGGGACCTTACGGGGAAAAAAATTGCACCACCTTTTAAGGCTGAAATTTCTCCTAATAAGCGCCCATACTATGGTGCAGAACCAGTGTGCTATTCCAACTGCATTGTGTGAACTGGTTCTATACTAGCCCCACAAAAACATTGTCAGTGTCAGACGCAAAATAAGCAAAGAATGTAACAAAACTTGGGTATCCAAATTGATCAATTAAATTATATTATCAACCAAATAATGTTTGGTGGGTGCTTATTAGATCAGGGGCGCTTATTAGAGCAGGGGCGCTTATTAGAGCAGGGGCGCTTATTAGAGCACGGGCGCTTATTAGAGCACGGGCGCTTATTAGAGCACGGGCGCCTATCAGCGGGGGCGCCTATCAGAGCAGGGGCGCCTATCAGAGCAGGGGCGCCTATCAGAGCAGGGGCGCCTATCAGAGCAGGGGCGCCTATCAGAGCAGGGGCGCCTATCAGAGCAGGGGCGCCTATCAGAGCAGGGGCGCCTATCAGAGCAGGGGCGCCTATCAGAGCAGGGGCGCTATCAGAGCAGGGGCGCTTATCAGAGCAGGGGCGCTTATCAGAGCAGGGGCGCTTATCAGAGCAGGGGCGCTTATTAGAGCAGGGGCGCTTATCAGAGCAGGGGCGCTTATCAGAGCAGGGGCGCTTATCAGAGCAGGGGCGCTTATCAGAGCAGGGGCGCTTATCAGAGCAGGGGTGCTTATTAGAGCAGGGGCGCTTAATACATCGAATACAGTACATATACCTTTATCTATGACCAAGAAAGTGCCACTTGCAAGTAACTTAGAATTGGTCTAAGACATCCATAACGTTCATTCCTTGAGCTTGTGATGGACGTTGCAAGTCAGTATTCAAATGCAATTCATAATACATGTCATAAAATGATAGCGGCGATTTTAAAACCTGATATTCTCGTGCAAATGCACAAACAAAATTGTTAAAAACAACGGCATCATGTCCAGCCGATCACTCCTTAAAGTAAACGATTTAACCGCCTTGCTGTATGCACAATATATACAATCATAAAATGTGCCCACAAATTCTTCAGCATAGTACTGCTGGCTATAGGCTGTCATGATGTGAATGAATCAGATATAGACTCAGATATAGACTTTTGTGGATGAAAATATCGCGATTATATCTCCATATTGAAATTACTATTAGGATCACCAGGCCCAGAGCCAGGACTTTTCGCGAGGGGGAGGGAGGGAGGGAGGGGGAGGCAAGCACGTACTTAACAAGGGTCACTTGGGCTGATTCTCTGTATACCCTTGCGTTAAAATTTTTGGTTTGATTTCATCAAGGGCCACATACCTTTGCAGAGGGGGAGATAGGTCTCCCCCACCCCCATGCATCAGGCTATGAACCTGAGGATAACCAAATTGAGAACACAAATGCAGGTTTTTAACATCTGGAATTCAATTCAATTTTTTTTCTCTATGAAATTCAAGAAAAGGAAAAAGAGCCACACTATTTATTTCTATTAAAATCTCATTCATTTAAGCGACATGGTTAAAGTTTTTTTCTTAAATTCTGTTTCACAAATTTTTGTTTTCATACACAATTTACAAGTGATAATAATGTATTATGATATATTGGGCAGGGCAATTTTTTTATCATTGAAAATCAATATTGTACAAGTTTGGTGCAGGATTTGCCCAACAAGAGGCTAGCCTCACCCATGGTGGAAGGGGGATGGGGAGAGGGGGGGATATTACACATACTGTCAGTTGCATTCAACATTTTTGTACTAATTGCTAACTTATGAAAGAAAATTACCCGTCCCTGACAGGGGTGGTAAGACCCCTGTATCGTGAGATCAAACATAACGTGATAAAAAAAGTACTGTCACTTCTATTAAAGATAGATTCATATAATAATGCTTTGAAAAAATTTGTGAAATAGTTTGCACATGTTCATGTTGGGATTCTGTCTTTCAAGTAAGCCAAAAGCTGAGCAGTTCCCCTCGCTAGGATGGCTGGTCGAGGATTACGGAAAGGGTTTCCTGCCAATTGCAACGACCTAAGAGCAAAAGAAGTGAAAATGAAAAACTGGTGCAAGTAAGTAAAACTAAATAAAATTTGTACAACTATATCAATATAACGAAACTAAATAATATTCTAGGCAATCATTTTCAAATATATAAGTTATCATAGGTAACTTGGCTCCGTACTTTGCAGCTGTTCCAGTTATGCAAACGGACGCAAATGACTTGTGATTTTGTCGTGCTGTAATGGACATTCACTCTGACATGCATCCCATGCATCCCGAAAAGCAGGAAAAAAGAACGCAGAACATTTCTTCCAGGTGTAAGGTCAGGTAAGAACTGATATATGTATTATTAATGAAAGAGCCTTAAGCATTTTGCCTGGGACAATAATTTGCCAGTGATATATTCAACCTAAAAAATGCTGAATCAGTAGTGGCGGCACTATGAAAGGGGGCCCAACCCCCAACAAGTTCGCTTCCCCACCACTTTTCCCCAAAACATTTTTCGTAAAGTGATATTTTGCCCGATTTATATAGGCTTTTGCTCCCCCCTATGACCAAAATCCTGGTGCCGCCACTGTGCTAAATTTTCTTGACATTGAAGTCAATAAAACTAACTTAGAAATAGAAGAATTATCAAGGAAATCAAAATTTAGAATGACCATTATCTTTGTATCCAACTTGTGTGTTGTGCATGTCTCTGGCAAAGCGGCCATATGAAATTGCCTTGAATTTGCAGTGTTCCTGACTCGGGCGATAAATTTTAATGTAGAAATGAATTGAGCGTCATATTTTCAAAAAAATTTGTGCTGTTGCTGTATTTTTTAATTATGCATAACTGAACAAGAAAGGAAAGTAAGTCCATAATTTTCTGTACGGTGAATACTAATTTGCACATTATAGCATCCACAAATCGTAAGATAACATAATGATTGACAACATCAACAGCCAATGAGAGCGCAGAGCAGGCTCGGGAAGTGGAGTGCTCGTTTCTGACCAGCGACTATTCAAAATTGCCTTGAATTTGCCATGTTCTATTACGCCTAGTTCTCCCTATAAATTTTCAAGTCTTTTGTCCCGCAAGAACCTCTATTTCTGCGGGTATGACTTATGACTGCTAGCAGCAACTAAGAAACCCATCAAAGATAACCTAGTGATTTTATACATCAGTAATTACACTCGGTTATCATCTGTATACAAACAAAAGAACTTCCAGAAAAGCGCCAGGTTGTGTATAGGACTACTGCAGGGCCAGATCAAGTGTGTAACCTGTGGCAGAGGACTGGTTTGGATTGTGAAAGGATGTTTCATCAGTGAATTATTTAAAATCTGGTGATATTAAGGGCAATAGACTGAAAGTTTTTAGCCCGAGTTATTCATCATGCCTGACTCAGCCCACAAAATAATAATACAGGAAAGTAATGAATTTGTGCAGGAAACATATTTTCAAAATCTTTTCTGAGATTTCATGTTGTTGCAAGAATTTTTTAATGTATAAAAGCTTTCAAAACCAAAAGCCCGTATTTCCCTGTTTTTGTTCAGTTTTTTCCCCCAATTTAGATTGTTTCTGTAGGTTTCATAGTCGTTAAGATATCACAGTTTTAAAATGGTATGTTTTCAGCTCATTAAATATGCACAGCGCGAAAAGCTATGCATACATTTCTAAGAGAATAAAGCTCTTTTCAGGGCTCTGCGGACTGACTGCAGGAGCCAAACATTTGGTAGGGGAGAGCAGTGGTCTGGTCTGTCCAGAGTGAATTTGTTAATCTTGCAAAAGTATACCTTCAAGCAAACTGTACACGATTTGGCAACCTGTCAGAAATGATTCTGACAACCGTTTGTTTCCTTTTGCCTTAAACTTTTCACGTCCCACTTTTTCAGTTCAGGAGATTCTCCTCTTCAGAAAATAATTATTTTCCCCGAATAGGAAAAAATCTCAGATGCGATTTTTAAGATTACCCCAGATGACTCTAACTAAAGTGTAACACTATGGCACAGTTCCTGCATGGGTTCTAGAAATTTTATAACCTAGGTCAATTTCAGATTTTACATTTTCAAAATCTATACTTATTAATGTACAAATTATCCAGTTCCCAATTGGACATCCACCACGCCATTTATGAGAAATTCAATGACAAACTTACAAATTCTGGCCTGTTTTCGCTGGGGATTATCAAAGTAACGCAAACACCATCCAGTACCAAACAAGAAAGAGAATGTCCATTGCACAAACAGGTATGCACACAAGGCAGCCTGGTCACTTCGCACATGCAATGAATGACCGCATATAAGCTAATTAAAAACCATAGGTCAAAGCACTTGTAAATGGAAATCCGGAAGTTAACATAATTTACACAGGCTTTCTCCTTTTCGGGGGAAAACAATTTTTCTTTTGAAGAGGGGAATCTCCTAAACTGTTTTTACTGTCATTTTGGCCAATCATATCCACCAATATGCCTGGCTTTCCTATTTTTTCAACAGTTGGAGGAGGGGGTGGGAGGGGGAGAAAGGGAGTGGTTTTTGGAAGACTATCTCAACCCCTTCCTCCACATTCCAGCAGCCCTGCGATCACATTTGAAGGGTGTTAAAAGTTTTTTTTTCACTTAGTGAACTTTAAACATGTATGACACTATCTTCTATTAAAAACTATACTCTTACTTTAAAGAGTCCACATTCCCAAGTTCTGGTGGCACTTGCATAATATCGTTGTTCTGGAGATCTAGGTTTGAAATAACTGGCAACCTTGAGAGCCCACTGATGTTAATTGTTCCGATTTGATTATCTGAGGCCAACAGGTTCTCAAGTTTGGACCAGGTGAAGACGACAGCTGGAATTTCCCGAAACCTGTTTTGGGAAATTATGACCTCCCTCATGTTGACAAGAGACGAAAATTCTTGGGGTATCGACGAGAGTCCGTTACTCCTGTTTGAAAATGAAAAGCTCTGTTTTGAAGACTGTAAAGTATAATTAATTGTGTTTCCTTTATATAAATGGGAAAATAAAATGGCTTATATACTGGCTTTATTACAACAAGCCTGTAGACCTCTGTGGTGTAGTGCTTAGTGCTTTGTCCTCTCACCCGCACGTCCCTGGTTCGTATCCCGGTGGGTCTGCAACCAGTGAGTTTACAACTGGTTATCAAAGGCTGTGGCCTTCTTGATATAATGTCCAGCACTGGATGTTTTCGGAACGTTAAACCTTGCTATGCTATGCTATGCTATTTAGGGATATTTATAATCTCCCTCATGTTAACAAGGGATAACAATTCTTGAGAATTGAAGTAAGTCCATTACTCCTGTGTGAAGATGAAAAAGTCTTGTTTTGAAGACTAAGGTATAATTGTGTTTCCTTTATATAAATGGGGAAATAAAATGGCTTATATATTGGCTTACTACAATGAGCAGGTATTTCCTAGGGTTTAGGAATATTATAATCTACCTCATGTTGACATGGAGGTGCTGTGGCTCAGTGGTTAAGGAGTCATGCTCGTATTCGAAAGGTACCTGCTTTGATTCCCATCGTGAGCACTGCATTGTTTCCTTGAGCAAGACACTTTACTCTACTTGCTTTAGTCCACTCAGCTGTACAATGAGTACCAGCACCGCTGGGGAGTTAATCTGTGATGGACTGGGCGAGTCATGTACTCTCACCCACTTGCGCCATGGAAACCAGGGATAAACACCGGCTCTATGAGCCTAATGGCTCAGATGGATTTAGCTTTTAACTATATGTTGACAAGCGACAAAAATTCTTGAGCAATTGACGAGTCCATCACTCCTGTTTGAACATGAAAAACTCTTGTCTTGAAGACTAATGTATAATAGTGTTTCCTTTAAAAAAATGGTGAAATAAAATGGCTTTTAACATTAACTTTATTGTGACAAACAGTTATTCCTAGGATTCATGGAAATTATAATTTCCCTCAAGTTCACAATTAAGGGATGAAAATTCTTTGAGTATTGATGAGAGTCCATTACAGTACTCCTGTTTGAAGAGTAAAAATACTTTTGACTTCAAGATTCCTTTATATAAATGAAGAAATGAAATGGCTTATTTACTTTAAATCTCATTTTCATCAATTACGAATAATAATTTTCACTTATTAACTTTAAACTATCTATGGAATTTGCCTGCTTATTTCTATCATGGGGATGCATCGAATGATTTTTTCTTTGGTGGGAGGGGCGAAGGGAGGGGCGAAGGGAGGGGCGAAGGGAGGGGCAAGGGGGGCGAGATGAAGGGGAAGTGCTGCCAATTTCCCCCCACATTATTATATAGTATGTAAGATCATTACTCTACCAATGTGACTCAGCACCTCCTCTAGTACAGCAGTGTTCAAATTTACCAATAAAGTTATGAGTCAAACCTGTTGAGAGAGAGTGTACCGTACCTTAGGTCAAGGTTCACAAGGTTAACCATCATTTTCATTTCTACAGGAAGTGAGGTCAGCTTGTTGAAGCCCAAGTTGACATCAATAACAGTCTGTGATAAAAGGATGAGACTGAAAGAAAACAAATTAAAATCTAGTTTCGCTTTTCTCAGTGATAACAATAATAATGTGAGGTGCCTACATAGTGCTTTCCAAGGCACAGCATTTTCAAAGCGCTTTATGAAGCTAACCGTCTTCACAAACCAAAATCGTTCTTAAGTCCCTAGGGACTATGCTATGGGGCGTTGCCACCTCAGTGCAGCCAATAAAGGCACAGCATTCTCAAAGCACTTTATGAAGCAGCCAACCGTCTACACAAACCAAGACTCTCTCAAGTCCCTAGGGACTATGCTATGGTGCATTGGCACCCCGGTGCAGCCAATAAAGGCACAGCCTTCTCAAAGCACTTTACAAAGCAGTCAACCGTCTACACAAACCAAGATCGTTCTTAAGTCCCTACGGACTATGCTATGGTGCATTGCCACCCCAGTGCAGCCAATAAAGGCACAGCCTTCTCAAAACGCTTTACGAAGCAGCCAACCATCCACACAAACCAAGACTGTCTCAAGTCCCTAGGGACTATACTTTGGGGCGTTGCCACCTCAGTGCAGCCAATAAAGGCACAGCCTTCTCAAAGCACTTTACAAAGCAGCCAACCATCCACACAAACCAAGACCGGGGCCAGGGTGCATTCCATGTAAAAGCTACGCCAAAGGTACAACGAGGCCTTTGCTTTCTTACACCAGACATTCAAGCGACCAAGCAGGGAGTTACTAGGCTTGGGCGATATTGAACATTATGCAATATCGATATATCGCCCGAAAAATATCGATAATATCGAAATATCGATATGTAAATTATAGGACGTCATAGAAAAGTCGTGTGTACTGTTCTGGGCAAGGTAATCTTGTCTCGGCTCAAAAAAAGTCAAGTAAAACTTTTTGTACAAATTAACAGAAATCACTGCAAATTATATACATATCATCTTCATATAAACACCCATTATGTTTAAAAATGTTCTTCACATGGTTTCTATCTCAAAAGATCAATCACAGAAACATTGAAAAAGTTTAGGCCTTAGCATATTCTTAAAAAAAAAAAAAATGTTGTGAAACTGGTATTAGGCCTACACTGTATACCTTACGAAAATCGGCTCCAATTCTTCCTAAAAATTCATAACTCACGTACTTCTTATGAAAGTTGTACTGAAAAGGCATTATTTTGGTAGCATTATATGGACTTCTAGACATTGAGAAGTATATATATAATGCATATTCTCCAATTTCTAGTCTGCTTCAATCATCGCACGAGTGTTGTCACTCAGAAGAAACAAGTGGTAGATGGTATGTGTGTACATAGTAAAGTACTGTACAGTAGTGATACTATGTGTATGTAGTTACTGTACTGTACATTAACTGATCGATCTGGCAAAACCAGTCTGTCACTTTTACTTTAGACTTTCTGAACGAACAAAATAGTGAGAAAAACCTCATAGTTTTGTCAGTAATTTGTCAATTAATGACTGTTTGATATAAAAATTCAGATTCAGTATTCCTTTTGAGGAAACTTAACACGATGTTTGAGGATTCAACATCTTATGATTTTTGTTGTCTGAACATCGTAAGCCATCAAGTATAAAGTTGAAGTATTGCGCAATGCCTGTGTACTCCGCGAGTCAAGTGGTTTTTTGTTCATGGAAGATTTTTGGGTAATTGTTATCATAATATTAATGTTTTAATAAGTTTTATCATAACTGACTGCCTTCAAACTTTGATATAAATGAAATTTATTAACTTTTTGTGCTGTTTAATAAAAAATACTTGGATGTTTGATAGTTATGTTTAATTTTTTGATAGTTCATGTATTGTGTATTATTAAAAAAACATAATATCGATATATCGATACGACCCTTGAACACAATATCGGCCATATCGAAATAAGTCAATATCGAAATATATCGAAATATCGATATATCGCCCAAGCCTAGGAGTTACTACTATGATAAGGCTCATAAAGTCTTGTTTAGTATACTGCAGGGCTCCCGGTAAACCTTTAAAACCTTTAAAAACCTTTATTGACAAATTGAGCCTTTATTCCTTTCAAAATAACCTTTAAAAACCTTTATTTTCAAAGTAAAGTAAGGTAAATGATTCAAGTGCCAAGGTTTTAGCTTCATTGGTAAGTATACACATCCATTTGATGGCATATCTGTTCTCAACACACATTTAAAAAGTAGCAGAACCAAAATAAAATTTCCAGCTTCACGTAAGTAATGGACTTTTGGCGCCACCAACTACCTTTTGCCCCAAAATATGCTCATTGTATGAAAATTTATTCCATGAGTTAACCTCTATAAACCTCTTATTTAAATCCAAAACCTTTTAAAACCTTTATTTCAAGTTTTCCAACCTTTAAAAAAACCTTTATTTAAAGAAAGAGTCACTGGGAGGTCTGATATTGTTTCAAAGTTATTAAGTTTTATAGTATATTCTGCGAGATTTATTAGTATTTTAAGTTAATAACTTCTGTGTGTAGTGTTTGGGAAAAAAGTTACGACAACAGTACTAAAAGTTTACACTTTTTTCACCCCAGTACGCCAAGAAAAGCTTGTGCTACGACACTACACCAAAAAGAAGTCAAATTCATGCCGAAGATCTTTGAACCTTAGTGCACGAAATGTACCCTGGCACTTGAGCCAACAAGTTCGTGAGGTGTTCACACTTAGACTTCCAAATTGGGGGGACATAGAATTACAAAATATTTATTTATTACTTTGTATATATTTCTCTTTCCCAACTAGTGTTAATGTTCATATTAGATGATTTAAAGAGTACATTTTTAAATATTCTACTACACCTTAACAAATTCAGACATACCTATTCCCAATAACAGCAGTTTTCAGTTTTATCTCATATAAATAAGGAAAACAAACTATGATGATGATCCAAGAGGCTTATTAAAAACTTGTCCAGAAAGCCCTCAGCACAGAAACCACAATTTATCTACCAATTATCAACCTACCTATGTACTTTTTATTCTTTCTCTTAAAGTCCTCCAGGTACAAATGTGAGAACACTATTAGTGAATCGAATGGTGGCCTTGTTGAGGAGGTGTTTCAGGAACTAGTAGGGGATGTTATCTGAACCCTTAAAGGTGCAGCCAGCATCGTGGATGGCTTGGTTTAATTAAGAAAGGGTGAGAGGGGTGTTGTAGCTCTCGAATGGAAAGGTGATACTGCAGGCTTCATTGCAAGCTTTTTTGGTTTTGAAAGGATTGGGGTAGTTGGCAGAGGACAAGATGTTGCCAAAAGAGGCGGCGAGGTGGTTAACGATGTCTTTTTTC
This sequence comes from Chiridota heheva, assembly GCA_020152595.1. Lineage (NCBI taxonomy): Eukaryota > Metazoa > Echinodermata > Holothuroidea > Apodida > Chiridotidae > Chiridota > Chiridota heheva. The sequence continues at coordinate 1,020,001 of JAIGNY010000818.1, read as the reverse complement.
GCGGTGAGAAGCTTACTATTTCAGGAGAGATGGGAGACTTGCCCATCCTGCTGTGGAAGCTGTTAACCATTCTCCAAATCTTCTTAGTTGGTGGTGAGAGAAGAAATGAAGTTGTTCCAAGTGTTTGTTTTACTGTCCTTGATAGTGCGCCTGGCTTTGGCACGGCTGATGCGAAAGAGGTTGAGGTTGTGGTTGGTCGGGTTAGTTTTGAAGTTCCTGAAAATAAGATCTCCAAAGCACAATTCACTAAAAGGACTGTGTAGCTGGGTATAGCCAGCAATTTAGTTTGCTCACATTCACTGTATTTAATCAAGCATTGATGTTAATGAAAGAGTCCAGGACAGTGAGACTTAGTGGAGACAGGGATTTGAAATATGATCTCCCGACTTGTTCCATTTGCCAATGGGGACTTGGGGTTGGAAAGTAACAGGCCTCTTGGATCATCATGTTCAAATCAATTTATTTATTTTTTTCTTCAAAAATGCAACCACTGAATGTTCAATATTATTATAAAAACAGCAAAAAGACTCACTTTTCCGGAACTTGGGTGAGAACATTTTTACTAAAGTTGATACTAGTGACTTCTTTTTCCTTAGCCGGTTCCCAAAGGGCGACGGGGATGGAATCTGCCTTCTTATCGCTGAGGAGAACAAAATATCAAGAAGATGAAGAATATGAACTACTTTTAGAAATGGGGTAAAACAAAAAACCCAACAAAAAGTGACATGACAAATAAAGTTATGTAATTGACACATGTAAATATCTCAATCAACAGTCTTTGAAAGGTACATTGACTTTACTCTATCACCAAGCGATATTATTGCCATTTTGGGTGCCCCATCTTCGACCCCATCTCCAGAGCACGTATAAAAAAAAAAAAGTACTGGTAGAGTAAAGGTTAAGCCTGACAAAATCTAAAATCTATCGGAGTCTATATTGCTTACAACAGAAACCACAATCCGGCACAAGCTATTACACCAGTGATTTCCACACACTTCACCTTACTTTCCATGTCATAATCCGACATTGATAGTAAACAAATTTCACTGCAGCTGCATTGACTTTCACACTCAACACAAGGACACAAGTATTCCCCTGTGTTCAATGTGTCTGGCTTGAAGTAATAATTTACAAATAGGATGGTATTTAACAGTGAAGGTGTTTTGTTTATTTATGAGTGATTTAAAGTGACGTTTTTGTTCAACCATGTAGGCTTAAGGATTTTGGACTGAAAATCCATTGCAACAGATTTTCATCATATGGACAGGTAGAGGCAACATTAGCTAAATTGATTTAAAATCCATTAAAAACAGAAGGCAATAATTTCATCAAAATCGGTTCGAAATTGGACATTTTACAGCTTTTTCAAGATTTTTGAGCAAATATTCCAAATTTGTGTTACTCTTTGTGATGAATGAACATGTGACAGAGTCTCTGTTTTCTTTGTAAATCTATTGTTTTTTACCCTCTGCCATTTCTATTTAAAAAAGGGAAGATAATTTGAATGAAGAGGATGTGATGTTATCATACCCCAACCAACCTCAAGCTGGAGACGGCATTTTGAACATTTTCAAGGTCTGAAATAAAGGAAGAAATATAAAGAAAACACAAAGCATTTGGAGGTGTTTATAACCAATTACAATTCGTTATAATGAATTGGAAAAGAAGTATTTATTTCAATGGCACTAACGGGCTAAGGTTAGGGTTAGCAAAATATTGATTTCAATGGCACTAATGGGCTAACCCTAACTAAGCCCATTTAATAATGCCATTAAAATAAATGTTTCCCTAACCCTAACCTAAGCCCATACGTGCCATTGAAATACATTTTTTGATTTCCTTATAACGAAATGCAATTCGTTATAACAAATTCTAATTCGTTAACGATTTGCAATTCGATATAACAAATCATTTATTTATTTCAATGGCACTAATGGACTTTTGTAGTTTTCCTGTTCATACATCACATTTTATTCAATACACTAAACATTTTTCAAACTTTCATTACTCATAACTTGAAAACTACACATGCTATTTTCAAAATTAAAAGACTTTTAAACTCGTAATTTAATTAGTGCTGTCACGACATGGCTCTATTATGGATCGATTATTGTGGAGAAAAATATCACGATATATTGGTGTCTCACAATACTTTTCAAGAAAACTTACTTGCGACACAAATTGTTAAACGTTACTTCTTTTATGATGAACAGAATAAAAAATGATTTGCAGATCTAGCAGACGACATGATTGGGAGACTATGACTCACGCACGTGCGTGGTAATTCAGCCAAAGTGACCATGAATCATCAAAGTAGAGCCAGAGACGCATGTTCTGGGCAAATTTTTAGTTCTTTTTGCCAACTTACATCAGAACGTGCCAGTGTGGGATAAAGGAGCATGATTTTTAATTTTTTGTTTTACGGTATTTTTGCACGTTTTTAATGGCCTAACCTTAACTTTTAATTTTAATATCGCAATGTTAGAATTGTAACGTACGAAGTAGCCGAACATGAGCGCTTATTAGAAAGAAACGTTGGGCGATTCTATTTTCATTCGTTAAATCTTTAGAATATTGAGGAATCAATATATTCCATTTCTTCTTTACATATATGATCTAAATTTCACTCACTTGTAATTAAACGCCTTTCCTGATATAACCGAGGTTGCTCCCATGGTGCTGGATGGGTCGGACCTTGAAGAGGGCGCGCTTACTTGAGCATCACCAGACTCCGCTGGCTCCTCTATTCTGCTGCGAAGATACTTGAGCAGTTCCATGGTGCCCCTCTGCAAGTTTAACCAAATTTGAGGCAATTTATAAAAGCATATTATTAAAGGTATGAATGTGTATTATATGATAATGGACCAATAAAGAAAGAAAGAAAGAAAAAACGTGGATATTTTTTTCTGTTTAGAAGTTATTACACTTTAAAGATTTCACCAGTGTGTCAAAGTGACCAGTCCTGTATAGTGTGATGTCAGACAATTTGTTTACATTTTTCCATTAAAGGAATATTCCCATGTTTTTTTCCTTTCATAAGAGAAAATTTTTAGAAACAATTTATTTAATACTAGATTGTGTTTTACTTCTTTCCTGATGTATCAAATGGTTTTAAACAAAATTGCAGGACAAAAAAATTTTAGAAACAATTTAGCATCAAAAATCATGTTGATATTTATTCCTACCAATAAGATATTCAAACTTTATTAGAGGTTCAATTTAGTACAAAAATGCCAACAAACAAATTTATGAAAATGGCTCAGTATGACATCACATCAACACATTCTCCCAAAAGTGTGTATTTCATTCGAATCTTTTATCCTTTTTTATTAGTAAAATCTGCTAGAAAAATAAACTGATAAAAGTTAGGTATTTATATCCATTGCCAAATATACCCTACTTCACTAACTTTTGGAAAATTGTTTCTAATCATACAGAAACAACCAATTAACATTCAAAGAAATACATAAACATTTGCAATGGAATTGCCTCTATGACATCATCAAACACGAATTCATCATACTGTACAAAAACTTTAAAACGCAGTTGAAATTATTTTAAATTCCATATCTCCTGAACGGAATATGATATCAACCTGAATTTTGTACCAAATTGGCTCTAAAAGTATGCTCTTTCAAATAAAATTATACAAAAAACCATGGGAATATTCCTTTAACTGATTTTGATAAAATATTTTGCTATTTTCATGGTTAGAATATTTTTCTTAAAAAAAAACTCTGGTTGCTGCTTCCTGCCCATAGATCCTTAAATAAAATGGCGCCCTCCTACAGAAATGCTTGCGCTTGAACCTTACACGCCTGTGTAAATAAAATGGCGCCCTCCTACATAAATACTTGTGCTTAAACCTTACACTCATGTGCAAATAAAATGGCTCCCTCCTACATAAATGCTTGTGCTTAAACCTTACACGCCTGTGTAAATAAAATGGCGCCCTCCTACATAAATACTTGTGCTTAAACCTTACACTCATGTGCAAATAAAATGGCTCCCTCCTACATAAATGCTTGTGCTTAAACCTTACACGCCTGTGTAAATAAAATGGCGCCCTCCTACATAAATACTTGTGCTTAAACCTTACACTCATGTGCAAATAAAATGGCTCCCTCCTACATAAATACTTGCGCTTAAACCTTACACACCTTTTCAGATGCTCAGTTTAACTCAATATACTGATCCAAACGTACTTCGGGGATAGGGCTTTTCAGCTGCTGCACCTCGTTAATCCCCCTCCCCCTCCCCTCCTTCCCCCCCTTTCTTTTCTTCTCTGGCCAAGGAATATTCTTTTAAACTTCTATCTCTTCTTATCAGAATAAGTTTTTGGAATTCTTTCTTCACTATTTTGTCCTCTTCACAACAGATGGACTAGCTTGACCACTGTACTAATCCTCATAAGGAGGAAGGCTACATAAACAATTTTTTTAAATCTTACGCTTATTACGTCTCTCCTGATACTTCGTAGTGGATTTCCTTCCAACACCAAGGATTTTAAAGATGACAGAGTACCAAGTTTGTAAGGAAGGCTAGCAAAGAAGAACATAAAGAATGGTCAAAAATGAAAAATCCACTTGGCCTTCCACAGTGAAATCATTTCATTTCCTACAGATTATTTTGTTACTTATATTAGCTTTCGGTTATTTTGTTAAGATCACTTTTTGTAGTAGGAAGCCTCTATAAATAAAGCAAATAATAAATAAAAATATAAAAATATCTCTTCAATATATTTTTCAGGTGTCAAAAGTTATGCATGCAATGAGTAAATAAAATGACTGAAATCTGTCAGTAGTCATATTAGGCCAAAAAAGTTTTTGTTTTGTTTGCCCTTTCTTGTGGAAAATTGTAAGGGAGGGACGGGCAGATTTTTTTTTTTTTTTTGGGCCCCCTCAGGATTAAGTATCAAGAAACAGATTCAAAACACTTCGCTTCATTTTCAATTGGTTGCTTTTATTTTGCTCTGTTTTCATATCTCACCCGATCATGCTTTTTGTGTGATATGGCATGTTCTTTCCCTTGCCTGACACACTAGCTACATATACAGGCAGAACAACTTTATCTTCTCACGCTCTTGTGGGCAATGGGCTTCATTTTCACCACAGTAACAGCAACATTCAACCAGCAAGTGGTTGCCACGCCATTTTGTATAGACTTTTACGAAGGTTAGGGATTTTTGAAAATAAAAGAAAAAATTGCTGCCCCTATTTTACTATCTTATTATCTACCTACTGTGGTGTAGCGGTTATCATACCTGTCTACAGACCACGAGGCCCCGGGTTCAAGCCTGGGGTGGGTAGACACGCCAGTGCACCACAACTGATTATCAAAGGCCATGGACATTGACTTGGTTGTCGATGTTATGTCTGTCCGTACGTCGTACCTGTGTTCTCGTCCGGGTCGTATTGAGCGTTTCGTAAAAGCATTGTTACTATCATAACCGAATATGCAGGCGACGACCCCGTCATTGTAATTGTGTGTTCAACTCTCTCTCTCTCTCCCTATTTTACGCCGAATTAGGGGTGGCGCAGGAGGGCAAACAATTAACTGTTTTTGTAGGCCTTACATACAAACTATATTGGTTGAAAGAGCATTAAAATCAGAGCAGATCAGCAAAATCTTGTGAAAATTTATTCGGCTAGAATTTGATGGGGTATGATAAAGACACAAAAACATTTTGTCAGAATTTTGTGCACAACTTTAAAGAATTATGAACGATTCTTAAAAAACAAAAGTATTTGAAACGAAAAATACCAAAGTCAATTGGTGATGTATGGTTTATACATCACCAATTTGCATTTAGAAATGCTGTACAATGGTCAATTTTTAAGCAATTGTGATGAAGCTTTTTGGGCCATTCCACAGTACGTCACATAATTCACAGACTGCAAAATGGCCCTAGCAGATCCCTGGGAGACCCCAGAGGTCTGCTAGGGCCATTTCTGTCAGTCCACAGACTCAGAATGGCCCTTTTATTTTTCACAAACTTTAAGAATGGTTTTTATGTTTTCCATTTTTTCTACAGTTCCATTAAAAAACGGGAATTTGCGGGAAGAAACTTTTTTTTTTTTTTTTTTTTCATTAAAAAAAAACTACTTACTTTCGATTTTTCAGTACACAACAGATTTCTAAAACGTCCCCAGTGTAATTGTGTGATGAATAGTACATTAAATTGCAAAAGAGGGCAGCTTATATTTATTAATATCTTTTATGCAATCTAGTAATTCGTGGGAAGATTTTCGACACCTTTTTCAGAGCCATGGAAAACTTTATACTTAATTCCAAGTCTTAATGTACATATATTTTTAAAAGGAAAATATTTTTACGAAAAACAATCATACCTTGATATATCATTGTTGGTTAGATCCAATCTTTGTAGGTTTTGCAAAGATGTGATTTCATCAGGTATGGAAGCAATCTTGTTGTCTCTGAGATCTAGAATATTAATGCTGGTGATATTCGTTAAGAAATCTGGAGTTAGGACTTTGATTCGATTGTTTCCCGCTTGCAATTCCTGGGGAAAGAAAAACAAATATTTAAAAAGTGTCTTGCCAGGCAGTGACGGAGCTACAGGGGAGGTAGGACATTCACCCACAAGAAATATCCCCCCTGCTCCCCCATGAGAAATTCTCTTGGACAAAATTGTTCTAGTAATTAGCACAAAGTTCTTAATTGTTCAGTGGTTATGATTTTTTGTCATTACAAGACAAAGATGGAGGATGTGATGTCAAGTCCCCAGTCCTTTGAAATAATATGACATGGTTTTATTAAGAAGAATTAATTGTTTGTAGGTGAGAGTTTTTAATGCAATTCTTTAAATTTCTGTCCTAAATTTTAATCACTGAAAACCATCAAACTGACCAGTTTCTCCCGCTACACTTGAGCTAGGATAAATGATGGAGATCAAGTTACAAACTTATTTGCATATTTGACTGCTCCCATTTAAATAATGTTAGTGGAGATTTGAAAAACAATAAGTTAACATAAGGAAAATTGATGGGTTAAAAGGTTGTGATGTCACAAAATTTATATAAAATTTGCATAAAATTACAAATGATGTAAATTTGTCAATTTTTCACCGAAATTCAAGTATTCGGTCATCTGGGCATTTTGAATATCCAGGACATTTTGTCGACTAAAAACGATTTGTGCACATGTTAATACCACATTTGGCCTTCATACACATGATACATGCATTTTTAAACTTTGATTTTTTTTTTTTGGATTCAAGTTTGAAGTTCTGCCTCATCTGTGTAGAAACCACTGGTGTAGTAATTCTACACCCTATTCTCACATTCTGAATGTAATTTGAAGAAATCTGATTGAACCTTTTTACTATTTGAATTATTTTTCCTCAAACTTTCTTCAGGTGGTAAATTATAATTACCTTACTAGATTCTGTTTTACTACTTTTCTGACATATCCAATGGTTTGTAAGCCACAAAATCTCAGGAAAAATACAATGACACAATATATAAAGACTTTGAGGAATCAGTTTGATTTCAGTCGTTTCTACACAAATGATACATAAATTTAAACTTAAATATCTCCCTAACGGAATAAGATTTTTCAATGCTTTCTTCACCATTTTGTATATCTTGGGTTCCTCTTTTATGTGAAATAAACCTGCTTGACCACGACCACTGAACTAATACTGTAATAATACTTGGCAGTCACATCACGTTCAGTGTAATGTTATTTACCTTCAATGTCAAGCACCCTTTCAGCTCCGGGAGTTCTGTTAGATGGTTGTGTCTGAGGTATAACATTTCCAGAGCAGTCATGTGACCAATCTCAGCCGGAAGAGCACTTAGTCTGTTGTTGCTCACATCAAAATTTCGAACTCCTGCAACACAGAGTAAAATTCATATTAAAGGATTAGTTTAGTAGTCATTCAACTTCATCTTTATATGACAGAGGCCCACTAAACAAATGGGGAAGTAACTATTTAAATATCATATTCCATTAAGGAGATATTCCAGCTCAAAGGTGTAGAAATGACTGACCTGTGGAAGGTGTATCACATACATGTACTGTACCTAACAATTGCTAATGTATTTTAGAGAAAATTAATTTCAACTTTTTTACTAATTCAACATTTTTTCTAAAATATATCCTCAGGTGAAAAATCATATTCTGTTTTACTACTCTCCTGACATGCATACCCATGGTGTTTAACATGCAATATGAAAAGTTAAATCCATCCGAGCCATTAGGCCCATAGCGTTTATCCTCAGTTTCCATGGCGCAAGCAGTTTTGATCACATGACTCCCGCTGGACTGGACGCCAGTGCATCCAAAACGTGATGCAATTTTCCAGAACTTTTTTTTCGAAATTAATTTTCACATATATCGACATAAATATGCAAATTTGCATATTTTAGGCAAAATAGCTCAATTTTTGAGCTTGTATCTCTTGTGAATAATGAAAATGGAGGATTATTTTTACATATTTAGATTGTTTGTGAAATTTCCTTTCCAATGATACCAGTCTAAATTTTTGTTCTCAAAGCAAAACATACACAAACAATGAAAATAAACAATTAATAATCACCGCTGTAATTACTCGCAGAAAAACAAAGCTGTGCATCCGGCTCAGTATTTGAACCCGAGCCATTCACGTGTGTTCAACGGTATATTTCATGTGGGGGAGTTATATCGCAAGCTACAATTTATATCTATGATTTTTGCCAAATTTTGGTCTGAAAAAGGCTAAAAATCATGATTTTTTTTTAACAACTTTTGCCAAAAAAGGCTAAAAATCATGATATTTTTCACAACTTTTGCAAAAAAAATATTGATGATAGGGGCAGTCAAAATTGGGCTTGAATTAGATGCATTGATGTCTTTGTAAGTTCCTCACGGGTTTTTAGGCAAAAGCAAGGTCTGTTAAATTGTGTGCATTTGTTTTTATTTTCTCATCTTTTTGCAAAATTCTTCAACATATCGAATCGAAACTGTCATAGTTTATCGACTGGGTTCCACAGCTGCAGGCCGTGCTACAAAGTCAAAACAATAATTATACAAGCGCACAAATAAACGAGGAATGAGCACGGACAAGGGGAGCCACAGGCCACACAAATAAACAGACTTGACAACAGCCAGGGGACACACAAGTAAAACGTGAACACAAAGGAGTGGTTTCAGAGCCACCCCACTCTAGGAAAACTACAAATGGTAACTATAAATAAACACCATACCAACAATTCCCAGGGTGGAACATAAGACTAACACCAAATAGAAAGATATATAAGAAAAAAAAAAATGACTAGGCTAGGCCAAGGAAAAAACTAAATAAGAGTTGCCGAAAACGGGCATAACCCTCATAATAACCAACATAACCCTCATCAAATGTTACATTTTCTGAAAGAACAATTCAAGCTCTTTCAAATGATACAAGATTCTCTGCTTTGGGCCTATTTGACGAAGTACAATTATTTTTAGAAAAGTGCATGTCCAATCGATCTTGCCAGGATAACGATGGGTTAATGGATTAAGATACATATAAAATTGAAAATAAAAATTCACAGGAATATTCCTTAAAGACTGAAGCATTATTTATTCTTATATTTGTAGCATCACAAAAACATTCCCTTTTATATACTACAAACATTGATTATTACAAATTTCTATTGGGTATTTATGTGCATTCTTATGACCTGTGGATTAACCCTTACTCTACCAGCACATTTTGGAAAACGCGCTTGGGAGACGGGTCAAAGATGGGGCACCAAAAACGGTGGCATAATATCGCCGCATGGTAGAGTAAGGTTAAGCACAGGCTGATTATTGAAGGGTCCTCTGTCTTCCGAGCAGCAGAGTCCCGGCTCATTCCACTTCAGTGACCCAGTAGGCTGCCCACTGGGGACCATGCTGCATGTATTTTTGAGCTGGCACACTTATCGCGGGTTGATTAACCCTTATTCTACCAGCACTTTTTGGAAAACGTGCTTGGGAGGCGGGGTCAAAGATGGGGCACCCAAAACGGCGATAATATAGAATAGAGAATAAGGGTTAAACCCCATTAATGCATGACCATTATCATTTGGTTTAATCCATTTTCAAAACAGATAATATTCTAACCAGACATCGCAAATGATACAAATCCCCTCGTCCATCCCTATGTCACAACTGCCATCCCATCCTCTGTTTTGCATGATGTCCCATCCTATATCGCTCCCTACCATCTTCCATTCACCTACCATCCTCTATTCCTCAACATGCCCCATTCACCTACCATCCCCCATTCACCTACCATCCCCCATTCACCTACCATCCCCAACATCCCCATTCACCTACCATCCCCATTCACCTACCATCCCCATTCACCTACCATCCCCATTCACCTACCATCCCCATTCACCTCCCCATTCACTACCATCCCCCATTCACCTACCATCCCCATTCACCTAACATCCCCCATTCACCTACCATCATCCAGCCTTAACTTAAATCAGACACTTCCAATAGAAACATGCTCAACTTTTTTTCCCCTTATAAACCAAATAGGGCTGTTCTATCTACCAAATCAGAATCAAAATTCATTACAGATTAACTTGGAGTCTATCATAAGTCTATCATGTTTCCACTCTATTCTAGTAAAACCTTATTGTTTTTTCCCTATTCATTTCCAAGACACTTCATTATAAATTCCATTCAGTCATCAGTTCTATTATTGAACTTATTTTTCATCCCAGAAGAAATCCTTTAATTACTGCTATTCAAGTCTGAAATGCATTTGTTCTCCTTTATATAAATTTCTTTTCATACAAATAGTTGGAATTCCTTTCCTAGGGCAGCAATCTTTTGTTGCCTAGTAGCTGAATGATGTACGAGGCCGGACGGACAATAGATGTGGATGGACAGACAAACGGATGAATGGTAAAGATGCTATATCCCTCTTCAACTTCGTTGGCGAGGGGATAAGAATAAGAAAGCGATAAAATATATGCAAACGTTTCTTGTTTTTCATTCTTTTATGCATTTTAAACAATCTAACACAAAAATTTTATGAAAAGATTAAATGTTCTGGCATCGTGTTTATATGCGTACTTAATGCACGGTTCAAAGGACTTTGCACTCGCGAATGACTCTCCTAAAGTCTGGCCATTCTACTTGTGTCAAAGTCCTGTGTCCCGTGCATTAAATATGCATATTAATACAATCTGCCTCGACATTTATCTTTAGAATAAACATTGATTATACCTTTGAGGCTCCCCACGGTCCAAGGTAAAGTTGTTAGCTGATTGTTCGCTACGTTCAAAGCCCTCAGCTTTCTCAAACTTCCAACGTCATCTGACAACTCGGCAAACCGATTGTGAGAAAGGTCCTGTAGAAGAGAGAATCGTTGTAGAGAAGTCAGTGCTGCAGGCGTGAGCCATGGGGGACAATGTCACCAGGCCTGGTTAATTTTGGTAAATTACATGAAAGAATATTGATGAAAACTTTTTCCCAAAACCAATACCAAAAATTTCAATCAAGACAGAGATATCAATTTCCAGTTAAGAATGCATAAGAGTATTTATTTGATATCTACCGGGCCTCTAATCGACCCACGCCCCTGATGAATGTACCCCTCAGACAACCCACCTTTCGTCAGAATGGTTTCTGCCCCAAAACGTGATGGTTTTCATTAATGTGTAAATATATAATGCACTTTAAAATATCTGAAATACTGATATTTCACACTAACTGGATTCAATAAAAGGAATATTTTGATGCATTTTTATTTTCATTACTTAAAGGGGACTAAGGTCTGACATAATTCTAATTTCATAGGATAGAATTAAAAATAACAAATCTTATGTCCAAGTTTCATACCTCCTGAAGCAATCTTACACATTTTTTGCAATCATGCATTAAAACCTTTAATGCTGCTAGTATGGGAGCTGCCATTTTGATTTCAAAACATGCAGATTATGATGTCATTAGCCCAACAGGATGTTGGAATGCTTTGCATTTCTTTATAATCTATCTCAAGTTTTCTAGCTTATAAAAAATTGTATTCAATTTAAGGGCCAAGGATTCTTTTGTTACAGATGAAGTTATCAAAACATGCTGTTTAGACTTTGTGTCACATCATTTTGGAATAAAAACTTTAATGAAATTATAAAGAAATGCATTATTACAATCTTTATGTCCCTGTTTGGGGAATAGGGAAATGAAGGATGTTATCAGACTTGAAGCCTCTTTTAACACTTGACTGATTTAAAGAAACATTTCACCAAGTCGGTATAGGATTATCAAACAGTCTGACAAATACAGAAAGTGCTAGTGGTAAGTTATTCCGATAATGGGATGAGGCCACATTTTAATATAAACCTGTTTTTTGCTGTTACCCTACTGCCCCGACAAAATTCCTCCCAACTCAAAGTAATATCTTTATCTGGTGTGAAATACCATTTACTAAAAGGAAAGAAGATATTTTACTCAACTTAAAACATTCTGACCTTCCCACCAATTCAATTTTTATAACCAAGCTAACAAAAAAGATTTTATTTAAATATCCATAGCATGAAATATCAATAAATAAATTAATCATCAAACCCTTGCTTGATCCCGAAAGTGACAAGATATCTCTTAACGAAGAGGGTATTTTTAGGGCATCGGGGGCACTTTGGGGCAGGTTTGAGGGCACTTGAAATGTAAATAAGGAAGTATTCAATACAACATGTAGTGTCCCTGCAGCATTTTTAGAAACTGTAATCAGCATGAAAAGAAGGCAAAATAGTTCTCAAAAGTTCCTATGAACAAATTGCAGACTGCTTAGTGAAAAGTGACAGGGTTGAGGCAATGAGGGACAAGGTAGAGGCAATGAGGAGCAGGGTGGAGGCAATGAGGAGCAGGGTGAAGGCAATGAGGAGCAGGGTGGAGGCAATGAGGAGCAGGGTGGAGGCAATGAGGGACAAGGTGGAGGCAATGAGGAGCAGGGTGGAGGCAATGAGGAGCAGGGTGGAGGCAATGGGGAGCAGGGTGAAGGCAATGAGGAGCAGGGTCGAGGCAATGAGGAGCAGGGTGGAGGCAATGAGGAGCAGGGTGGAGGCAATGAGGGGCAGGGTGGAGGCAATGAGGAGCAGGGTGAGGCAATGAGGAGCAGGGTGGAGGCAATGAGGAGCAGGGTGGAGGCAATGAGGGGCAGGGTGGAGGCAATGAGGAGCAGGGTGGAGGCAATGAGGAGCAGGGTGGAGGCAATGAGGAGCAGGGTGGAGGCAATGAGGAGCAGTGTGGAGGCAATGAGGAGCAGGGTGGAGGCAATGAGGAGCAGGGTGGAGGCATTGTGGAGCATGGTGGCAATGGGGAGCATTGTGGAGGCATGGTGGAGGCAGAGGCAATGAGGAGCAGTGGAGGCAGAGGCAGTGTGGGGCAATGAGGAGCAGGGTGGAGGCAATGGGGAGCATGCTGGAGGCAATGAGGAGCAGTGCAGAGGCAATGAGAAGCAGGGTGGAGGCAATGAAGAGCAGTGTGGGGGCAGCAGGGTGGAGGCAATAAGCAGCAGGGTAGAGGCAATGAGCAGCAGGGTGGAGGCAATGAGGAGCAGGGTGGAGGCAATGAGGAGCAGTGCAGAGGCAATGAGGAGCAGGGTGGAGGCAATGAGGAGCAGTGTGGAGGCAACGAGGAGCAGGGTGGAGGCAATGAGCGGCAGGGTGGAGCACCCTTCTGACAAAGCAAAAACTATGGACCTGAGTTTTGTCTTACAGTGTACATGCACTACTCATGTTGTTCTTACCAAGTCCTCCACATTAAAAAGATTTGCAAATCCTTCTGGTAGCGATGTAAGTTCATTGTGCTCCAAATGAAGAAACAGCAGATTTGACAATTGACAGAACTCTGAAGGAAGTGCAGTAAGTTTGTTATGACTGCGAAGAAAAAAGATATCACAAGTATATTTACATGTAGATTTCTTCTCTCTCCTTTCACCAATTTAAAATCTTTTATATCTCTGCATAACACTTCAGCTATGTATATTCAACTTAAATTGAGAATAATGTTTGTTTGTTAGTTTGATAAGGGCTTAATGGCACCACGACAGCAAGGGTCAAGTTGTGCATGAGAGGTTAGATCATTACAGAGGTAGGAAGAATAGAAAATAGGAGTCTGAGAGAAGTACTCTAATAGCCAGAAAGCTAAGACTGAGAGAGGGTGCAAAAAAAGGGGTAAAATGGGTAAAGGGGGTGGGAGAGGGGGACTCAATATGGTTGCAGAGGGATTCATGATGAAAGAAGGAGATAATTTTATATAGAGGGATTTTCTGGAAGAGCTCGACTATGGAGTCGTGAGGGGTAAGGGAAGCTCTGTGGAGGTTGTATAGGGGGCAGGCAAGGAGGACGTGGTGGACTGTGAGGAGGCAATGGCAATTGTTGTAGAGGGGTGGGGGAGCTAGTAAGAAGGTGGGAGTAAGGTGGGTGTGACCTATACTAAGGCGGGTAATATGAATGTTGTCGATATGGGAGAGATTGTGGATAGTGGGTTTGGTCGGAATGATGGGCTGGATGTCATGGTTTGTTTGTTTGTTTGATGATGAGGCTTAACGGCACAATGACAACGAGGGTCAAATTGTGCCAGAGAGGTTAGATCATTCTAAAGGTAGGAAGAAAAGAAAATAGGAGAATTTGAGAAATTGTGCCAGAGAGGTTAGATCATTCTAGAGGTAGGAAGAAAAGAAAACAGGAGAATGAGAGAAATACAAGAACTAAAAGTCAGGAAGCTGTGATCGAGAGAGGAGGTGAATGGGTGAAAAAAAGTAGAGGGAGGAGGAGGGGGGGGGGTGGGAGAGAAAGACTAAATATGGTTGTAGAGGGAAGCATGATGAAGGAAGGAGATAATTTTAACCGTAAGGTTTTTCTGGAAAAACTCAGCAATTGAGTTGTGGGGAGCGAGGGAAGCTCTGGGAAGGTTGTACAGGGGGCAAGCAAGGAGAACTTGATGGACTATGAGGGTGCAATGGCAATTGTTGCAGAGGGGTTGGGGGGAGCCAATAAGGAGGTGGGAGTGACTGAGGTGGGTGTGATGTATTCTAAGACGGGTAATATGAATGTTGTCGACACGAGAAAGGTTGTTGATGGTGGGTTTGATTGGAATGGTGGGCTGGATAACGTGGAGTTTGTTATCAATTTGGGAGTCCCATGAGGTTTGCCAGCAGTCACCAACAAGGGAAGCGATAAGCGGTTTGATGTCAGAAAGGGTTTTGGGAAATAGGGTAGAGGGGAGGTTGAGGGCAAGCTTAGCGGCTGCATCAGCCCTGTCATTGCCAGGAATGCCAACATGGCTAAGTATCCAGAAGAAAAGAATACTTTTCCTGCAGAGGGTTGGGAAAAGGAGTTTCCAGAGGAGGAGGAGGTGGGATGTGAAGTTATCCCATTTAAGATTGAGTAAAGAAGTAAGAACAGCCTTGGAGTCGGAAAAGATGGCAAAGTAGCTGAGCAGAGAGTACTCATTAAAGTTGAGGGTGGGGAGGATGGCCTTTGCCTTAGTCGGTAAGCCTTATACTGAGGATGATGTCTTGGATGACGGCAGCAGCAGCTGTCTTGTCGCCTTCCTTGGAGCCACCAGTATAGATGGATGTGTAGTTTGAGAGTTGGTTTTTAATTTAGCTGTGGAGATTGATGAAGAAGTTAAGGTGGGTTTGCGTTTTGTGATGAGTTGAGAGGCCCAGGTGGATTGAAGGGAAGGGGGTGGCCCAGGGAGGAAAAGTGGTTTTGGTTTTGTGATGAGTGGAAAGGCACAGGTGAATGGGAGGGGGTGGCACAGGGAGGAAAAGTGGCCCAGGAGGTGCCAAAAGTGGCTGGATTGATGCCAAAATGGTGGAGGTCGGGTTTGATGCATAAGCTGAAGAGAGAGGATAGGGTTTTAGTCCTATTTGGTGAGGGCTTTAAAAGTGTAGAAAAGGCTAAGGGGTTTCGTTGGCTTCAATGTGAAAGCTGATGATGGGGGAGGTCCTGTAGGCACCCAGGCAAAGCCTGAGGGCTTCATTTTGGATGGTGTTGATGTGGTTGAGGTAAGAGTTGTGAGCGGCACAGTAGACAATATTGCCGTAGTTGAGCTTGGCACGAATGGTGAGCCTGAAGATTTTGAGGAGAACGTGGGGGTTCGAACCCCAAGTGGTGTTAAAGAGGTGGAGAATGTTGAGGGAGCTGTTGCATTTCTGTTTCAGGTTGGTGATATGTTGCTTGTAGGAGAGCTTGGGGTCTAGGGTTAAACCCAGGAACATAATATAGTCAACTTTAAGGATGCGATAGCCATTGAGCACAAGTTTCGGGTTGGGGTGGAGGTTTTTTGAAATGACAGAAGCAGAAAATTCAGCAAAATTGCTTCAGAATATTAATAAAATGCAAATCTTATTAAAATTTTGTGACATCACAACAAGAAAACCTGAGAATTTCCTTGTTAATTTATTGTCTTTTGATTTTTCACCAACATTATGTTTTTCTGGAACTGTGCCATTGAGTTGGTATTAATTACAAAATTGCCCAAAGTTCTAAATAAAGATGTCGAAAATCTTTCCACAAAAAATCGCAACAGAAATAATGTTAATGCACTGAATAAATCTTTGTATACTTCTTTCTTTCGTAACTTAATGTACTTTTCATCGCACAATTACATGGGGGACATTTTTAGAGCACATATTTACCACATATACTGTTGTGTACTCTTGTTTTTTATGATTTTATTTTCTTCCCGCGAAATTCCTGATTTTCCCACAGTTGTAAGAGCCGGAACCGTAGATTTTTGTCCAGCTCCGTGCGCCATCAACTTTGGTATGACAGTGTTAAGGCCGTTACACACCAAACGCAAAGCAGCGAGCGATTATTTAAAACAAAACTGAATCAAATAAAGCAAAAGAAACATTTTGTCCTCTTGTTTTCAGGGAAGGATCGTCATCGCATGGCTATTCAGATAATAACTGCAAATTAATTGAAAGGGCGTTTCCACGCCCATTAAAGCAAAATTCGCGTCAAAACAGAAAATCACGTCCCACTAAAATAAATTTCTCCACAGTTTGAAGAAAAAAGCATTTGTAACAAATTTTCCAGTATCATCAGAAAGCCTCAATTGTAAACTGCATTGTGTGTAAGCAAAAAGTCAAAGCATCATATAATATTTGTTTCTTGTATGATTATCTAAAAATAAAAAATCGCTCGCCGCATCACGTTTGGTGTGTTACAGCCTTTATTGTGCAACTTTAAGAATCTTACTGAAATTTCCGTGCTTTATTGTGAAAGGTTCCAAGTAACCAATGGAAGCAGCTGAACGTGACAAAGGGGTTTTGAAGTCTTATCATACTGTGCTGTACTTTCAATCAAATTTATGCAGGCGAACACAACCCGATGATTGAAATTTATTATAAAAATTCATTACAGATTTTGATCTGCCTTTCATACATCTCAATACATTAAAGGATTAGTTCAGGGGTCAAGCAAGTCCATCTTATTTGAAAGAGAAAAAAAAAATGGTGAAGAAACTACTGAAGTATCTTATTCCTTCAGGATATATTTAGGTTTAAAGCTGTTTTATCTGTGTAGAAATGACTGGTGTAGTAAGTCTACTATGGAAGGTTGACATCCTTATTCTCACATTCTTAACAATTGTTAATTTATTTTAAAGAAAATTTAAGTAAATTTTTTACTGGGAGAGGTGGTAAAAAATTTGAACAGAAATATTTCACATTGTAATATAATCTTTGGTTCATTGCATACAGTAATTTATAACTTGAATTAAAATTATATTGCTTAAAATGCTTGAATTACCATAAAGTTACTAATAAAACAATAAATTATATTTCAAAATTTCTATAGAGTATTTGCATTGTTTTGATCCGTGCATTAAATCCTGTTAATACATAACCATGATTATTTGGTTTATTCCATTTTCAAAACAGGTAATCTTTTTAATAAAGCGATAAAATATATGTAAACTTTTCTCGTTTTTCATTCTTCTTAGTTATTTGTATCATGCATTTTAAACAATCTTACACAAAAAGTTTATAAAACGTTTAATGTTTTGGCATTGTGTATTTAATGCACAGTTCACAGGACTTTGCACTCGCGAATGACTCTCCTAAAGTTGGGCCATTCCATTTGTGTCAAAGTCTTTTGCCCAGTGCATTAAATAATAAATATGCATAAAAACATTTTGCCTCAACATAAATCTTTAATTAATACTATTTGTGTATGAAATTGTCTTCTTTTAAATATACAGTAAATAAATTTACCAAATGATAGTAATATAACAGTCTCCTCCACCCCCACCCCTTCCTCCTTAAAAAGATTTTATAGCTTTGAAGTTTCATTTACAGAAATTCTTATAAAAATACATACCCTAGATTAAGTCGCTGTAAGTTCTGCAGTTCTCCAATTTCTTTCGGCAGCGCTGCTAATTGGTTGTCGTGAATCTGCAAGGCAAGACGATGACAATTTCTGAGAAAAACACGCAAATCTGAGACTTTACATCTGTAAGTTTTTGAAATTTAAAAAAAATTATTCCAAAAATATTCTTGCATAGATTTGGAGAACTTAATGCACCTGCAAATTTCAGTCTGAAAGCAATGGGAATAGTGATAAAAAATAATCTAACTGGATAAGATCTGTTCCTTTACCAACTTGCTCTTTTCATTTTTGTCCATCATTGTTGGTTTTACAAAACAAATGCGCTCAGAGATTTTGTTTTAAATGTCAAAATTTCCATTTAATGGAGCTGGCAGCCGAAAAGTGTGGGTGTTAGATTGGCCAATTCATGTAGATTTTACCCAATAGAAGTCACATCACACGGTCTCTTTTTGACAGAAATGCTCACCCATCCCCTTAAAGGATATTCCCATGGATTTTCATTTGTTATATATGATAGAGAAAATTTATAGAAACAAAGTGGTGAAAAAACTATTAATTATAGAGATAGAGTGGAACATATAATTTACAAGAAAACATTCTGTTTTTTCTTGGTGTACGTCACATTTTCAGTGAGAGAAAAAAATCCAAATCATTTTTTAAGAAATACAAAAGATGTTTTGTTGAAATTGTCTCTATGACATCACATAACTTATTTATCATGACTTATTGATAAAAATTGACTAACCAACGAAAATTGATCAACCATTCCTACGAGTCCTTAGGCGTGTCAAGCAACTGACAAGTATGGGTGATGTCGCCCTGTAATAATACCAAGCTGTAATCAAATGCCAGAAACTGACTTTTATTTATTTCTTTTAAAAGACAAACTTACATCTAATGTTACTAAAGCAGGTAGCAAATTGATTTTGGATGAGATGCTGGTGATACGATTGGAAGCCAAAATGAGTTTGACCAGATCCGTTTGTTCCCACCAACGGTCATCCGCTTCTTCCAGGGACACTGACTTCCCCTCTTCCGGGGTAACAATATTGATCTGCCAAACTGCATCTGGGACTAGAAACAAGAAGAGAGACAATTGTTGTAGATGCTTCACACAAAATCTTTCTGATTTAAAAAGGCATATGGACAGGTAGGTATTTTTTACTCAAATGAAAGAGCATTACACTAGGAACAGAACAGTCTTTATAGTGTTTTACTTTTAACAAATCAAAGTTTTTAAATGTCAGCAAAAGTGATGACATTAGGTCACTGACATATGAACAGGAGTACAAGCAAATTTATTTAATGTAATTCTGTGTATTTCTTTTCCCAAATTGTATATATCAAAGATTCTCAAATTGCGTTCTAATGCTAAACCTGGGTCAAGGTTATAATAAGTGTTGTTGACGATTGGCGATTATTCGCTTTATCGCTCGCAGCTCTTCAAAAATGTTTAGAAAGACTTCGAAGTGCTTAATCATGAAAATATTATATGGGTTGCCTAGTGTACAGTGACAATTAACAACACTGAAAAATATTGTAAAAAACTCACAAAATCACCTAAAAGGTTTGAGCTATATACTGAAAAACACCTCTAATGCAACAAATGACATTGAAATCAATCAATTTCCTTTATTGTCGATCGTTTATAATCTACTGCACGTTTATGGCCAGAACAAAATTCAACTAAAATTACTGGTGCACTTTTAACTTTAAGAACTAAAACTAATTTTACAGCCTTAGCCAATGCTGTACTGGGGTACGGTCTGTACATAAATTATTTTGTGAAAGACCAGGTGAAACTTCAAACTGCCAGAAATCGCCAACATTTTTTATGGATATCTTTTTTCTACACCTTTCTGAATGTCATCTAAACCAAAGATCTCTATTTTTAAGTAGTTTTATCAGCCTAAAGGGTAATTTTAAGACACGATATATGGAATTGGTGAGATACTTGGCTTATTTGTGGTCCAAAAATGCATGGTATGTTTGTGTAGGAACTGGACCAGTTTCAAAATTTAATTTTTTTAAACCTGTTTTTGGGTTAAGCTTGGTTGTGATTAATCCCTAAACACTCACAAATTTTGATGATTAAACATTTAGTAAATTAATCGCAAATCAAAAGCACTAGTTATAATAATATACATAATACTGAGTCACTGTAGCCAACTTCTCCCATTAAAAATATTTGGGGGAAGGACAAAGGAGCAATAACTTAACAAACAAAAATTCCTAGTTGTCCCATTTTTAGGTCACAAAATATTGTGTAATTTTTACTAATAGGAATACATCTACATTGTCAAATTTTAACCAAATTTGACAGGACTTACTGCTGATTGCATGGTTTTTAGTGTATTTTAAACCATTTACGGTCATTTACAGTAGGTATTGTTCAACTTCCTGTGGAAAAAAAAAGTGTCTTTGTTTTTTATTACTGCATCAATTCTGACAAAGGAGCTAGCTTTTAATCGCACAGAGAGCTTTCAAAATAAAAGTAAGTATACAAATTAGGAGTAGCATTCATGAGTATGTTGCATTCTAGCAAATGTGTTTAACTCCTTGGTTCTGTGGCTTGTGGTTAATGAGCTGTACTGAAAGGAACCTTCTCTTTCTGACTTTGGACTCACGACACATGCATCAGAAATAATGTCTGCCATTTTCAGCCATTTTCAAACACCTATTACCAGTACAGCTAGAAATTTCAAATTAAAATGCAAGGTTACTTTTTCCCTTCATTACCAACTGGTAGCCTATTGATCTAATGAGTAAGATTTTATCAATTTTGTGTATGCTTCACAATTCCTGTTGAAAAGAGAAAAAGAAAGGACTTAAGAAGATGCAGACTAAATATAACTGAAAAAGTTCATTTAAGTTTATTTAATGCATACATGCAACACTAGAAAATTATTCAATAACTGGTGCTTGAAGTTTGCTTAATATTGTAAAGTTGCTGAACTGGAAAAATTAATGTATCAGACAAGAATTGGAGATAATGACAATACTCTTAACAAAGTTATAAGTATATGAGAATTTATCTTCCTGAAAATGTCAAATATCATTTGAAATCTTAACCTCAAAGGACTTAAAGCAATGGAGCTTACTGTACATGTCTTAGATACGAATACCTACATTAAAGTCATAAAAGAGATTACATGTCTTGGATACTAATACTTACATAAAAGTCATACAAGAGACTACATGTCTTAGATACTAATACTTACATGAAAGTCATAAAAGAGATTACATGTCTTAGATACGAATACTTAATGTACATGAAAGTCATAAAAGAGATTACATGTCTTAGATACTAATACTTACATAAAAGTCATAAAAAGATTACATGTCTTAGATACTAATACATACATGAGTCATAAAAGAGATTACATGTCTTGGATACTAATACTTACATGAAAGTCATACAAGAGATTACATGTCTTAGAGACTTATATGAAAGAGATTACATGTCTTAGATACAAATACTTACATAAAAGTCATACAAGAGATTACATGTCTTAGATACTAATACTTACATGAAAGTCAAAAAAGATTACATGTCTTAGATACTAATACTGACATGAAAGTCATACAAGAGATTACATGTCTTAGATACTAATACTTATAGAAAGTCATACAAAAGATTACATGTCTTAGATACTAATACTTACATGAAAGTCATGAAAGAGACTACATGTCTTAGATACTAATACTTACATGAAAGCATACAAGAGATTACATGTCTTGGATACTAATACTGACATGAAAGTCATACAAGAGATTACATGTCTTAGATACTAATACTGACATGAAAGTCATAAAAGAGATTACATGTCTTAGATACCAATACTTACATGAAAGTCATAAAAGAGATTACATGTCTTAGATACTAATACTTATAAAAGTCATACAAGAGATTACATGTCTTGGATACTAATACTTACATGAAAGTCATAAAAGAGATTACATGTCTTAGATACTAATACTTACATGAAAGTCATAAAAGAGATTACATGTCTTGGATACTAATACTTACATAAAAGTCATAAAAGAGATTACATGTCTTAGATACTAATACTTACATGAAAGTCATACAAGAGATTACATGTCTTAGATACTAATACTTACATAAAAGTCATAAAAAATTACATGTCTTAGATACTAATACATACATGAGTCATAAAAGAGATTACATGTCTTGGATACTAATACTTACATGAAAGTCATACAAGAGATTACATGTCTTAGAGACTTATATGAAAGAGATTACATGTCTTAGATACGAATACTTACATAAAAGTCATACAAGAGATTACATGTCTTAGATACTAATACTTACATGAAAGTCAAAAAAGATTACATGTCTTAGATACTAATACTGCCATGAAAGTCATACAAGAGATTACATGTCTTAGATACTAATACTTATAGAAAGTCATACAAAAGATTACATGTCTTAGATACTAATACTTACATGAAAGTCATGAAAGAGACTACATGTCTTAGATACTAATACTTACATGAAAGCCATACAAGAGATTACATGTCTTGGATACTAATACTGACATGAAAGTCATACAAGAGATTACATGTCTTAGATACTAATACTGACATGAAAGTCATAAAAGAGATTACATGTCTTAGATACCAATACTTACATGAAAGTCATAAAAGAGATTACATGTCTTAGATACTAATACTTATAAAAGTCATACAAGAGATTACATGTCTTGATACTAATACTTACATGAAAGTCATAAAAGAGATTACATGTCTTAGATACAATACTTACATGAAAGTCATACAAGAGATTACATGTCTTGGATACTAATACTGACATGAAAGTCATAAAAGAGATTATGTCTTAGATACTAATACTTATAAAAGTCATAAAAGATTACATGTATTAGATACTAATACTTACATGAATGTCATACAAGTCCCAAAAGTAAATTTGATGTTTTTTTAGTTTACACCATTTGAATAAAGTTTTGATAAATGTACACTATTTTCTTTTTCTTGTGTCTATTCATTTAATGTATATGAATCTGTTTCCTAGATTGTAATAAAAGAACAAAATGGAATAAGTCAAGCTCAAATTGCTCTCATGAAACTTTCTTTCTTTTTAGGTACTGTCTTTTTAGGTACTGTCTTTTTAGGTACTGAACTCAGATTGTTGTTTTTATTCTTTTCAAAAAGGAACAGAACATAGGAGTGTGCAAAGGGAGCCTTTTATCTGCATGCATGACAAACATACATGTATTACGTTTACACTTCTATATCATTAGAAATGCAGAACAATTATGCATGCATGATCATGACATGTGCTCCATTTATTGGATATGATCAATCTTAAACTGCCCAAGCCCTGCCCATCACTTGAAAGGTCATGAAAAAACATTTTAAGCTCCGTAATTGTAATTTTAAAAATAATTGTAATTGTAATTGGAAATTTCTGGGTAGTTGCACTTTTAATTGTAATTGAAAATTTTTGGGAAGCTGTAATTGCAGTTGAAGAATTTCAGAGAAAATAATTGTAATTGTAATTGATTTTTGTAATTGACCCCAACCCTGCTAGGTGGGTGTCCAAAATATGTACATTCATGCATCACTTAGGTGACTGACATTTCTTTTGAAATGACTTACCCTAAATGACTCCCCTCTGTACAAAGTGACAATTTAGTACCTGTATATTGACACACATGCGAGTCACTGTTTCATATGTCAATGACTCGCATTTCACTGACATTGCCAGGGATAGTAGGGTTAAGTCATACTGACAAGTGCATTAATTACATGTACTGTAGAGTAGATAAAGGTTTCTCGCATTCTAATCAGCAATATCTGCAATAACAATATTATTAGTCTTCTTTCATATTGGCCTATTTAATTTAGACTATGTAAGATCTGGTCATTAGAAAGGGAGTTACACTACAATAGAAAATCGATGAAATTTATTTAAACTTTTTTTCTGAAGAAACTGACGAACATCTCTTTTATTGTAATGTAGCCATACATGTACAGTAATTCATAAATGGAAAAAAAAAAAAGAGGGCAATTTGTAAATGGAAAAAGGACCTCTTGTGTGACCTCTGTACTCATGGGCTTAAAAGAAAATCTAAATATAGTGAAAAATTTAAATTTCTAAGAAAATTTAATAGGTCTAGGATTTAATTTGATGTTCTTGGTTCTTTTTTTTTAAACAAAATATTGTTGACTGCCCCCACCCCCCTCCCCCTCAAGATAAGTTTTCACTCAAGTTTAAGATAATTGTAACTAATATAACTAATATCAAATTAGGCCAAAGATAAATTAGGCCTAAAAGATAATCAATTAAAGATTTAGAGATAATTAGAGATATTTTAGTCTTAGATAATTAAGGATAATCACAGATAATTATTCAAGCTAAATAAAGGTATTTGGCTATTATGAATCAGTTTGTGTATTCAGGATGACGTCATAGCCTAATAATAACTTGCATACTGTAGGCCTAAATCTTAACAACCAGTTTGTCGGTAAAAACAAAGCAGTTTACCATTAGCCTACTGCCAGTGTGAAATCGGTCTCAAATTAGAGGCCCAAATCTCTACATTCGCTTGGGTGTTTGTGCAGAAAATTGTTGTAAAGATAAGTTTGAAAAATCATGTATTGTATGTACGTAGCCTAGCAAGTGTGGTATTCACTTGTGTTGTGCACAAATCCTTGCATGTTTTCACCGACAAAATAACCCGGATGTTTAAAATGCCCAGATATTCGAAATTATTAAAGATATGGGCAGTGCATAATATCCTTGGCAGTTTTCCTGACATAACTTCATCAGACATACATTTGCAAATAATTATAATTAACATAATTTGCTTCACTTTAAAAATTGTCAGAAAGAGTCACCTGTGTCAATATTTCTGTTTGAAAGATTGAGTTGGCCGCTTTTTCGTCCCTGTTTTATCAGTGATTTGGTAACTCCAACTGTCTCATGTTGCTGTTCTTGATTCTGAAAACCGGCTCTGGGAATTCGTCTGCCAATTCCTCTTGAACTTGCCATAATTTAGCTAGGCTAAGTAAGGCTGACAAGAAGTTGAAATTGAACGCTTAAGCTTAAAGTTACCTTAGCTCTGTCAGTCAGTAGGCTATTCAACTTCAAGCGAAGACACACAGTTTAATAGCCTGGATCTGGGCCTTACTTAAAATGTAACGTTACTCAAGTTCAACTTCAAATAGGGCCTATGCTTAACTTTAAAGTTTAGGCCTTGCCTATATGTAATGTATGTCTGTAGCCTGTGTAGGCTAACGGTTAGTGCTAATTTAGAGTAGCTATGATTTCACAGTACACGTATGCACACATACGTAGGTAAAGGCTACAGTCTTCACGGCCTGTCTTTCTTTATTCTGACTGTACTGTCAGTGTCACGTTATACTGTATTTATGACTGGATTCTAGGGCTGTAGTTACGTTAAGGGCGGGTTGAAAACCGCCATTTTGCGGAATGGCTAGACTGACAGAGTATCTTGTTTTAAAAACATATTAATATGAAAGATGAAATTATTAGAAAGTAACTATAGAAAAATTATGACGTAATGTATACAAAATAACAAATACATTGCCAGTTTAAGTGACTTGTATAGAAAAAGTAAGTAAAATTTATTAAAAAATAAATTTTTGTATAAAATTATTCAAGATGCAACAGTTTAAAGTTTTTATTTGTTTTTGATTACACAAGTTGAAGTTGGGACGGGGAATAGAGAAAGCGTAATTCCTAGTAATGGTAGGAAGGATTTTATTTTATTTTTTTCCTGGAGAACTGAGAGTTTCAAACTTTAATTCTGGCTTCCCAAAAACTAAGAAAATATTCAACGAAAGTTCCCCAAAATTGTAAGGAACTATTTTGGAAAATCAAAGGAAACGCCTAAAATAAAGAAAAGTTTCCATTTCCCGGCTAAAACTACCGCCACCTGAGAGGATTCTCTCCATAATTTTTCCTTCTTGGTTGGCTGCTTTCTTCCAGTTTAGGAGGTAAAATCTGGACATTTATTAACATGAAATTGGTACTACTGGTGAAAAATTTGGTAAGATTATTGCAAATTGTGGAAGAAATTGGCAACATTTCCCGAAAATTGCGAGTGATTTTCCGACAAGCAGCAACCTTAAATGTAAAATACAGTGCCATCTTCCGCTTGTTACTGGGAATATTAGGGACTGGTTCTTAAAATAAATTTAAAAAATCGTGACAAAAGTGTGTGGTGTGTGTAGGAGGGGAGAAGGGGGGGGGGATGAGTATATTACATCCCTTAGGGCTAAAGCCCTCCCCCCCCCCCATCCATTCACCCCGTTTAGGTCTGGGTTGAGGGGCTTAGCGCCCGAAAGCTCTAAAGAAGACCCAGAATAGCTCCACATTCTTCATTAAACTTTTAGATTGACCTATATCAGGGGTGTGAGAAGCTTGAGTTCGAAAAGTGTACCCGTTTAAGAAATTGCTAAAAATCAATCTAGGACTGTCTGACTGTAGGCATCATGGCGGCAAAGATCTTCGCGCTGAAATTTCCCGAAAAATGAAGAAATCTTCCTAAATTTGAAGAAATTTTTTTACAAAAATTAAAACAAATTTCCCTAAAATAAATGAAATTTCCCGAAATTTGAGGAAAAATTCCCCAATTTGATGCAAAAGAAGAAGAAAAGAAAATTTATACATTTTCACAAAAATGAAGAAAATTTCATAAAAATTTCCTTAAATTAAAAACTTCACAAATGTTGAAGAAAATGTCCCTAAAATTGAGGCAAATTTCATGAAAATGAAGAAAATTTCCCCAAAATTTTTCCTAAAATAAAAGGAGTTTCCCGAAAATTGGAGAACAATTTATGAAAATTAAAAAAATGATTTACCGAAGAAATTGATGTGTAAGTTCTTCATTATTGATGGCCAAATAGGTACTTGGCGGGTCTTGCTTAACTTAATTGTGTCAAATCTAGGAATGTTAGGGGCGAAGCCCTGGTGGGGATACAGGGGGCGAAGCTTCTGGAAGAGCCTACGTTTCTCGAGATTTTTTATAAATGCTTCAAATCTATAGGAGGAACTGCAGGTGTCATCCCAGATATAGTAGCTGCCCAGGGGCACCCCACCCCCCTTCCATACGTTTCTTTTTATTTTGATAGCAAAAAATTGCTTTAAATTGTGTCAAAATTAGGGGTGAAGCATCGGAAAATTTCAAAAGATTGATAAACTGCATGCTTCCATAGCTCACAGACGACGTGAGGACAAAACTTACTTGAATATTCATATTAACCATACAATTGCTATACGTTGCGTGCTAGATAAACATTTGATTTTTCGGGGACCCCTAAATATACTTCCTCACTTTTTGGTCTATTGGTTTTGAAATTGTGTCAAAATGTAGGGGCAAAAGCATGGTAGGGACACAAAAGCCCCACGTTTCTCGTAATTTTGATTACAAGAACTTGCTTTAAAATGTGTCAAAACTAGGGGCGAAACCCCGGAAGTCCTTTGATTTCAGAAAATTCCTTAATTGGTAAAAGTCTCGGTAGGCGCCCAGTTAGAGGTTCCCAAAAGCTTTGCGTTTTGACATGATTTCGGTATCAGAAATTTGCTGTTAATTTAACACTTAATAGGAATATACAATTTGGAACGAATGTTCAAACTGGGTCAGTGACATACCAGGGGTGATTTGTGTGTTTTTGATGTAAGATTAAAGCTTTGAGAGAAAACATTTACAACGTTTGTTCTAAAATTATACAAATTACAGATTGTATATAATATATTAAATATATAATATACAAATATATTCTCAGGACAATTTTTACGCCCAAGTGGGAATTCGGCACCCTCTCAGAAGTTTTCACGGAGGGAGGGGGGACAGTTTCACCCTGATCCCCTGCCACGACGCCACAGATCGGTATACTTGACCATGTTATGTTCAAATTTGACCATTCCTTTTTTTAGAGTGCATGGTTGATCGTTTCCAGCTCCTTCAATGATGACTGTTTGAAGCAGGTATTGTGTTGCATACTGTGAGGTGTTAATGTGTACAAAAGCACCAAGGAAGTATGTATTGGACTGTTGGATATTGGCAAGGTGCCATTAACATTTTAATAACAAATGTTACCACAAATTTATGCAAATTTTTACCCCCCCCCCCCCCCCTCATCGTTTATTCCCGTTATGCTTTTTAGTGTGTATACAGCAGGCACGTATCCAAGGGGACGCCGTGGGAGCCATGACTCTCCATATATATATATATATATATATATATATATATATATATATATATATATATATATATATATATATATATATATATATATATATATATATATATATATATATATATATATATATATATATATATATATATATATATATATATATATATATATATATATATATATATATATATATATATATATATATATATATATATATATATATATATAAGGCATATATATATATATATAAAATATAATATATATATATATAATAATATATATATGTATATATCTATATGTATATATATATATATGTATATATATATATATTCATATATATATATATATATATATATAAATATATATATATATATATATATATATACACATATAATATATATATATATATATATATATATATATATATATATACATATATATATATATATATATATATATATATATATATATATATATATATATATATATATATATATATATATATATATATATATATATATATATATATATATATATATATATATATATATATATATATATATATATATATATATATATAATATATATATATATATATATATATATATATATATATATATATATATATATATATATATATATATATATATATATATATATATATATATATATATATATATATATATATATATATATATATATATATATTATTGTAACAGGTATGCTTCTGAGTTATTCCACTTTATATATAGTTCACTCAGGTGGAAATTTATCTTCACAGATGTAGGCTCCTCCCCCCTCACCCCATTCCCCCTTCCTCCCTGCCCTCCCGCCAAATTTCGGGCTACGTGCCTGGTATACAGTATTATATATGTTTGTAATCTTGGAATATTTGCATTGTCATGACCCGTGCATTAAATTCACGTAATGCACGACCTTCCGTATTTGGTTTAGTCCATTTTTACAACAGGTGAATTCCTTAACAAAGCGAAAAAATTGTATGTAAACTGTTCTCGTTTTTCATTCTTTTTTGTTGTTTTATATGCATTTTAAACAATCTAACACGATAATTGTATCAAAAGATTAATGTATTCTGTTTAATGCACGGTTCAAAGGACTTTGTACTCGCGAATGACCCTCATAAAGTCGCGTCATTCTACTCGTGTCAAAGTCCTTTGTCCCGTGCATTAAATACGCATATAAACATTCCGCCTCAACATTAATTTTCAAATAAAAAAGCCCATGTTGTAAGCTCATGTAGGACTGTAGGGGCGAATTCCCATTTGCAGGTTTTATAACACTTTTCGTGAAAAGAAATTCAAACAGCAGATAACATATCTGGATATTGAAGAGAGATGATTCATACTAATTTTCAACCATTTTATAGTTTGCTATGGTATTAATACATGTATTTTATTAGTAAAAATAAATACTATAGTGTGCCAAAAGAGTGAGAGAAATTCAGACAGTAAATAACATATATAGCTCTGAGTCCGAGTTAAGATACATTTTTTGCCAGGGTAAAGATTTTTTAATTTTTTATACCGCATACAGGTTTTGCCGTTTGCCGAATAAGTAAACTTTAACTTGACCATTTCTTTAAATTTTCATTATAAGGGAAATTTACTTTTTAACTGGGAACAAAACATGATGACCAACATAACATAACAAGATGGCGGGTGCGTCACCCCATAAAAAGCCCAAACTACACCACCACCACCACAAAAAACAAAAACAAAAAAATCAAAGACACTCAGAGTTGATAAAGAACTTATCAATGTTGACTTTTGAATTGTGAACAGAATTGGAGCTAATTACACAATCAGGTAAACCATTTCATTCATTAAAAACTCTTTTCGAAAAGCTAAAACGCCGAATATCTATCCGTGAGAACTCTTTGGTCAACTTCAAACTGTTACCATGTGTCACATGAGGCTTAGCTGAAACATTAAAAAAATCAAAGCATCACTACCAGATGGGAATTTAAAAACCTGAATCATGTCGCCACGTACTCTTCATAACTCAAGCGTGGTCAAACCAAGAATTCGCAACCATTGCTTACTTCGGAAACAAGTCTGAACCTGCTTCAAAATGAACATGATATATCCGTGACTTGCGGTAGAGATTCGGGTCAAGCAAGCTAGGGGTTGTGGGTTCGATTCCCAGTGCATGCAACCCGTTAGATTTATAAATCAAATTTCTACAATTCAAATCAAGCTTTAAACATTAAATGAAAATGTAAGTCTTATAAAAGATTATGCAAAATTAGGAAAGCGTTCAGTGTTCTTTTCAAATGTGTTGAAAGAGTACGTCATTGACGTATTAACTTTTGTAGTTTGAAGATGAACTTGATAAATTCTCACCATGGTGTATGCTCAGAAAAATAAAATGAAATTTTGAGCAGAGAGCGGGATCGTTTGTTTTGACTGCTTTGTGGTACAACAGTACAACTTGGGCTGGTTGTGACGTAACCGTAACAAAACATAGGCCTACTTGGAGAATAAAACGACATTTCAATAAACCCTTACATAAATTCAGTTTTATATCCGGTGTATATCTGGATATAATTAGGTTTTTATATAACCATATTAACAGTGGCGTTACTAAGGAGTGGGGTGGGGATGGGTGGGGTGGGGGGGGACAAGAATCAGCCTTCCCCGGCTGCCCCCTGATAAGCAGGATATTCCAGATATAGTTATGCTATAGTAAACTGGCGACTTTTGTTAGTCACAAGTACAGGAGGCATGTGTCCACATTGGAAAAGTGCCCCGGAGTTATACAACCTAAATATGAAATGCCTCTTTTACTTTATTTTGTTGTACTGGGCTCACTTATTCTATCTACATATTGAGATTGGGGTCATTATGCATGGGAAGTTCCCACTTACGTTAATCCACCCCCCCCCCCCTACTTTTCAAAAGCTTCCTATATACGCCCCTGCATGTCCTACGGCAAGCCGTCCATGATGTGACCAGCTTTATATAGATTATCTGACAAACTATGCAAACTCTAGGCTATTGGGGTGGTGGCAGACGGGAGGGGGGGGCGCAGTGGGAGAGTGGATACTACCCCGTTGAAGCTTTCTGAGAGGGCACCGAATGCTCACAGGGGCCCAAAAAATGTCCTGAGAATATAGTTCTTCTTCAATTTGTATTATTTACAAAACAATTAACGTATGTTTTCTTACAAAGCTTTATTCTTTAATCCAAAACATGGGAATCATCCTTAAACCCCAATGACACATATTGTAGTAAATGGGATCCTACTTTGTTCAAAAATGTGTATTCTTTTTAGCTAACTTATCAAATGTGGAAATGACACGATTTTAAGCAATTTCTGATACCAAATTCACGTCAAAAAACGCTAAGCGTCGCCCATGCAATTGGGCGCTCCTACAAGGACTTCGGCATTGATATGACACAATATTAAGCAGTATTCTGCTATCAAAATTGCGAAAATGCAGCCCTGCTTTGACACATTTTAACTTCACTTTACTTCTATCAAAATCACGAGAAACGTAGGGCTTCCAGGGCTTCGCCCCAATGGCTTAGCTGGGGCCCCTACGGGTCGGGGGCTAGTGGGACCTTGCGGGCCCCTATGGTATATAGATATAATGATATATTTTTGTCACAGACCCTCTTATCAGGGGAAACCGGGAGAGGATGCCCACTGCCCTCTCCCTCTTAGTTACGCCACTGCTTGGTCCTGAGTCCCTACCAGGGCTTATTCCCTTAGATTTGACACAATTTTAAGCAATTTTTTTGCTACTAAAATCACCAAACGTGCTGGGCTTCGACCTAGATTTGACACGAGTTTAAGCAATTTACTGTTATCAAAGTCAGGAGAAACGCAGAACCTTCTCCCAAAAAAGTCTAAGCTTCCGGGCTTCGCCTTTACATTTAAACATTTGTTCTAAAATGTATTTTCCTTTTAACTAACTTTAGTTAGAATTGACACGATTCTGAATCAATTTTCTGATACCATAATCAGATAATCACGCAAAAAGTGCTAAGCTTCCGGGGCTTCGCCTGATTTCGCCCTCTGGTATCCTACCAAAATCTTGATCCTGGGTTTGCCACATTTAAAAGCAATTTTTTGCTTCTAAAATCATGAAAACGTATAGTGCTTCCAGGGGGTCGCCCTATGATTTGACACAATTTCAAACAAAGTTTTGCCACCAAAATCACGAGAAGCGCAGGGGTTTCGCGCGCCCCTAGGTTTGACACAATTTTAAGCACTTTTTGCTATCAAAGCACACGAAATGCAGGGCTTCCGGGGCTTCGCACATATAGATTTGATATGAGTCAATTTTCTGTTATCGAAATCATGAGAACCGCATGACTTCCGGGACTTGGCCTTTTGGCTTCAATCTTGCAGGTTGAGACAATATTAAGCAATTTTCTGCTGTCAAAATTGCAAGAAATGCAGGGCTTTCAGCCTTTCAAAGGATTCATCCATAGATTTAACACAATTTTGAGCAATTTTCTGCTACCAAAAATATAAGAAACACAAGGCTTATACCCTGGATCTGAAAAATTATTAAGCAATATTCTGCAATAAAAATTACTATGCGTGAAACACAGGGGTTCCTTCCGGTGGCTTCAATCCTATTTTCGTGAAAGTTTTTTCTTCATTTTCGGGAAATTTTCTTCATTTTTGGGATATTTTCTCAAAACTGTAAAAGAGACTGCATACATTTTTGTAGATTTGTCGAGATGAAAGTAAAATCTGCGGGAAAATCTGGCCCTCAATTCAAATATCTTAAGATGGAAGGTAATACAGGGTTTGTACCGCACAAATTGGGAAAGGTCATTTAAAAGGTCAAAGGTCAGACGTCAAATAATTGATTTAAAATGGTACATTTTGGTTGGTTGCCTGTTATGCAAATATCGCAAGTGCAATTGGGTTGTTACTTGGTGGTT
Organism: Chiridota heheva; assembly: GCA_020152595.1. Taxonomy (NCBI): domain Eukaryota; kingdom Metazoa; phylum Echinodermata; class Holothuroidea; order Apodida; family Chiridotidae; genus Chiridota; species Chiridota heheva. Next base: position 986,538 of record JAIGNY010000818.1, on the reverse strand, counting down.
GATGAAGGATGATGAAAGGTTGTGTCTCGGGAAAGATGTAACCCGTCGCTTAAAGGTCAGTTGTCAAATCAATGTTACTTGCTGAATTGGTGGAAGGGGCCAACCGGGATGTAGTGTTTTTTTGTTTCACACATCTTGTCATTTGAAGGTCAAACGTCAGAGAGTCAGATTGGCTGACTAGTTATTTGACCAATAGAATGCAATATGTCCAAATAAATGATTTAAATTCAGATTTTTGTAATGTAGTTTGCGGAGTACCACAAGGGTCTATCCTTGGGCCAAAGTTATTCATTCAATATATTTATGATATTTGTAATGTCTCCAGATTGTTAATATTTGTACTCTTTACAGATGACAAAAACATTTGTTGCTCTCATGAGGATACTTATACATTGTGTAGATTAATTGGTAATGAGCTCTATAAACTTAATGTATGGTTTGCAGTTAATAAACTATCTCTTAATGTTGCCAAAACTAATTATATGTTATTTACCAACCGTCATATAAAATCTGATTTAAAGATTACTCGAAATGAAGTTACTATTGACAGATTGTATGTGACAAAGTTTCTTGGTGTACCGTATAAATAGATTATAATCTAAACTGGAAAGAGCACATTGTTAATTTATCCAAAAAAAGTTTGGGAATACATATAATTCTAATATTACTCCATTATTCTTAAAACAAAAGAAGGTTATTTGTATTGTATGTAATGCTAATTATTTAGACCATACTAACACACTTTTCTACAAATTGAAAACATTAAGATTATCACATATTATAGACTTCAATAGACTTCAATATCAGGAACCTACAAAACTTTTTTTCATTGTAGATATCACACAAGCCAAACAAATATTTCAAAACAAAAGTATGTAAGAACAAGGAAAAAACAATTGTGCATCTCCACCGCAGCGGTCAAACTCTGGAACTCACTTGATGATAGTATAATACAAAATGTAAAACCGTAATTCTTAAAAAAGAAAAAGAAAAAGAAAAAGTAAAAAGAAGTACAAAGAAAAAGAAAAACAAAATTTATTGGCATCTCAGGTGTATCAAGATTAACTTTCAGTAATTGAATTGTGCAAGTGTGTAATTGCCTAATCTTATCATTTCTTCTTTCTTTTCATTTTCTTTTAATTATCATTTTCTTTTTGTTCTCTTCGGTTTCTCTGATGGTATCTTGTTGTACACATTTATATTCTTTTATCACTTCAGTTTTCTCCTTTTCTATGCAATAATTTACGGATTAGACACAAGAAAAAGAAAGGAAAAAAAAGGATTTTGTTTATTTGAAGATGTAGGTAATTTGTCTGTTACACACGTATTATTATTTGCTAGAAATAAATTGTGTCATTGTCATTGTGTAATTGATATGAAATGATTCATATTATGTAATGTTTCCTGGAATAACATTTGATCACTTAACAAATTATATGTGGCAGAGGCGATAAGGTCGGCAACTCCGTGCATGGACCCGTCCGTGGATTGCCATCGTTTTTGTTATTTACCCGGCCGGCTGCAGTCTTTAAACAGGGAGTTGACATGCTGTAAATTACCTGCCGGATTTACAGCGATTACGCGCGCGCACGCTGAATTTATTCACGTTATCACCGCTTTCGTTGCTGAGCTGCGTATTCATGCTGAAATCTCGCCTTCAGTGCCGTGAATGGTTCTTATGCATCGGTACAGTTAGTCTTTCTGTTACTCCATCATTACAGCATAAATATTCTGATAAAGTTAACATTTAATCTTCACTAGCCTAACGTTAGCCTGTTGTTAGAGCTAAAAGTAAAAACAATGTCACGAACCAAAATGGCAGCGATCAATGTCACTGCGCTGTGTACAAATGAGCAGTTTCGCGAGAAAATAGGAATCATTGCATGAAATCAGAAAACGACAGTTAATTAGATTTACAATACTTACTTGATTGTCGATGAAACTAACAGTAGCTCTATAGGATAGTTGATAATGCTACCGATTCTTCAAAATGATCTTGACAAGTTGGTTTTGGTTGCAAACATGGCAGACGTCATTCAATCATAATGTGCACAGTTGTTCATTTTGGGTTTTGATCATTGCATGAATCAAATTCTACTATTCAATTTGAATGGTAGAATTTTGGGGGTTATGTTAATGTACCTATTCAAAAAGTTCTCATGGATTAAAATTCAGCATTTTAGCTTTTGTCAGAGTGTTGGTAATGGAGATATAAATTCTCTCAAAATTCAGATTGATTTGAATTTCAATATATAAAGGTATGTTTGCTGTGAAATAATGATTTATAAATGAATTTTTCTTCCATCAGGGTTGAGATGCCTGGCACCGAAACCACGACTATGGTAGCGGACTCCACACAAGGTGATACATCATCACGGCACCGCAAGAAGAAAAACCACTCCAAGAAAAGAAGACATGAACGATCAAGAAGCACCGAGAGTGGCAAGAAGAAAGCCAAAAAGACAGGGAGCACCTCCAAGAAGAAGGTTATACACTTCTTATTATTTCTGTCATGTATACGAACTTGTAGAGGAAACAGTTAACTAAATTGCTTTAAAATTGATTAAAAACCATCAGTCAAAATTGGTTAAATGGGGAATATTTTACAATGTTTTTAAATCTCAGGCAGCAGTCTCATTTGCATATATTCTATGCAAGTTTTGTGATATGTTTACAGGAAAAACTTGTTATTTTCTTTTGTAAATCCTTTGTTTTCTTAAATGTCCTTCAAAATTCTTTGCAGTGGTGCAGTAAATTCTGACCACAAAAGTTTTGGGTCTTTGCCATGTCCCCAATAAATTTCAAAAAATTTCATCATTTTCAGTAAAGGAGAAGAAATTAAAAAAATTACTGAAAGAATTTGCAAGAAAGAACTTTGAACAGCCATTACTAAAACTGCTGTTTTTAAAATTTAAAAACCAATCTACTCAGATTTTTATACTTTTCAACCAATATAAAACTGCTACATGTCCACAGACCTTTAAGTTGACATATTTAAGTTAACATTTTTATCACTTCCAGCAAACTTTATCTTCATATTTTATTAAATGATAGTTTGGTGAATGCCATTGGTCAATAGCTAATGAGCTTAATAATGGGTTTATGAAGAGAGATACAAGCTTGGACAAATGTTGTTGAAAACCATAAGCAATGTTTCTTTGATTTTGTTTTTTTTGGAAGGGGGGACTGAGATAACTTAAATCTCTTTCATACATTCCACTACATTTTATACCTCTCTAGTAATGGCCAAGTCTATTTCACTTGCCTCAGAATAGGTCACACCCACCTCACGCATTCTCACCTCCTCACTCTCCCTCCCCCACCTGCCTCTCTGCAATTAGTGTCATGAGTCCCGTACAGTCAAACACATCCTCATTGACTTTCCTCTCTTCACTAACCCCACAGTTTACCTCAATGCTTTCTACTCCATTGCCGAGCTCTTCCACAAAAACTCCTCTGATAAAATCATCTCCTTCCTACACCATACCTGCTACTATAACTATATATAACTAATCTTGTCCTAACTGTCTTCCAGACTTTATAAGTATATCTAACTTATCTTGTCCTAACCATCTTCTTCCTACACCACACCTGCTACTATAACTATATCTAACTTATCTTGTCCTACCGTCTCCAAACTTATACCTACATGTACCTACTGCACTCGACCGAACTTCTCCATTCTCTTTTCATCTCTGACATAATCTAATCTGTCGGGCGCAATTTGACCATCATTGCCGTGGTGCCGTTAAACTTTACCAAACAAATTATTCATTAAATTTCTTTCTATTTCTACTAGCCTGTGACAGTCACTTGCCAGTAGTAATTTGTCATTTATCATTGGTGAGCCGGGGACTGTATTTATTTATATATTCTGACATATTGATACATAGAACACTACAACTACAGTTGTACCTATAAAGGTGCTTACTTTGTATCTGTGTTGATATAATGCGTTTGTAGTTATAAGCATTTTCCCTTTCTTTTCTGATCTTTTTCCCTTTCTTTTCTGAAATTTTTCCTTTTCTTTTCTGATCTTAGACGGGTGCATTAAAGTCGCAACTGACCAAAGAGAATGAGGATCTAGATCTTGATTTAAGCAAAGAGCTGTTTTCTATCGGTCATTTCATCAATGACCGCGAAGTGATGCTGGATGAGGCGTTTCAAGCCATCAAAGAGGATCAACTGATGACCATGTTGCCGGACATACTTAAGGTCAGCTTTTTCCTTGTTTGTTTAGTGTTGCCATTGTACTGTGTATACATTAAAAGAAAGTTGATGTGCAGGTAGCAACAACGTGCACTGAATTGAAAGAAAATATGCTATAAACCATGAAAATAGCAAGAGGTTTCATCGTAATAGGTTCAATAAAAATGGACCATTTTACAGCACAAATATGCAAATTTTATTTAGATTTTGTGGTATCACTTATTGCTTTTCAATCCTCCACCAACGTTATTGGTGAGCGTGCGAAGCATAATGCGAACCTATGTAATGGCATCTGGTCCGTCCACATTTTTGCCTGAGATTTTCCTTAGAAATGTTAAAGATTTTTGAGAATTCCTCAGAAAATGTTTAAAAAAATTCAGAATTCCTCAGAAAAAGTTAAATTTTCTTCAGATATCCTCATGGAAGGCTGGAATTTCCTTACTAAATGTTAACGTTTTTCAGAGAGTCTTAAGACGGGTTGAAAACTAGTTGCCTTAAAAAGTCTACAAAATGTTTGATATTTCCTTCGAGATAACTATAAGGTGATATAATTTCCCAAAATTCTTCAGAGATTCTCAAGTGTTTCTCATAACACTGGAGGTTTAAAACCCTTAAACTTCTTCAAAATGTTTGTGTACCAACAACTGTATGAATTCAATTCAATTCAGTTTATTTACTTGATAGACCACCAGCCTTTTCATATTTACAACATGGAAATGCTTATTAGGCATGATTATTAAACTTGGCCTTTATTATTGTGTTTATTTGCATGAAGTTGCTACAGTGTATGAACTGACAAGACTTTTTTTACTTAGTATGCTCAGTCAGGGAGTGTGACAGGATGTGACTGCATATGGACCTAGGAAGGGATGCCTTATGGGACATGGATAGGGGCCATGAGGGGCATACATGTAGGATAGAATACATGTATATACCATGTGGTATGCACAAAGGGCTATATCAGGCATGATTATTTGACTCCGCCTCTTATTTTTTATTCAACAAGTCATTTGCATATAAGGTATTATAACTGACAGACTTTCATACATATGGTACTAAATCAGGGACTGATAGCTAGCGCGAGACTTCTCATTGAGCCTATTGGATGTCATGTGGAACATGCGGTGGGATGCCATGTTGGGACATGGGGTCGGATGCCATGTAGAACAGGGTGGGATGCCATGTAGGATATATGGTGGAATGCCATGCAGGACATAGGGTGGAATGCCATGGGATGGGATGTCATGTGGGGCATGGCATGATATGGGATGCCATGTGTGACATGGGGTGGGATGCCATGAGTAACACTGTGACATAGGTTGGGATACCATGTGTGACATAGGGTAGGAGGCTATGTGGGACATAGGGTAGGAGGCTATGTGGGACATAGGGTAGGAGGCCATGGGGACATGGGATGTGATGCCATGTGGGACATAAAGTAGGACGTTAGTAAGACATTGGGAGGGATACCATGTGGAACATATGGCGGGATCCATTGTGGGATATAAGGTGGGATGCCATGTGGGACATCAGGTGGTAAGCCACTGATGAGGGACATAAGGTGGAATGCCATGGGGGACATAGGGAGAGATGCCATGTGGGACACAGGGAGAGATCCCATATGGGACATAGGGAGGGATGCTGTTTGGAACATATGGTTGGATTAATGTGGGACATTGGGTGAGATGCCATGTGGGACATGGTGGAATGCCATGTGGGGCAAATGGTGGAATGCCATGTGGGACATACTGCATGGTGGAATGCCATGTGGGAGATATGGTGGAATGCCATGTGGGAGATATGGTGGAATGCCATGTGGGAGATATGGTGGAATGCCATGTGGGAGATATGGTGGAATGCCATGTGGGAGATATGGTGGAATGCCATGTGGGAGATATGGTGGAATGCCATGTGGGACAAGGGATGGGATGGGATGCCATGTGGGACATGGGTGGGAAGACAAACCTCTGCGCTTGATGTCGTTCTGCATATCTGTGGAAAAATAGCTGGTTAAATTGCCGTTGGACTCTAACCTGGAACCTCCAGCATCTCAGTTGTACGCTCAGCTGACTAAGATACCTGCCTCCCTGCTAAAGATATTATTAAAATTCTTAATCAGTTTTAATGTTCTTTCAGGTATGTTTTTTGTATTCTTTACTTGTCTGCAGAATTGTCCAATGGATGAAGTGAAGTCCCTCTGCCTGAGTCAACTGGAAGGAATGTCAAAGAAGAGGATACGCTACATTCTGGCCGGTATTCTAGGAATTTGTTAAAATTTTTTTTGTTTAATATGTTAATGTCCATCCCCTCTTGCACCCCCTCTTGCAAGAATACCCATCCACCCCATTTAATTTATTGTCATGTACCAAAATTTGGGAGGCAGGATAGCTCAGTTGGTAACTAGCATGGGCTTTCGTGTTGATGGTCCCGAGTTCAAGCACTTGCTTGGACAGGAGTATTGCTTGGACAGGGACTTGAAAACTCCCTCTGCATACCTAGCTAGTAAAATAGGTACCTGGCATCAGTTGGAGAAGGAAAGGAACTGGCCACAATATCTCTTCATGGTGTGGCTCGGGAAGTATGGCACTTTACCCAGTCACATACCCTCAAGCTCAGCAATGAGCGTGGAACATCAGTGTCAGTGCCAGGATTTAGGTACCTGGCATCAGTTGGAGAAGGAAAGGAACTGGCCACAATATCTCTTCATGCTGTGGCTCTGGAAGTATGGCACTTTACCAAGTCACATACCCTCAAGCTCAACAATGAGCGTGGAACATCAGTGGCAGTGCCAGGATTTTGGTCATGGGGAGGGGGGTAAAGAGAGGGAAATTTTGTCTCATGGGGGAAAAGCCTATAAATCCGACAAAATATGTCACTTAACAAAATTTTCTGGGGGAAAATAGGGGGGAGCGATCTCCTCGGGGCAGATGACCCCCCCTTCATTTCCCCGTTGCACCACCTGGTAACATTGAAGGAAATAATGGTAAAATTCCAAAAATTGACAAAATTTCCTCCAAATTGAAGAAAATTGCCTAAAACGAAGAAATTACTCAGAAATTGCTCAAATATGAACACAATTTCCCTAAAATTGTCAATCAAGGACTGACATTTCTAAGGAAAGTGCCTGAAAATGAACACGAATTTCCCTAAAATTGTCAAACAATTTACCAACATTTCTAAGAAAGTGCCTGAAGAAAATGAATGGAATGTCAAAAATCGAGGAAAATTGCACAAAAACTAACAAAATTTCTCGAAAAATGAAGGAGGTTTTCCAATTAGCAGCAACTTCCGTCAGTGATGGAAGTTACTTTTATATTTTTGTTGTATGCAAAACATCCTCAAACTTTGATCAGTCATAACTTGAAAATATAAGTATGATAAGGCCTAAAACAAAAGTTGTTTGTTTGCTCTTCTCTGCTGCTGCTAACTTGCCGAAAAATAGGGGCGGCATTTTTGAAAAAAATTTTCTTTTTAATTTTCAAAAATATCTGTTTCATAAAAATTGACCACCTTGCATTGCCATATTACATATTAATACCGTATGTGTAGGAAACTGTTTTGGCAAACACGAGCCACGTGATACAATTTGTTCAGTCAAATGATCGCCATGTCTCCGTGCTGCTCACATGTGCTTCAAACTTTCCAATGTGCGGCCGGCATTTGATCGGATTTTAATTGAAGAGAAATTTGATGTTAGTCATCAGTGTGATAATCGTTCTTTATAGACAAGAAAAAGAACTTTTTTCCGCTCGTTCCTATCTTACAATTATCCACAAGAAAAAAAACATTTTTTTTTAGGCCTAAATTGACTGTTCTGCTCAGATATTTGTGCACTTTTTAAAAGGTGAAAACATTTCTGTGTTTTTTTTCCACTTGTAAGGTAGTGTCTGGGAATTTTAAGTACAGTACAATAAGAATGACTGATGTGAGCAAGAGTTGGTAGGTCAGGAAGACCCTGGTTGGTTCTGATATGATTGTTTAAGGGTGTTCAATGGTTCCCTTAGACTAACCTTTAACAATGAATACATCCTCATAGACTGCTTACTGCTCACCCTCCCCAGAGCTTCCCTCAGCCCCTTCAATTCCATTGACGAGCTCTTCCGCAAAAACTCACCCCAAAAAATTCCTCTCCTTGCTACATCACACCAACTTCTATAACTATATCTTAACCTCTGTTTACCTCCTGCCCACCACACCATCTCTTCAACCTGTTTTCACCTCTGACATCTAATCTCTCTGGCACAATTTGACTATCGCTGTTGTAGTGCCATTAAACTACACCAACCAACCTTTAAAGGAGAACATTTTTCTTTTCGCTTGTCAGGTGAGGAAATGATCTCATCCAGTGACACCGAGGATTCTGAAGATGAACCCGAGCTGCAAGAGGCAACAAAAGACATTGATGGTGTTCCTCTTGAAGAGGAGAACGTAGCTGAGATGGAGGAGGCAGATCTTGAGGAACAGGAGGATGGAGCAGACATAGAAGGAGTGGAGGCGGGATCAGTTGCACACAGCAGCCAACAGCCATCACCCATGAATGAAGGGGATGTTATGGATGAAGAGGAAATGCTGGGGGCTGGGGATGATGCAGTAAGGGTGAAGGAAGAACCGGCAGAGGAGGAGGAATTCAGTAGACCAGGTTTGATTCTGATTAGATTATTTTCAAGAAATTCTCCCATTAATTTTCATGTGTATTTATATGTTAGTATAGGTGTAGGAACTGGGAAGGAGGAGAGGGAGAGGGGGGGGGGGGGAACTGGGGCACGTACCCCCTTGAAATTTTTGAAACAAATGATGAAAGTGCCCCTTTTGAAAATGAAAAGTGCCCCTCAATTACTGTCCCAATAGTAGGAAACTGGCAACTTTTATCAGTCCCATGTATGGGAGGAATGTGTCCCCATTGGAAAAGTGCCCCTTTCTAAGAAATGAAGTGCCTTTTTTACTTTACTTTGTTGTTTTGTGCTCACTTATTTTATCTACAGATCGGGATAGGGTACATGCATATGACTTAAAAAGTGCCTGCTAAGAGGTCTTACCCCCCTCCCCCCTTTACGAAAGCTTCCTACACCCCTGTATGTTAGAGGACTATTAAAGAAACAAAAAAACCTCTTAAGCCTCTGTGGCATATAGAGGCATCAAGAGTTACCTTTATGTCAAATATATCAAAAACTATGTAAATAAGTTCATCAAAATCGGTTTCAAATTGACCACTTTCAAACTGGTTGAATTTTCAGATTCTAAAGACGCAAATTATGCAAATGTGTGATGTGTGAAATTATGGGCAAACCTCATTATTTTCTTCACCCGATTTACCTCAAATTGTATTTTATCTTCTTTAAATATACAATCTGGCCTCCCATAGCCAGCACATCATAACTTTTGCAACTTTAAACAAAGCTAAAAACTTAGCCCCTCCCACCCCCCTCCCCCTATTTGCCAATTACTTTCCATTCTTTCTCCTTCTCAATTGATGCTTGTTTTAAGTCACCATTAAGATTGTGGCATGTCTGCTTTTTGGTCTGATGTACATGTGTCTACAATTTATAGTTTAGGTGTAGGTATAATTCTCATAATTACCCCTACTACCAAAGTGTGTGTGTGTGTGGGGGGGGGGGGTGGATTCGTGTTAACGATAGCATTTGGGTCATCTCAAAGGAGTGTTTTGTAGCCCTATTATTTTCTGTTTGAATAGGCAGAAACCCATTTAGAAATCTGTACTCCCTTTCTTCTAGTAAAATAAAATTCACTTGGAAGTTAAATAAGTCTTAGAGATCAATCAAATTTTTTGATTCATGTGTTGTTGATGTTAAATATGAGTTTATTTTTTTGCTATCTTTTAAAGTTTGATGCAGTTTTTTTCGTACTTTTAACAGCTTCGGATTATTATTATCCTGAGAGTCCAGTGAAAAGGTTTGAAGAGGTTGACGGTCCACCATGCCCATCACGAACAAACCGTCCACCATACCCATCACGAACAAACCGTCCACCATACCCATCACCAACAAAAGAACCACAGGGTAAGATGCTAATGCCAACCTTTAACATGTTTAGAGCTTCCTTGCTCCCCACAACTTAATTGCTGAGTTCTTCCAGAACAATCCTCCGATTAAAATGATCTCCTTCTTTCATCATGCTTCCCTCTACAACCATATTTAATTCTCCTCTTCCACCCACTCTCTCTACTTTGTTTTTGTTTCAAGCATGCACCTTCTCTCTCGATCACAGCTTTCTGACTTTTGTTCTTGAATTTCTCTCATTCTCCCCCTGTTTCCTTTCCTACCTACCTCTAGAATGATCTGACCTCTCAGGCACAATTTGACCCTCGTTGTCGTGGTGTCGTTAAGCCCTCATCAAACATCAAACAAACAACAGGGCTGACCCACCAAAATTCCTACCTACTCAATTTGGGCTCACCCCAACTCTATGCAAGGGATAGCTCATTGTCAAACACTTTCTTATGATTTATGTCCTCATTGATCTAAGTTCACGCTTTTTTATGTCTTTTCAAGACTTTGCGGACAAATTTTGAAATAAAGTACAAGAACATTCCAAGGTGTGACAATTGTTTAGGCTAAAGAAGGTATCGGTATACCATCAGATAAATGTGTCGACCGTAGAAATTTATAAGATGAATTTTTATTTTCAACGATAGTGTAGATTTGCCTATATAAGCTGCTATTAGTAATTATACTTATGATATGTTTGTTCCCATATTTTGTCCCTCTTTTCACATAGTGACGAATGTCATTTGTGTTGTGACGAATGTCAAACTTAAAATGATTAATTCCGGATACTGACGAATGTTCGGAAAATTTTGAAGCTTGATGAAATAAAAGTTGATTAACGTATTATATAGCTTTAAATATCATTCAAAAGAGAAAATGACAATTGCACTTACAATAAAGATATTTTAAGCAAAATCTTATTTCATGAAGATTCAAGATATTCGTCAGTATGCGGAAATAATAATTCAGTATTTCGCGCCAATTTTTGTTTCACCTAAATAAAACATTTGTCAGTATGCAGAAAGAGGGACGTTTTTTTAACAACTTTTTCTTGCAACCAAATATGAAAGATTGAATTGGACATTTGAAAGTGTTCTTTCTTTTGTGCCCTTTTTGATTTTCTTTCATTGCTTGCTTCAGCTTTCAATTTCTATGCATTTTGTCAAGTTCTCCAAAGTGTTTCATTCTTCAAACTATTTTTCACCTGCTGTATATCTTTATGTTTTGTTCTGTAACTATTCTGACTAATTATTCACAAGAACAAGCTTTTCCAGAAGAAAAAAAAAGAAGAAAAAAAAGAGGCAAAATGCCATTCGGTCAGTTTCCATTTTTATTTGTCGAGATTGATTATAATGACCTTAGCTTAAAATTTTTCAAGCCTTTTATTGGAATAAATTGCCCCAAAAATGGTGAAATATTATTGTGAAGTCTGTAAAATAATTGGATGCTTTTCTTGCATATGATGAAATGTTTTATCTTTGACAAGGAGAATTATTCAAACTTAGTTAAATCTATCAAAGCCATTAGGACCAATAGGTGCTTATCCCTGGTTTCCATGGTGCAAGCAGATGGGGGGACATGACTCCCCCTGGACATTTAACTCACCAGTAATACCGGTACTCATTTTACAGCTGAGTGGACTGGAGCAAGTAGTGTCTTGCTCAAGGACGCAATGCAGCACTCACGGCGGTAATCGAACCCGGTAGCTTTTGCATACAAGCAAGACTTCTGAGCCACAGCACCTCTCTAAATAATAATTAAAAAACAACCTGAAATCTCAATTTTTACGTACTGTTTGAACTGTAAATTCATGGTAGAGGGTGAACACGAAGGTACTGGTGCGGCTCCTATACTTGCGATTTCCGAGAGAGTTGGAATTTACACTTTTGACTGTGTGTTTTCATAAGCTTGGAGCTCATGGTCTTCCCTGTTCTATCCAGTGTAAATATCATCTCCAAAAATTGAGATTGTTGGTAAAATCTTTGGATATTTTAGGTCAAAAACAATGGAGGTGTTAGGTAAAAAACAATAAAGATTTTAGGTAAAAAACAATGGAGATTTTAGGTCAAAAGCAACAGGTTTTAGGTAAAAAACAATGGAGATTGTAAGTCAAAAGCATCAGGAATTAAGGTAAAAACAATGGAGATTCTATGTCAAAAGCAACAGAGGTTTTAGGTAAAAAACATTGGAGATTTTAGGTCAAAAGCGAAACAGGTTTTAGGTAAAAATTAATGGAGATTTTAGGTCAAAAGCATCAGAGGTTTTAGGTAAAAAACAATGGAGATTTTAGGTCAAAAGCATCAAGAGCTTTTAGGTAAAAAACAATGGAGATTTTAGGTAAAAAACAATGGTTTTAGGTAAAAAACAATGAAGATTTTAGGTCTAAAGCAACACAGGTTTTAGGCAATTTTTTTTAGAGATTTTAGGTCAAAAGCAACAGTGGTTTTAGGTAAAAAACAATGGAGATTTTAGGTCAAAAGCAATAGAAGTTTTAGGTAAAAAACAATGGAGGGTTTAGGTGAAAAGCAACAGAGGTTTTGGGTAAAAAACAATGGAGATTTGTGGTCATTATTGGTACAGTATTAACAAAGGGACTATGACTTTGAAAGAAGCATAGCAAAATAAAATTGCAAAAACACTTGCACTAAAAATCTTGAATAGAACTGGAATGATTCTACAGCTTTTTAGCATGGTGATTGCAATTTCATCATTGGCTATTTCATCTACAAAATTAACGCTGCTGCTTTAGCTCTATATTTCTATACTTTTTTTTTTTTTTATCAGAACAGATCCCAGGCTGGTGGATTCCTTTTTCGATTGAAATTGTGACATTTTTAGAGATTTTGATGAGAAAGTTTTGAGCTAGACCTTAAAGGAACAGTATCGTTCCATAATTAAATTCAGAAGTGAACACTGCCATGCTGGTAACGTTCCTTCGGTTTTCAATTTTCCCTATTGATCACGAGAAATGTGCGATGTTATCGATCACACATTTGCCGGACAGAACATAAGGGCCTTCATGTGTTGTTTAAATCATACATCACAGATTTTTTGCAATCAATAAGGAAAATTGAAAACCGAAAGTGACGTTACCAGCACGGTGGCGTTCACTTCTTTATTTATTTATGGGACGTGCCTTTCCTTTTTAAAAGTTGCGAGGAAAATTCTTAGTTGGACCAAGGAACGTAAATGCGCAAACAGATGCTCTGCACCTTTAATTAATTTTGTAGGTATTTATTGCATACCTGCTTCTCAGATTGAGATCTTTATTAAAGGTGTATAGAGAACTAGAGGTAACATTAGGTAACTTGCATCAGTGCTTTTCAGCACCTATTTAAGTGTTTTGTTATTGACCGTTTTAAAGCTTTTTGAAATTTTGGTCTAAATATGCAAATTTTATGCAAATTTGTGATGTATGAATGGGAAAGTGATACATTGCCCATCATACATGGAGGTTAGGAAGCCTTACCTAAACCTAATCCTAACTTGTTAGGGTGAGAATAGTTCTGCTCCAAAACTGTTAAAGGAATATTCCCATGGTTTTTTGTAAATTTGAAAGAGTGTAATTTTAGAGCCAATTTGGTATAAAAATCAGGTTGATATCATATTCCGTTCAGGAGATATGGATTTTAAAAGATTTTCCTATTGCATTTTAAAGTTTTTGTACAGTATGATGAATTCGTGTATGATGATGTCATAGAGGCAATTCCATTGCAAATGTTTATGTATTTCTTTGAATGTTAATTGGTTGTTTCTGTATGATTAGAAACAATTTTCCGAAAGTGATTGAAGTAGGGTATATTTGGCAATGTATATGAATACCTAACTTTCATCAATTATTTTTTTTAATGAAATACCTAAACTTTGTGGGAGAATATGTTGCTGTGTGATATCATACTGAGCCCTTTGCTGTTCGTTTATTGGCAATTTTTATGAACCTTAATATTTAAATATCTCCTGTAGGAATAACATATCAACATTATTTTTGTACTAAATTGTTTTTAAAATTTTGTCTCTTATGAAAGGTTACAAAAAAACATGGGAATTTTTTCTTTAAATTGGTTCATAATTGACCCCTGTAAAGCTTTTTGAGTTTTTGGTCTTATGCAATTTTTATGCAAATTTGTGATGTATGAATGGGAAAGTGATATATTGCACAACATACATGGAGGTTAGGAAGCCTAACCCTAATCCTAACCTGTTAGGGTGAGAATAGTTCTGCTCCAAAACTGTTAAAACCTCCCTGTTTGTGGGGCAATGTTTGTAAATCTTTTTTTTGTTTGTGAATCTTTTTTTTTTTTTATTCCTTTGCTACATTGTTTATAAGAGATTATTCAAATCTTGTTAAAAAGGATTTGAAAGGGATCTTAAAATCTGAAACAAAACGTACCTCCTCTCTTCCTTTGTGAAGAAAAGCATTTGCTTCTGGATTCCTAGCCATGTCGGTAACCCGGGAACGAAAGGGCTGACAAAGCAGCCAATAAGGCCTTGTCCAATCAAATAGCTACTTTCCATATTCCACATTCTGATTTCCACCACAACTACCTCAAGAAAACTTGGCAAAACTCCTGGAATCTTGAGACCAGTAACAAACTCCAAACTATCAACTCTTAAGTCGGTGTAAATACCCACTTACATTGCAGTCATCTCCGCAGAGGAGACGTTGTCATCACCCGTATAGGCCACACTTGAAATGGCAACCATAGGGGTCATTAGTGTTAGGCTGCATAGGAAAAACCTCACACTTTGTTGATTTGTTACTCTTATTTAAAAACTCTCACATCCCTGGTCATGAAATTCTTAAAAATTGCAAAATAAATTCCGTAACAATCCATTCCCTTTAAATGCTATTAATAAACTTTCCTCTTTAAGGTGCCAAATCAGGGAAAATTTGAGACACTTTTTAAAGCCTTAACCCTTACTCTACCAGGGCTTTAGAAATAGCGACCCCAATTTTCGTAACTTTTTTTTTCTATGCATTTTTGACAACTTTCCTTTCATTTTCTTTCGTTACAAGTTTGGTTGGAATAGATGCTAAGTTATTTAGCTTTTGAGTAATTAAAACCAATTTAGGAAATATTAGACAGAATTATGCAAATTAAGCAATTTTTGGCTAAATTTGGTCAACAAATGGTCAATCTTTGCAGAAGTATAACTTCTTGTCAGTATTGAAAACAGAGATTTGTGTTACATATTTAGATTTATTTTGAAATTTCCTTTCTAATGATACTAACCTACATTTTTTAGAAAGAAAGGTTAAGCTTTTATCATCAAAAATGATAAAAGTCAAACGTCCCCTGAAAGCTGCAGCAGAAAAATAATTACGCAGTGGTCACGTCGGGACTCGAACCCGGAGCGCTCGCACGCTAGTTGCGTACATTTCCCCTGCGCTACTTGGTCGTTGATATTGGAAAGCTGTAATTTTGTTCTTATAGGATAGGTTCTAAATAGAGGGGGGTATGCCTTTATTTATATGTCAAATGAAAGGAAATTTCAAGCGCTTTCGAACGGCGGTTCAACCAAGCATGCGTGTTGTGAGGTTTGGGTTTCACGATTTTTTGAACAAAACCGGCCAAAAATGGCAGAAATTCATGAAATTTTGCAAAAATTTCACTAGAACAAAAGATTGGACGTAGGGATTATAAAAATTATACCAGAAACCAATACTATAATTTCTTAGGACTTTCGTGTTTGATTTTGAAGCAAAAATGTAATCTTGAAATTATCGTAAGATTTAAAAGAAAAAATGCAATTTTTTTAGCAATTATTGATTTTTACCATTTTTCGATGTAATTTTTCTAAAAATTATGTAATATAACCCCTAAAAAAAAAGTTTCATTTTATGAAAGAATTATCCGAGTACTTTAAAATGATACCAAGATCACTCGTATAGGACTGTGGTAAAGTCCCGATTTTATTTTTAGAAAAAGGTGGTTTGAAATCGGCGATAGTATCGCCGCGTGGTAGAGTAAGGGTTAAGAAATGAAATTCCAGTCGTTTTTTTACCAAAATCAATTTAAATCACACTATTTACATTTGATCATGAACAAATATGAAATTTTGGGTGGAAAGGACCCAACAAATGTGTGTTGACTGTTATTCAGTCATTTATTAATTAGTTAACTCAATTAATTTGATAGAGGCTGCAAGCAAACGACTGTTTGAAGTCTAACATGGCTTTCAAAATAGCTCCATATTTTCCCTGGTTTACACCTAAGGAGAAAGGTTTTCATTTTTTTTGCAGGGAATGAATTGTTAATGAATTTGTCTTGCAATATTTAAATTTCATGACCAGGAATGCAAGAGTTTTTAGATAAGAATCAAAAATTGAGGTTTTTTTCTACTCAAACTTGAAAAGAAAACATGCTATTTTGAAATCTGCTACATCTAAAATTGTTTCTTTAATAAATGGGAAAAGAAAAACAAAAGGTTTCTGTATTCTTCACAGACCTGTAATTATCACTTATACAACACCTACACTCCCCCACTCAGATCATTTTGCAAATCAAGAAATGATTTCCCATATCCATAAAGGAATAGGGACTGCGAGAGGCTTATTTCAGAATATATGTAAGTTTTCATAGTCTGATTTGTAAATTTTCATAGTTTTGGATGGGAGACCAAAAATGTAAAATAGACTTAATATTATGCACTCTATTTTTGCTGTCATATACACGGAGTTGAAAAGAATCTACAGTTCTGGCGGTTATATTTACAGGAAAAGCGGGAATTCACGGGAAAAAAGAAAGACAACAAATTGTGAGATTTTTTGAGTAAAACAACAGTACTGTCTGTATATGTGGTAAAAGTTTGCTCTAAAATCGTCCCCGATGTAAATGTGCGATGAAAAGTACATTAAATTGCGAAAGAGGGCAGCATATGAAGATATATTCACTACATTGGTATTATTTCTGTCACAATATTTTTGGGGAAGATTTTTAACACCTTTATTCAGAACTGTGGAAAAATTTGTAATTAATTCCAACTCTGCAATGACAATACTTGGCACATTTGACTCTGACTGTCGCGGTGCCGCTAAACATCAACAAATCAAACCTTAAGTGAACCATAACTTGAAAACAAAACTTGCTATTTTAATATATGTTCTATTTAAAACTGTTGGTTTGATAAATGGAAAAAGAAAAAGAAAAGGTTTTTATATTCTCCACAAACCTTTAATTATCACTTATACAACACCTACACACCCCTACTCAGATCATTTTGCAAATCAAGAAATAATTTCCCACCGTAAAGAAAATGGGTACTGCGAGAAGATTATTTCAGATTATATGTAAGTTTTCTTACAGTCTGATTTGTAAATTTTCATAGCTTTAGATGGAAGACCAAAAATGTAAAAAGACTTAATATTCTGCATTCTATTTTTGCTTATGTCATATACACGTTTTATTTATGTTTTATTAAAGATATGTATGGCCTAATTTCTGTCAGTGAATGGGTTCTTTATCAATTCTTTGGTATTTAGTTACAAGTTCAATACCTGATTAATTCTTTGTTGTTCGTGTTTGAGCCAAATTTAAAATCCTACATGGAAACCACATGCCCTAGATTAATAATTAGCAAATTGATTTTGAGGATGTATTTGTGAGGGAAGTGAATTTCATGATTTTATTTTTTGATACATACTTTCATATTTATTTTGGCTTTTTCCAAGGTATCCGTTTTAGTTGATGAGTTTGATATGTAATGCTGTCATTACATGTCGATTATTGCAATATCATGATATCTCTTTTCCCACGACATAAAATATGCCTCTCACATGTATCGCGATACCAAAACTAATACTCAACTAAGAAAATTTCACACAACTAGGCTAGGCTATTTCATACGTTACAATTTGTAACATTATGGTATTAAATCTAAAAGTAAAGTTTAGGCCATTAAAAACATGCAAAAATATCGTGAAACATAAAAAAAATTAAAAATTGTGCTCCGTCACTCTACACTGGGCACGCTCCGAAGTAAGTTGGCAAAAAGAACTAAAAATTGGCCCAGAACATGCCTCTCACTTTGATGATTCATGGTCCCGTTGGCTGAATTACCAAACACTTGTGTGATGCGTGATGAATGTAATAGTCACACAATCATGCATGTCATCTGCTAGATTTGCAAATCTTTTTTTCTTGCGTTCTTCGTAAAAAGAAGTCACGTTAGTGTTGTGAGTCAGTTTTCTTGAAAAGTATCGCAATATACCAATACATATTTTTCTGCACGATAATCGATAAGTAGTAGAGCCATGTTGTGACAGCACTAATTGATATGCTAATTACAGCAACTATTACATGTACATGTTATTACCAAATAGGGACTGGGAAAAGGTTATTTTAGAATATATGTAAGTTTTCATACAGCCTGATTTGTAAATTTTCATATTTGTTTTGGAGGAAGACCAAAAATGTAAAAAAGAACCTTGTTTGCTGATGTCCTATACATATGCATAACAATCACCCAGTCGGACAACTTCTGACGGACATTAATAATGGTTTTTGAGATTTGTCTGTTAAGCAAGCATGGCAGGGTTTCATTGGTGATGTTTGTCCTAGATCTTCAAAGAAACCAAGGTTTTGTAGGCAGGGTGGTGCTAGGATTTTCTCAAGGTGGGGCAGGGGGGGGGAGGGGGAATTAGGGTTTCTGAAAAGTGGATTAACTATGAAAAATAAGTTAGTTACAAAAATGTTTCTGTTGCCATTTGATTTGAAACATTTTGTGTGTGAGGGGTACTGAAGTCACCTCTGTTTTGTTTGTCCCACAGATCTCTTGCTCTGTCCCTGTTTCTGCTCCCTCAGTAACTACATGTTAGAAACTACTTGACATGACTTCTCCTACAATGCCCAGTAAAATGTCCATCAAGAGGCATGCTTCTGTTAACTGTTGTTGACGTCTATGTTTAATAGCCATGCTGCAGTATGACGTTTGTCATCTTACACAGCCAAACTGAACTATGTTTCGGCAGCTGTGATTTGCAGATCTTGTATTGTTAGTTACATGCCCTCCATACCATACGAGTGTCTTTTTTGCTATTTTTAATCATGGGTGTGTGTGTGTGGGGAGGAGGAAGGGGCGGGGGTTCTCGCAACAGACCCAAGGAGGGCGGAAATGTTTCCCAAATATATTTTTTAATGTTGTTTCTTTGTTAAACAAATACTATTAACGTGCTCAAATACTTAAACAATATTTGTGGGTGGAGTTATGGATTAGAAAAGAAGAAGAATAATTACTATTAAGATAAATGATATTACAGGAATATTGATTTCTGATGAAAATCATAAACTCATAAACTTTACATCCCCATGACAACAATACAGAGTGAGATTTTGAATATTGATGCTATATGTTTACAGACTTAACAGTAGACAAAAGCAAATGGTATGCATTAAAAGGAAATCAAAAATATCAAAAAACACATAGAAAAAATGATAAAGAATGTGAAGTACAATTTCTGTTTTAGGTCTGGAGATGTTAAAGGGTTTAGTTCAGGGTCCATCTTATTTAAAAGAGGACTTCAAAAGAAACAAAATTGTGGAAAAAGCATTAAAAATCTTATTCCGTTAAGAAGATATTCAAGCTTAAAACTCTGGATTATCTGTGTAGAAATGATTGGTTTCTACTAATGGAAAGTTGGCATCTTCATCCTCACATTTTTAAAATTGTTTGCATATTTTAAAGAAAGTTTATTTTCATTCTTTTTTTCCCTATTTTATTTATATTTTCTCAAATCGTTCTTCAGTTGGTATATTATAAATACCCTCCTAGATTCAGTTGTACTACTTTTTTGACATATCCCATGGTTTTTAAGCCACAAAATTGCAGGATGAAAAATGATAGAATACATCAAGTCTTTCAGGAATCTGAGGGGTGTGACATCACAACTAATCTGTTTTTAGTCATTTCTACACAAATGATACCAGGTTTTAAACCTTAGATATCTCCTTAACGGAATAAGATTTTTAAACGCTTTCTTCACTATTTTGTTTCTTTTGAAGTTGTGTTTCATGTAAGATAGACTTGCTTGACCTCTGAACTAATCCTTTAACTGTAGACAAAAGCAAATGATCTGCATAAAGGAAATTAAAAGTATAAAACAACACGTAGAAAAAATGATAAAGAATGTAAGCACAATTTCTGTTTTCGGTGTAGAGTTGTTAAGATGCTGACCAAGATTATTGATCAGGATAGTTGCACAAAGTCTGGGGAGACTGATATGGTAGTAAGTGGAAATTCTAATACTTTAACCTTAAAAAGAGCATTCAGTCGAAAATTCTTTTGCTAATTCATGGAAATTTTTAAATAACAAAGTTCTCATTTTTAATCCTTTTGTCATTGAAAACTTAAATTTTGATTAAGGTTTATTTGAATATTCATATCAATATCATCACATGATCGAAAAGTGTATTCGATATCAAAGAGACCCAATAAAAATATGCCGTCATATTTTGCTTGAGTTCTCCAGTCGATTGAATGCTGTATTGACAAACTTTTAAAGTGGAAAGTGACTATTCATATTTATTCATATGTTGAATTTATTTAAATTTTCATAAATTCCAGCCTTTTTGTAACTCACTGAGCTTGCAATCACATACTTGTTTCATTTAAGTTTCCATAAATTCCAGCCTCCGTTTTGTAAGTCACTGTGCCTTGCAATCACATAATTGCATTCATTTAAGTTCCATAAATTCCAGCCTCCGTTTTGTAACTCACTGTACTTGCAATCACATACTTGCATTCATTTAAGTTTTCATAAATTCCAGCCTCCATTTTGTAACTCATTCATTTAAGCACTTTTGTAACTCACTGCAATCACATACTTGCATTCATTTAAGTTTCTATAAATTCCAGCCTCCATTTTGTAACTCACTGTGCTTGCAATCACATAATTTGATTTAAGTTTCCACAAATTCTTGCCTTCATTTTGTAACTCACTGCGCCTGCAATCACATAATATATCAGCTTGCTACTCTTAATCGCAACCATGAGCATGTCTCATTGCTCCTATCTATCATATACAGTACCTACTGCACTCTGCTAGACTTCTTTATACTCTTTGCACCTCTGACACAATCTAATCTCTCTGGCACTATTTGACCATCATTGTCATGGTGATGTTAGGCCTCACCATACAAACAAACCAACCTATCTCTCTTCTAATTGATATCCCATTCAATTTTCTTTCATGTAATCCTTTTTTTTTAAAAAGAATTTTTCTTGTAAACCTTTCTTTCTTAAAAAATCTTTCATTGTAAACTGTAAACCTTTTTTTTAAATCTTTTTTTTTAATATTTTTTTCTTGAATACATTTTCAACTCATTGTACTGATATCAGGACAAATATCTTTTAAAAAAAAAAACCCTTTTTAAAAGATTATGTAATAATATTATTAAAAGCAGATGTACATTAAATATTTAATCTCCGTCTCCATACAAATGGTACAATGTTACCTGACTTGTTACAAAATACAGCACTTACAGTACCACGGCAAAAGTTTCCATAAAAATTTGTTAATGAAAGGAATATTCCAGTTGATTTTTATTTTTATATATATGTATGATAGAGGACTATTAAAGAAACAATTTGGTGTAAAAAATTATGTTGGTATCTTTTTCCATTTAGGAGTCACTGCATATCAAAGATTGCACACGTGTACTGAAAAGTGACCCCGCAGTGTACAGTGTGATGTCATAAAGGCAGAACCAAGACAATTCTTGTTTTTATTTCTATAAAACAAAACAAAATTTTCTTTTTCTTAGAGTGTAAGGTTCATGAGCAAATGGGCAAAGTACTCTCTTATCAGATAAGATAAATTTATTTCGTCCACAACAAAATTTGGAAATTTGTCGCCCTGTAGCAAAACGTACAAAATATTGTAAAAATATATAAATATAAAAGTTATAGTTACATAACACTTGTGTAAAAAACAATAAATTAGGAAAAATAAAAGTTCTGCCCAAAGTATTAAATGGTAAAAAACAATAATGTCCAAGAGATGTAAAAATATATATAGGCCAATATATATATAGATATTTATAAACATTTGACTTAAAATACAAAAACACACTGAACTAATCCTTTAAATATCTCCTTAACGGAATAAGATTTTTGAATGCTTTTTTGCCATTTTGTTTTCTTTAAAGTCCTCTTTTATATAAGATAGACTTGCTTAACCCCTGAACTATTCCTTTAAAAGCTGTTCTACACAGAAAGTAAAAGATAACATTTCTGTAGCTGTCCATGCACTGTATAATGTTAAAATCTTTTCTTCAACTTCAACCACTTTGGGTGATATCTACATTCTTTACTTCAATTACTCTGACACGTTAATTTCTATTTTGCATTAAATAAGAAAAATAAAAAAACAATACTTTGTAATCTTTTAAAACAAAACAGAACTTAAACAAACTTTTAAGAAGAGGAAACGGAGAAAGAAGCAACTTCGCAAACCTGTAGACCTAGCTGACCTGGAGGAGGGGGAGGTCGCGGAGTCCAGCGAGTACACTGATGGGGACGAGGGCGGTGGAGGAGATGC
The DNA here is from genome assembly GCA_020152595.1 of Chiridota heheva. Lineage (NCBI taxonomy): Eukaryota > Metazoa > Echinodermata > Holothuroidea > Apodida > Chiridotidae > Chiridota > Chiridota heheva. The sequence continues at coordinate 963,786 of JAIGNY010000818.1, read as the reverse complement.
AGAAATATCATGCGACAAGAAAGGAGAAGTTCAAGATGGTGAGGAAGTAGTTGAGTGTCTTGAGAAGGGAGGAAGCGCATCAGGATCTGTTTGTGAAAGGAAAGATAATGACAAGACTTCTTCTCAAGAAGTTCCGAAAAACACTTGTGGTACTGGGAGTGATATACAAAAGGGTGGTCAGGTAGACGGTGAGGTATCTCGTGGTGTAAGTGAAAGTATAGAAGTGTCAAAACAAAATCTCAAAGAGGAAAATTTGGAACACAGGGATGAGAAGATTCGAGAGGTGGAGGAAGGAGATGAAGATGGAACAAAGGTTGTTCAAAGTGTTTCAATTTGCATGGAAGAAAATGAAGAGGATAAAGAAGAAACTTGTAGTGTTGACTCTGAAATAGGAGAAAAGGCTGATGCGGATAATAATGTTCAAGAGATAGTTGAAGGAGATGTTGTAGATGTAATGAGTAGGGATGAGGGGGATGTGTTAAGCGTTCATAATGAGAGTGAGTTTGATGAAGAGGAATTCCAGAGTGATGCTAAAGACAGTGAAAAATGTTCTGAAGAAGATGTTGATTCAGAACAAGGAAGAGAATCTTGCAATCTTGCTTTAGAAAGTGAAAGAACAGAACATGGAACGATTGATGCAGAAACGGCACAGGGTAGAGGTTTAAGGACTAGTAAGATAGAGCTAAGTGATGATGTAAGGAAAGAGAAAATCAGTAGCGGAAGTAATAGTTGTGAAGAAGAGGGAAGCCTTGGGAAGGAGAATGGAAAGGTTGGTCTTAAACAAACTTTAGATTTTGTCTCCACAAATTCATCTCAAGGAAAATCAGAAGACGATTTGAGTGATGAAGGAGGAAGTGATGAGGGTGATAACATTGACGCAGATGAAAGTGATGATGTTGTTGATAAGAAGGATCAGGATGATGTTCCTGATCCTAATCCTGTTCCTGATGTAAGTGTTGAGGATGATGATGATGTAGCTAATGATGATGATGATGTAGATGATGATAATCATGTAGATAATGATCATCTAGGTGATGATAATCTTGCTGTAGGTCATGCCGATGATGCTGTAGTTGATACTGAATCTGAAATGGTTGTTGAAAAAGCAAGCAACCAATCTCCAGCCAAAACGCTTGCCTCAAAACAGACTGCAACCTCGGACGAGGAACCTAAACTTGAGGTTTTGGAGTTGGAGTTACGAGCACGTGCAATAAGGTCCCTCATGAAACATTGTACTTCATGACAAAGGTTATAGCCAGTGGCGTAGCCAAAGGGTGAGATCGCTTCACCAATATTCCTCAATATTCCAGTTTCATTGGTTCAAAATTAGTATTGTTCATCGACAGGGCCATATTTTGTATCCTGTCAGTTTATTTCTGTTACTTGCCCCACCAATATGGAAATCCTGGCTACGCCACTGGTTATAGCTGACTAGGGAAGTTATGAAGGTGCTCCATTTGGAACAAATAATGGACAATGAGGTTCATTGCATAAGAAATACTATACCTGTATCCAAATATGTGTGTCTCTGAGCAAAAACAGAATCTTTTTTAAAGTTGTGGTTTAAAATGTACTAAAAACCATGCAAACAGCGAAAAGGCCCATCAAAATCGGTTAAAAAATTGACTTGTTTGCAGCATTTTAATACAAAACTTTGTAACTTCAGAATGGGACAGCTAGAAAATTTTGATGTTAACTTATTGTTTTTGATCCTTCCCCCAAAAATATTGATTAGAGAAGTTGGCTATAGTGAACAGGAAATTGGATATTATTACAACCATGACCAGATTTAAGGTCAGAACGTTATTTGAGAACATTTGATATTTGGGGAAGAAATATAAATTATTAAATTTTTAAAGAATTTTAGCTGTATTCCTGTTCATACATCATCACTGTTGCACAGGCTGAATTTTTTACAAAGTTTAAATTTCATAAATTAAAAACTAAAAACTTTTCAAACCAAATTAAGCAGAACGTGATTTCTTTAGTTCTTCGCCAATCAAGTGCTGGGGGAATTTTCCTTTGTTTTCCAAACAATCAAGTGCAGTTTTGAGGAAAAAACTGCAAGCATTCTCAAGGTTAGAGCGATGTAACCGTGTACGGGCTCAGTATGGTTTTGCTAAGTTGGAGGGGAAACTTTATCATTACAGTCAATGGGATATATTTTATGAATAGTTGTGTCGCCTTAGCCAGTCAGCGAAAATTAATGGTACTCATATATGTTGGAAACAATTATCTAATACACAACATTTGTGAAAAAAAATTAATTCTGTCTAGTATTTGTTGAAAAATGACAAAAAATAGGTTTTTCTCCTATTGACTGCAATAATAACTGACTGTTTGTTTTCCCCTTTGACTCAGTGAAGTTTGAGATTGTCAAAAAAGCATTGTTACGTCGCCGTGCACCACAACATTCCCCAAAAAACAATGGTAATTTTTTTTCATGAGTAAACAACAGGATTTACTTCAAGTTGTATCTTACCTAAGTGCGTTAGAATCATGTCATTGGACCAGATTGCATATTTATTACATGGATTGTAAGTATAACTCTCGTAAATATCCCCGCTCTGCTTAGCGGGGTAAATATGTTCTCTAAAGACGTCCCCCTTCCCCCATCCATCTAATTGTGCAATTAAAAGTACATTGAATTGCGAAAGAGGGAAGAATATTAAGATATATTCACTAATATTAAAATTATTTCTGTTGTGATTTTTTGTGGGAAGATTTTCAACACCTTTATTCAGAACCGTGGGAAATTGTATAATTATTTTCAACTCCGTGTTAATACTGGTCTACTTGCTAGGCCAAATGAAAATAATCATTTAATCATGATGCTAATACTTTGTGTAATGTGCCATAATCCAGACAGATAAATACCTGCACATGACGCTAAGTGACGATGTTATGAAAAATACAACTTATTAAAGCATAATTTGAAGAAGTGAGTTTATTAAAGTGTTTATGAAAAAATTAGCTGCGCTTTTATTTTGTATTTTGTTTTGAGTGTTTTTCTTATTTTGTTTGAATGACATTAGACTTTAGGTGGTCGAGATAATAATGAGGAAGAGCTATTTTTGGTTGCAGGTAAGATGTGGTTAAAAGATGCCGCATAAATTAATTGGCTTGATGAGGACGGGGGATTAATGCAGTGGTCAAGCTTGTGTATCTTATACAGTATAAAAGAGGACTTCAAAAGAAACAGAATGTTGAAGAAGCCATTTCAAAATCTTATTCCGTTAAGGAGATATTTAAGTTTAAAGCTCATTTTGTCGGTAAAGACAAACAACGATGTGTTCACATGTGAATACCACACCTAGCCTTAGCCTACATATGCATGATGCATGTGTTTTTAAACTCCGAAAATATCTTTTTTATTCAAGTTTTAAGTTCTGTTTTACCTGTGTAGAAATGACTGGTGTAGTAAGTATACTATGGAAGGCTGGCGCCCTTATCCTCACATTCTTAACAATGGACCAATCGGCTTTGTTTGTTTACGTGTGTCACGTGACATGAATTACGTGTTCGTGCCCAGTCCGACCAGATATACTGTGTGACTGTTCTGGCTTGTTATCTTATTGAGTTTTATCAATTGAGTTTGTTACTTGCGTCTAGATTTTTGAGGAGAATTGCTTAAATACTCAGAAACAGGAAAGTTTTATCTTACAGACATTTAGTAGGTCTATACTTATCATACTTGGAGGAGTAGCGTGACTTTCAATGGGATTACAAATTGCCGTTGATGTGTCAAAATATTAATAGTAGTTGTGCCAAAATTCAGTTCCTGCCAAATGTTTTGACGATGATATTCATTATTTGTTTACTCACTATAATCCCACCAGCCTAGATGGATTATAGCGCCTTCAGAACGGGGCCAAGCTGGCTCTTAGCTCTAACTCGTGAAGAACCATTACATTTCTTGAATAAAGTCCTGATCAATTTCAGATTTGAACCCACTGTACAAATTCATGAAATTCTTTGTTTCAGAGGCAAGGTTATTACCCCATTGTCTGAATATGTAGGCCTTATTTCTCACATCTAGCCTGTATTTATGCTTGAAGATTCATAAATGATTACATCTGGTATGTGGATTTTCTATACATTGGGGAATAATAATCTTGCTTGTTAATATCATTACATTTTTTCAAGTTTCATTTCAGATTAAACCCTTTACTTCAGTTTGGTCAGAGTAAAGTGCTCTCAGCTTAGAGTCAAGCAGCACCATAAATAGAGACTATAGAGTGCACAACTGGCATATTGAAGGTTCCAGGTTTAAGTCTTGGCTCAGACCAGAAGTCTTTTAGTAACCAGTGGCAGTGGTTAGGGGGGATTTTGCCCCCCCTTCCCCTGATGAGATCGCTTTTCCCCACTTGCCCCCAGAAATTTTTGTAAAGTGACATATTTTGTTCGATTTATAGGCTTTTGCCCCCACCACATGAGACAAATTTTCCCCTTGCTTGCCCCACCCCACTCCCCACTACCACAAGCTAAATCCTAGTGCCGCCACTGTTAATAGCTGAAATGCAAATTGATACACCGACGACTTATTTGGCTGTTGAGAGAATGCACTTTCCATAGTTCCAACTATTTCTGTTCAGGGTTAAATGTCCAAAATTAAAAAACATGGAAATTTCCCAAAATTAAAAAAATTCCTAATTAAAAATTAAATGACTAATTAAAGAAAAAATCCTGAAAAATCGACAAAACTGCCCGAAAATGAAGGAAATTATCCAGAAAAGTGAAGAAAATATTGTAAAAATTGGAGAGAAAATTGCCCGGAAATTAAAGAAATTTCCCAAAAATTAGAGATTTCCCGATTAGCAGCAACTTGAACATTAATAGAAATCATTTACTAGTACATTTTTCCACTTGTAATCAGAAACGTTTGGGGTCTTGCCCCCACCCCTGAGCTTCTAACTCATAGTCCCACAAGAAATTTCATTGCAAAGACTTTACCACCCTCTGCCACTCCCCATGCACACAATACTATATTGCCAATGTATTACCTCACATTAGAGCCTACTGTATGTTTGTGTACACAGATTCTCAAAACCAAGGTCATGGTTTAGGTTGGATTGAACATTTTTCATATATTTTAACCCTCCAGATGCTCAGAAATAGCACTTTTGCCCCTAAGCTAAATCAGAAATTTTCTTTTATTATTGGGGGAAAGGGAGGGGGGGGGGGGGCAGCCTCTCACTCCACCAGAAAAGTTATTGGGGCCTAGCAAAACTAGATCCAAAACATGGAAATATTGTTGCCTGAAGTATTCTTCAGCAGAGGATGAACTTGCAAGTGATTTCTGCACAGGCGGTGGAAGACCTTTGAATCTTTGAAGAGGGAGGGGAAGGGGGAGGGTACAAGATCTGAGGGGCACTTTTCACAGTTGTATTATTCAATGTTTGAAAGGGCATGGTAACCATCTCTAAATAGGGCACCTTTTGAAAGGGTATGTTTCCATCTGGAAAGGGCAATTTTCCCTCAGGAAAAAGGCACTTTTCCTTTTTGAAAAAGGGTACAGTACTTTACTTTTATAACTATTGAGAAAAGTGTGGGGAGCATGTGCACCCTGTGCCCCCTCCTATCCCGTTTCCACTGCCTATGGATTTCTGTGTCAATTAGATCGTTTGCTTTCTTGCAAAAACTCTTGATTTGTGTTATGTAGGCTATGTTTGTAGGTCTATGGTCATCTGAATGAGAATGAATGTAAATTGTTCCAGTAATTTGATTTTCTTTTTCAAAAATATTATATGTCTAAGTGATACATTTGTAAGTTCAAAGCTGTTGGGTTAAAAGCCCACTTTTGAAAAGTTGGGGCGCCCCCTCCCCCTCCACTGCTTCCAGCACCTATGTTAAAAATTAATGACTGCAGCTGATACACACACATCATGTACTGTATGTAGGCTTCCTTGAAAAATTTCCATCTCTTTGATCCCATATCTCCTTTGCCTGCAAAGCTAAGCCATTTGGCCCAAGTTCCAGGTACAAAATCAGGTACTTGAGAATATGTTTTTATGAATGTGAGATTGTTTTTATCCAACATACGCAACAATTATGATGCACTTTACTACAAGAACAAGATTCCATCTCCGTAGCTAGTGAGTGATCAGTTGTGCTAATTTTCTAACTAGTTCCGCAAATATATTCTCAAAATGTAAACACCCAATTCATGTCACGTGACCAGCGAAGCCGATTTGGTCTATTGTTAATGTTTTTATCCAACATGCGCAACAATTATGATGCACTTTACCGCAAGAACAAGACGCCATCTCCGTAGCTAGTGAGTGATCAGTTGCGCTAACTTTCTAACTAGTTCCGCAAATATATTCTCAAAATGTAAACACCCAATTCATGTCACGTGACCAGCGAAGCCGATTTGGTCTATTGTTAATGTTTTTATTCAACATACGCAACAATTATGATGCACTTTACAACAAGAACACGATGCTATCTCCGTAGCTAGTGAGTGATCAGTTGCGCCAATTTTCTAAGTAGTTCCGCAAATATATTCTCAAAATGTAAACACCTAATTCATGTCACGTGACCAGCGAAGCCGATTTGGTCTATTAGTGTATTTAAAAAAAAAAATGTTTAACTTTTTTATTATTTTAGATATTTTTCCTCAAACATTCTTCAGGTGGCAAATTATAATTACCCTTACTAGATTCTGTTTCACTACTTTCTTGACATAGCCTATGGCTTATAAGCCACAAAATCGCAGGACAAAATATGAAAAAATACATAACTTTGAGGAATCTGAGGTTACGACATCACAACTAGTCTGATTTCAGTCGTTTCTACACAAATGATACCAAACTTTAAACTTAAATATCTCCTTAATGGAATAAGATTTTTGGAATCTTTCTTTACCATTTTGTTTATTTTAAAATCCTCTTTCATATAAGATAGACTTGCCTCAAAATTATTCTATTAAGGAGATATTCAAGTTTAAAGATCTGTCTTATCTGTGTAGAAATGACTGGCGTATTAAGTCTACTTTGGAAAGTTGGCGTCTTCATCCTCGCATTTGTAACAAAAAAGTTTGTTTGAATTTTTTACTGTTTAAATGATTTTTCCTCAAACTTTCTTACTAGATTCTGTCTTACTACTTTTTTGACATATCCCATGGTTTTTAAGCCACAAAATCGCCAGACAAAATATGATAGAATACATAAAGACTGAGGATTCTGAGGCTATGACATTACAACTTGTCTGATTTCAGTCGTTTCTACACAAATGATACCAAAATTTAAACATAGATATCTCCTTAACAAAATAAGATTTTTGAATGCTTTCTTCACTATTTTGATTCTTTTGAAATCCTTGTTCATATAAGATGAACTCGCTTGAACTAATCCTTTAGTGTATTAAGTTGTACTACTTTCCTGACATGATATAGTATTTAATAGGTATGTAATGATGTCGATTTATCGCGAAATGTCTTTTCCCACGACATGAAATGTGCCTCTTAACACATATTGCGATACCAAAAACTAATACAGAACTAAGAAATTTTCACGCAACTAGGCTAGGCTACTTCGTACGTTATGGTACTAAGGTTACAGTAGTAAATTTAACAATCAAGTTTAGGCCATGATTGTTTCTGAATGAACTTTTAAAAACATGCAAAAATATCGTGAAACATAAAAAACTTATTAGAATCGTGCTCTTTCACCCCACACTGGCACGCTCCTATGTAAGTTGGCAAAAAAACGAAAAATTAGCCCAGAACATTCCTCTCACTTTGATGATTCATGAATCATTTTTTCTTGCGTTCATGATACATGTATACTTAAAAGAAGTAGTGATGTTAACAATTTGTGTTGTGAGTCAAGTTTTCTTTAAAAATATTGCAATATACCAATATATTGCAAAATTTCTCTCCACGATAATCGATGCATAATACAGACATATCGTGACAGCACTAGTTTTTAAACCACAAAATCTCAAGAAAAAATATATTAGAATAAATGTTGTGATGTCACAAATAGTCTGGTTTTTATGTTTCTACACAAGCTTAATGATTTCCATAATGGCATAAGGTTTTTGAATGCCCATGTCAAACATTGTGCCCCGACATCTATGACATTGCTTCTTGCAGCGCCCTCACTAAATATTTCTACAATAATGTACATGCTGTATCCGCTTAAGCCATTCCTAAAATATACTCTGTACATACAGTGTATGTATAATTGTACACTGTATGTATGGAGTGCGAGGGCAGTAATGCATACATTTTCGGCGGCCTTGAGATGTTCGATTTTCTAACGTGGAAAAACCGAACATCGCTGATGTAAGGGCGTAAATCTTTCATGCGCTTTCACCATTTTGTTTCTTACAAAGTCTAATTTCAAACAAAAGACTTACAATACTTAACCACTGATGGAATCCTTCAAAGAAAATTGACATTCTGGGATTGTGCGAATTGGGATGGCTCTTAGTTTTTGGTTACTGTAGTGGCCTGTACTACTACCTCACTACTGTGCTTTATAATGATGTTCATTCAAATTCAAAAAACAAATTCTTGCCAACATCTGAACATCGCCCTGATCTGATGAGACGACCACCTTGAATAGACGCATGTATTAATTAAAATTGAACCAGGATTATTTCCTTAGAATAACAGTAATCCCACATTCACGCAAGATTCATGTGATGTCACATAATGTCAGCGATGACTGCAGGGGGTCCAGCGTTACAAGACTAGAGACAGCTTCATATCCTCTCGAGGCTAGCGACGAAGATGAATGTATTGTATTGTTGAGCAGGGAAGGAAATATTGTCAGGAAGGAGAAAGCAAATGTCAATAACAGGAGATGACGTAAAGATAATATTGATAAACAACATCTTGCAATCGTGTGTGAGTTGGCTTATGATAAAAGTAAAGCAAATACTAACTTCACTCGTGAATCACATTCATAGGAGAAAGATTAGAAGAAAAATCATTTTAAATAAGAAGTTATTAATTGTAGGATTAAGAACCATAGTAGAGTGATTCTATTATAAATGCTAGTACCACTGAGTACTTTCTTTTCTGTTTTATCGTGCTTTTGTTTAAAGGACTAGGGACATCTGGCAGATTTAAGTTATGAGAAAGAGCATAGAAATCTGAGTAAAACACATGACTTGTCCTTCTCCCTAAAAATTTGTTCCAGCAAATCATAACCATGCACAAACTTACTGTAGCAAATAGTGAGACCACTTTATCTTAATTAAGATAACCACACAATAAGGACTTCATCCATTGCTAATATGATACTCAGCACCAACTTCCACAAAAACTAAGGTTTTCAGAATAAAAAAAAATTAAGAGGAAAAATCTGACCCGACCTGGTTATTTATCAGGTCGGGTCTGACTGTTTGAAACTTTAAGGAGCGGAGCAGAACAACTAATGAGTCTTTACAAATTGTAAAAATCTGATTTAAATTTCAAATTAAGACTAAACAAAAGTTTTAAGATTTGTTAATTTGTGTGGAATTTGTGATATAGTAAGAGGAATACATGTCAAAATCTGTATGTAATTCTTTAAATTCTGTTCTTCAAATTCAGCTACTTTTGAATTTCAGAATGTCTGTTTGAGATACATGATAATTCGGGGTATGACCAAGTTCTGAAAACATTTGCCCAAAGTCCAATGTTTCAAACACCATAAACAGAGGAATAAAAATATAAAAGGTTTTTACAAAAGGTGATGAAGGATCCTTCCCCCTTTGATGTCACATATTATTGCACAATAACATCTAAAAATGAAAAATGCTGTAAATTGGTCCATTGTTTACCAATTTTGATGTAATTTTTTGCTGTTTTAGTGGTTTCAATCATATTTTAAACCAATTAAGCCCATGTTGCCTCTAGCTGTCCACAGTCCCTTAAAAAAGAGAATATCGTCTCAAGAAAATAGCCTGACACAGCAGGTAATTCTGATACAAACAACTGACATCACGTCCATGGCAGATATTGAGTGACTTAATTAATTATCAGTATATGTGCAAATATTTGGACCATGAAATTATTTTAAATTGAATTAAACATTTAACGTACATAGCATAGCAAGATGATTGGCTAAGAAGAGTGAATCACCTTATAAAAGCCTAAACTAACACCACCACCACAAAAAAATAAAATAAAAGATGCCTGGAGTTAGTAAAGAACTTATCAATGTTGACTTTAAAATTGTGCACAGAATTGGAGCTAACTACCCACTCAGGCAAACCATTCCACTCATTAACAACTCTTTGTGAAAAGCTAAAATGCTGAATATGTATTCGTGAAAACTCTTTGGTCAACTTTAAACTGTTACCATGTGTCACATGAGGATTAGCTGTCCACGATAACTGGCCTTTAACTAAAGAGACACAGAACCTGCTTATAATAGTTGATATCAGTTAGTAGAACTTTTTCATACTAGTTGGTAGAACTATTCAATATAACAGTTGAAGGAACTTTTTACCAGTTGATAACACTTTTTAATACCAGTTGGTCAGAACTTTTGTTAATACCAGTTGGTAGAATTAGTTGTTGTCAGGCAGTGAATCGAGTTTACAATCCTAGCAGAATCCGTATGCTTTAATCAAATTGTTTGGTGCCTACGGTTGTTTGTTGCCTAAGCAACTTTATGTTTTCTAAGACACAGACCTTGGCGGCACAATTTAGTGAAGCTGAAACTCAAATGCGTGCACGTTTGGGTTCATCGCCATTCAAAGTATGTTATAGTTCAAATAAAAAAACAGTACCGACGGAAAGCTTTGGTGTCTTCTCTCAACGCTCATATATCTCATTTCTAAAAATGTGAAAATTCATTTATTTTATGCTCCTTGAAACATGTTTCAAGCTTTAGGACAGTGGAATGAACTTTGTGGACATGATTTAGAATTGCATGCGCAATTAGCCATAGGGAAGTACAAGAGTAGAATATACTATGTGTGTACAGGAGATGGAAGTAACTCATTTAATGAGTTATATATTTTGAGTATAATATATTTATTTTTTTTTTCTAGGAGGGGGGGGGGGGTGGGTTAGGAGATTGAAGAAATGTAACAAAACTGGAGTAATTCAAAACCTGTCTTGTTTTGGTTTGCATTAATATTACTCTATGGTGCCAGAAATTTGGTGGGTAGTCACCCCCCTCCCCCCTCCCCACTTTTTATATATTTTTTTTAATGTCTTTCAGATTTTATGTTATGATTTAGTTTATATTATTGCTTAAAGTTTGCTTTAGTAATGTCATGTAAACAGTACATTGTAATGTTAACCCTTCTCTTTAAATGCATCTGCAGTGACTGTCAGGCTGCTAAATGGTAGGCAAATTTTTACCTCTTTAATTTTTATATCAGGATTTTCTGGCATGACCTACATGTATAGTGTCTATATTGGTCTGAATTATGGCGGTGTGCTGTTTTGCCCACTTGATGGCGTCTGATAGGAGGCATTTGGAAATTGACGGATAAAAATCAATGATATCAAAAATTAAAATGTTTATCTTTCTTTGTTTGGTATGCTGTTAAACCATTGAATAACCGCGCCGTATTTCTCCATTGGTTTGCGTTTGTGGCTTTGCGGAGCGCATCATTAACAGACCTGCCAACTAGTACAATTTTGCCGTATTTAATTCGGAAAATATTGAGAATACGATTGTACGGTTTTTGGCACCAGAATTTGATTTATTTATTTTTATTTTTATTATTATTATTAATTTTTATTATTATTATTGTTATTTTTTTTTACTCATACTTTTTACGCTCAGTTGGCGTTCATGTCCTCTTGAAGGTTTTTGCCGACTTAACCGATTCAGATTCAGATTCATTTGCGGCTGCCGCCAAAAAGTGTAGACTACAAGTTAATTATGCATAAGGCAACCTACCTTAAGCTAGGGCATCCGTGATTGGTGCATGGGATGTAAACAACAATTTTTCGTCCAAGTGTAGCCAATCAGAACGTTGCATACAAGAGATGAATGATTGTCATGATGCCTATATACAAACGAAACATGTGGTCCGGTAACTAACGTTAAATGTGTAAATTGTAATACACGCAGTTTTAACAGTGTTTCAAGCATGTTGTAATTTGTATTAACCGGTAATTTTGTGAGTGATATTAATGTTTAAATATGGCTTTGATAATGGTAATTTTTTTCAGCCACAGTAAACCTTTGTTTTGTATATTTTGTTTGAAGAGTACAGTTTTTTTTATCAAAAATACAACTTTTGTATTTCCAGAATACAGTTTGGTGATCCTAAAGGTTGGCAGGTCTGCATTAATCCTTTCAAGAATGTGATCTGGCTCACTTTACTACCCATTTCTTACTTGGTGGGATTGATTAAGCAACATGCAGGCTTATTGTTTAAATTCTTTTTGTGATTTTTAAAGGTTATGAATGCTGGTTTTTCCCCCATTGGCGATATTCTGTCCTCTGTATTGATTTGTGTGGCAATTTCGAAAAGCTCATTGTTTATTTTGGAAACGGTTTGAACGTTAGCTTGCTTGTATTTCTGTGTGATATTTTTGTCCAGCAGTTTCCTGTAGTCAGCAGGGGTCATTTCATAAGTATTCTTTATTTTGCCGGCGGAGACCATTATGTTGTGAGACTCATTGATAGTTTGTATGTCTTGTCTTAGTTTGGCTTGGTGCTAGTAGAGTACGGGTTCATCAACCCGCGACAAGTGTGCCAACTCAAATTATATGCAGCGTGGTCCCGGTGGGTAGCCTGCCGGGTCACTGAAGCGGAACGAGCCTGACTCTGCTGCTCGGAAGACAGGGGACCCTTCAATAATCAGCCTGTGCTTAACCCATGCTCTATCAAGTGGCAATATTATTGCCATTTTGCGTTCTCCAGCTTTGACCCTGCCTCCCATGCGCATTTAAAAAAAAAAAAAAAAAAAAAGTGCTGGTAGAGTAAGGGTTAAGTCTGTTTCACTGAAAAATATATATTTTCTCCAAGAGACTAAGGACATCAAATCTTGAGTCACAATTTTTTGTTCATAGTATAATCCTAAATTTTCTAATATTTTCACAGCAGGTTCCTAAATTTTCTGTTTTTTTTTTCTTCTTCAAATGGGGAACTAAATTTGTCCAATGTTTATGGCCGGAAATGACAAAAAGCAAAATAAAATTGGAAACCGATTCTCTGATTTTTAGTATTTTTATTTCTCACCAGTAGTCTCATTTCTCACCAGTAGTCTCCTGTCCCCCTCTCCCCATCCTTGAGCTATGCTGTTATATAAGAATTATCCATGTCAACCAATGGCGACACCATGAGTTTGGTCATGGGGGAGGGGGGCATGCGAGGACAACTTTGTCTCATGGGGAGGGGGAATTCTTTAAATCAGACAAAATATGTCACTTTACAAAATTTTCTGGAGGGCAAGTGGGGGAAAAGCGATCTTGTTGGGGGAAAATGATGTCGGCCAAAATTGTAAGGAACATGATCACCCTTTTTTCCCAGTCACTAATGTCTATAAAGTTGATATTTGAAAATCCAATCATATTCAATTGGATATGGTTGGTATTCATAACAAATTCTGGATCTTTAGGAAATTACTTTAAAGGATTAGTTTGAGGGTCAAACATGTCCATCTTATATGAAAGATGACTTCAAAAGAAACAAAATGGTGAAGAAAGCATTCAAAAGTCTTATTCTGTTAAGGAGGTTATATAAGGTTGATATTTGAAAATCCAATCATATTCAATTGGACATGGTTGGTATTCATAACAAATCCTGGACCTTCAGGAAATGATTTTAGAGGATTAGTTTAAGGGTCAAACATGTCCATCTTATATGAAAAATGACTTTAAAAGAAACAAAATGGTGAAGAAAGCATTCAAAAATCTTATTCCGTTAAGAGACCAAAGGATTAGTTCAGTGGTTAAGCAAGGTGGACTTGCTTGACCCCTGAACTGATCCTTAAATACAAGTATTGATAATGGACATGTTGTGATATCTGCTGTTACACTGCTAAACAAATCCAATAATTGTTCACACGAAAACTAAACCCGTTCAAATACATTCTCAAGTTGCTCCCTCTGTATAACAAGCCATATTTGTTCTTCTACACAAAAAGCCAGAAAAGATATCATCACAGTGCGAAATCAATTTTCCAATCTCAAGAAACTGCCGTTCAGTTTGACACAAGAGATTTGCCGTTCATGTAATATGATTTTGCAATTTTCCCCACCGCCATCTTATTAGTCGTCTAGACAATATCTTTGCCAATTTACCATCTTCGGTTTGAAAAATTCCTCCAGCAAAATTTCTACCCTAATCCCGCAGTGTGTTTCGACAATTTTGTGTTTGGAGTTTTTATCTTGCCAATGTTTTTCCTCGACCTATTATAGGTCAAACAAGTCACAACGGCCCCAAGCCATAGCAATTTTAACAGGTAAATCCCCTGGTATGCCATGTTGATGCTGGGATGGTCCATTATATTTAGGGTATCTTTTTTCAGGAGGTTCTAAGATTGGATTATTTTTTTATTTTTTTTATTGTGAGAGATGTTTTACAATTGGCACATTTGCTGTACTGGAAGCTACTAAAGATTGATTTTGACTGTGTTAGTGACAACAATTTTTTTTTATAAAGAATTGTGATTGCTTCTGGGATATGTTAGATTTATAAATTATATTTTTGAAATTTGTAATAATTTTAGTGCAATTACAGTCACATGATGACCTAGCATAACCATTTCCCATAAAATTATAAATTTGCCTAAGTATAAGTGGTTACAGATCATTTATCATTTGGTTATCCAAGTTTATTGCAGCAATTTTACATTTGGTCATCCAAGTTTGATATTTGTTGCAGCAATTTTAAATTTGGTCATCCAAGTTAATATTTACTGCAGCAATTTTACATTTGGTCATATAAGTTAATATATGCTACCGCAATTTTACATGATAATGTCATCCAAGGTAATATTTCTGCCGCAAAATTCCTGTAAACTATACAGATCAGAAAACCTTGCATCATCATGGTCGTGGTAGACATAAAGCTGTCATGACCTTTGTGTTACTTTATTCACTTTATTTGCAACACAATTCATTAAACATTCAGAACATATTTACAGTGAAAAAAAAAGTACAAGTTAATATATAATACAGGAATAGAAAATGACATACAGTATGTTGATCACAAGAAAAGGTTGAGGAGACTCTACAGAATGATTAGAAAACTTGTTAAACGTAAGTCCCCGAGACATGACATAAATATGTTAGAAACATATAACTATATATATTTATATATAGTAACAAGAAAAAAATTACATCGAAAAGGATACAGATGAAGAAAAAAATAGAGAGGAAAAAAAAACTATCCAAACAGCCGACCATACCCAGAATTCTGCCACTATCCAACCCAAAACCCCTACCCCAGCCTCAGCCTCAGCCCACCCCAACTCAAGCTCCTAGTTACCCCCTAAACTCCCACCCCAAGCATAATCCTAAAACATATGCATATGAGTGTGATAATAAGTTTAAGGTTGCTGTCTATAAGTAGGTACTAAACTTGTTTTAAGATGTTTTTTAAAAGAAATAGGAGACACTGAAGTTTGTAATAAGTTATCTAGAGAATTTCATAGTAAAGCACCAGCATAATGGATATGGTGATGAGGTAAGGTGAGTCTACAAAGAGGTGTATTGAGATTGTTCTTATACCTTTATGTTTTGGTTATAACGGGAAATTTATTCAAAGTGAATTTGCATACCTGTGGATAGTAGCAAAACAATGATATATTTTGTTTTTATTGCTAAAATTCTGAAAGAATATTTAATTATTTTGGAATAATGCTGAGAATGTATCCCCAGTGCTTTTTTTTGGGGGGGGGGGACAAATATAAATATGATAATGTCCACCCAATATTTTCCTCTATTTTGTGAAAAGCATTAAACATTGTCAACAATAGCCTGCCAATTTGGCCAGAGATTACCGCTCAAAATTCATCAGAAATTTCCTTTTTGTCACGCCTCTATCTGAAAGATACGTCACAGCCTTGGGAAGTTAACCCTTACTCTACCAGCACTTTTTTGAAAACACACTTGGGAGGCGGAGTCAAAGATGGGGCACCCAAAACGGTGATAATATCTTCGCGTGGTAGAGTAAGGGTTAAGCATAGGCTGATTATTGAAGGGTCTTCTGTCTTCCGAGCAGCAGAGTCGGGCTTGTTCCACTTCAGTGACCCAGTGGGCCACCCACTGGGACCATGCTGCATATATTTTGGAGTTAACACACTCGCCGCGGGTAGATTAACCCTTACTCTACCTGCACTTTTTTGTTAACACGCTTGGGAGGCGGAGTCAAAGATGGGGCACCCAAAACGGTGACAATATTGCCTCGTGGTAGAGTATTTGGCATGAACAATATTAGTTTTATAGTTTTTCATCTTATTTGTATTCATCTAGTTTGGTATGCATAAGGATGTAATAAGCACCTTGAGCAGATAACCATTCTGGAAGATGACCCTCTAAAGAGGGATTTCATCACGTGACTGTAACTCAAGTGGACTCCATTTTGCAGGGCATGCAGCGGCGTCGTTGCATTTCATTTGTTGTCACACAGCTCAGTCACATCACACGTACAACAAACATACTACATGCTGACCTACCAGTACCAGTTCAGCGAATTTTACTACTTGCAATTTTTTGTTCGCTTCCGATTTTACTTCATATTTTCCTTAAGTTTTATATTTCCACCAATATACGAAGAGTAACTTTGTTCGTTATACTCAGACAAAGCCTATGTACCTGATATAAAGTGCTCGCTGCAAATCCTAGTGTAAACTAGGTTGAAGCCGTCGGGTCTTTCAGCAGAAACCCACTTTAAAGGTCGATCAAGATCAGATGGAAATCGAGAAAATGTCTTTTTATTCCCCTGCACACATTTGTTATTGCACAGCAAGATTCCTGCATAATTATCTTACAGAAATAATCTTATATAATAACATGCAAACGTATGAAAGTCTGATTTATGTACAGCAGACAACAGTGGTTTTTTTTGGACAAAATGGCAATGTAAACAAAGTCATGTGACCTTGTGATGTCAGCTGAAACAACCTTATAGTGTTATTACTATTGTAGTGATAAAGTAATAAGAACATGATGTTATTGACTGACGACAACACTTTTATACTTAATTGTTTGAAACTTTACATATTTTGAATTTGTGTCACACAGTGAAGGACATAGGCTTGGGAGGGGGTGATTTTGTGCTTTTGCCTTCACTTTCTGTGGGCAAATCCTGCTTATGCATGGTTAAAATTATAATTTCATGTATATAGAGCTGTAGGCAACTATTCAGTTAATTTAAAGGATTATCAGTAATAGAACATTCTTCACCTTGGATCATACAAAGTTTCAAAACAAATTTTGGTCTAATAATATAAAAATAATTTGAAATTAAACTGACTCAAAATATTGTGTTCTCCAATAGTTCCTGAGTTTGGCTGGTGTATATACTGACATTCCTGCATGATGATGTTTACTACCTCATTTGTACCATCTTACATCCAATTGTTACATTTTTCTCAACCACCTTGCAAAGTTTCGAAGAATTTTGGTCTAATACTGAAGAAAAAGCTAATTGAAAAAATAATTTGAAATTAAACTGACTCAAAATATTGTGTTGTCCAATAGTTCCTGACTTTGGTTGGCGTACTGACATTCTTGCATTATTGTTTACTATCTCGTTTGTACCGTCATCCATCTTCCCTCCAATTGTTTGTGACATATTTACTCTTCCACTGAACGCTGTCCTTCAAATTGTGACGCATTATCCATCAATATATTTTGTCAATAAAGGGAACGTTACATATTCAATTTCATCCTTCGCAAACAAAATGTCTGCCAAATTTAGTTTCCTTTGTATAGTTGTATGTCAATATTGACCAAGTGCCCAATATGTAGTAATTTAATTTATTCCCCATTCAGTTTGCCTTTGGTTTTGTTATATTATCCATGTATGACATTGTTTAAATCGAGTCTTGAATTCTTTTTTGGTATATTTCTGGTCTTTTGTCCATCTTTTCGGCATCCTTTGTTGGCTTTTGTGTGATGTTGAACATAGCATATGCTGCTCTCATGATTCTGGCATGCTTAGCAAATAAATGTATCAAATAGTTATTTACCGAAGTAATAAACTTTGTCCTCCGTGGAGGAAGCACCAAAATTGCTTGTAATACCATTGGAGTTTGTGTTGTCGTAGAAAGGACTGTGGAATGACACACAATATTTCCAACTTTTCTCAAATTGTTTTATTCTCGCTTGTGTTTGAAAGGATGTATGCAGTGGGGCATGGGGGGCATTTGCCTCCCCACAAGATCGCTTTGCCCCCCCCCCCACTTGCTCCTAGGATATTTTAAAAAGTGACATATTTTGTCCGATTAATAGGCTTTTACTCCTTCCCCCATGAGACAAATTTGCCCCTCTTTTTCCCCCGATAACCAAAATCCTGGTACCGTACTGATTGTATGGTAGCTAAATTTGAACACTCCACCATAAATTAGGGTTCATGGGGATTTGATATGGCTAGGTGCTGCAGCAATGGTGACAAAGCCTGGGGCACTTCCATAGATAAGGTAGGCCATATATATATATATATATATATATATATATATATATATATATATATATATATATATATATATATATATATATATATATATATATATATATATATATATATATATATATATATATATATATATATATATATATATATATATATATATATATATATATATATATATATATATATATATATATATATATATATATACTACTCATATGTATATATATATATATATATATATATATATATATATATATATATATATATATATATATATATATATATATATATATATATATATATATATATATATATATATATATATATATATATATATATATATATATATATATATATATATATATATATATATATATATATATATATATATATATATATATATATATATATATATATATATATATATATATATATATATATATATATATATATATATATATATATTCATATATATATATATATATTCGTAAGTGTCTTTCTCTAAAATGCTTCATTCAGCTATAAATATCATACTGCTGATGCAATTTTTTAACAATGTTTATCAAAATATCCAGAAATATTGACTTCTTTTATACTGCAGGTATCAAAACAACTGTTGTACTGCAGGTGCATTTTTGGTATGGAAGTGCCCCCTGGGGTGCAAACTTATCAATCACTTTAATTAGAAAATATATAGATAAAACATAATAAAAGTCACTGGGGGTCCCTAATAAAGAAAAGAACCAACTTTTGTAACACCCATCACGATTTTAATAAAATACTTCTTGCAACAACCAATAGATAGATACAAAATCATGTGAGCTTGCAGCAAGCTTGTAGCAAGGTTGCAGCAAGCTTGCTCAAGTTTCAAATTGTTAGCTTGTTGCAGCTAGATTTTTCTTCAAGGGTTATGGTTAGGTATATCTTAAAATTTGATTAACTTTAATTCTTTAAAGAGATTGGGGTTATATTTTGCAACTGATAAATAATTCAAAAACAATGGAAAATTGAATTGTCCACTTGCTGATTACAATGTACCGCTAAATGTATATGACCGCTATAAATTGACTTGTACTGTTACTGTTACTGTATGTCCAATAGGGATTTACTTGGCTAGAATTTTGTGCTTTATGGTGAACACGGCTTATTACAAGATGAGATAGTTATATGCAGCTTTATTTGGCATATTGATTATTGCCTGCAGTATGTCAGACAAAAACTTTAAGAAATGCTCCAGAAATTTTTTGTTGTGGTCTGGGCTTCAGAATCAATAAGGTTTTTAGAATTTAAATAACTTTATTTTCACTTTTTGTTTGTTTTTGGTAGAGCAGTCCTGGAGCATGCTTAATAATAAGAACATGTAAAACACGTAAGAATATTGAAGATGTGCAGCCAGATTCTTCAGTTAACATGATATAATTTCATGGTTCCTTAATTCAATATTTGAAATATTCAATTTAAAGCACAAAAGCTTTATTTTTGAAAACATTAATGACTGTTTTGTGCCTAAAAGCTTAGTTGTATTGTTTATGTTGTCTAATATTTCAAAACAGTGTGGTAAATATAACAAAGGTAGTGGATAATATTTAACTATAAATAGTAATGAAGATATTTTCATGAGTTTTAAGTTTCCCCTTGCAAAGATATTTGTTAAATTTGAAATATGTAACATTGCATAAGGCTTTATAGTTAGGATAGCAAAGGATCATGGGAAATTTCACAAAATAGCGGCTTCCATGTAGCAAAATGTTCCTAATTTTAGGAACATTTGAGTTCCTATTGATATTCTACTGGCTTATGGAAAAATTTGTTTAAATACTTGTGTGTTATAGCCTTTTCTATGTTCATTTGTAGGGGCATTAGGTTATGAAAATAGCAACAATTTTTGCCACATTATCTAGGGAATGTCCCCAGGATTTTGTTCATGGGGGCAAGAGAGGGTCAATTTTGTCTCATGGGGATGGGGGGGAGAAATCCTATAAATCGGACAAAATATGGCACTTTACCAAATTTTCTGGGGTGCAAGTGGGGGGCAATGCGATCTTGTGGGGTGAAATGCCTCACCATGCTCCCTGTAGTGCCACCACTGAATCTCCCCCTTCCTTTTCTTTCCAAGCTATACTTCCATTGATTCAATCATATCACACAACTGTCTCATTTCACAAAAAATGACACCTTGATCTGAAGATTATAAAATGTTTCTTTTTTAGTATGTGCATTGCCATGTTCAATGCATTAAATCTCGGTAATGCACCTACCTTAATTATTTGGCTCGTTCCATTTTTTACAACAGGTGAATTTGTAAATAAATCGAAAAACTAGAATGTAAAATGTTCTCATTTTTCATTCTTTTTAGTTGTGTGTATGCATTTTAAACAAATCTAACACTGAAATTTTATAACAAGATTAATGAGACAAAAGTCGGGCCATTCTATCTGAGCCAAAGTCTTTTGTCCAGTGCATTAAATGCGTATATAAACACTGCCTCCATATTAATTTTAATTATGCAAAAGCCCCATTTAATCCTGGTATTGAGATTCTTTTGTAAAATTCATCCCAAATGTGCCAGATCAACCAATTATGTTGCATTGATAAATACAAAGCCAATACCAAAATAACTCAAGACAGAATGCAAATTTAGGTCTTATTCTAAGAATTGTCTTGGCAGGTAAGTACACTTGTTAAGTGAAAATACACCGGGGAAAAAAACACTGTGCTGCATGGTGTGAATTAAAATCAATAGCCAGGTGAAATTTACCGATTACTAACGTCCACAGTTGAGATATCTCTCGAGGTGTATTGGAAATAAGACAGTCTTAAGACAGGTGTGGAAAAGATGAATTCTGAAAGTGCTCTCTCTATATTTGCCCATCTGCATTGGATGGGCATGGAAAGCTCAAAATTATCAGTGCAGAAAAATTAGGAGTGAATTTTGTTTTGGGTAAAATTAAGATAAAAATACAGATAAGAGAAAAAAGTATAAAGGGTTGAAAATTTGTTTATTTTATGGAATTATTACTCAATTTTGACCTTTATATCAACAATCAAATATGTCAACCAGGTTCGTTAATACACCATTTTGAATGGGGGTGTGGGGTAAATTATAATATTTACCAAGGGCCTCAAATTAGCATCTCATTTGAAAAAAAACTGCCTCCCAGTTTAAAAGTTAATAATTAGAAATAGGTATTTTTACCAACCTGATACCAGATTTACCTACTTGTCTACAATTTTACCGACAAGTCAACCCCAGATATTTACACCCCTGATGTGAACATATTAAGTGTAAAAATCTTGCTAACAGTATAGGAGAAGATAGGGACACACTTTGGAGCTGTGTGAGGGGGAGGGGCATTACCCCCTTTGGAAATTTAAAGAATTTTTTTCTTCTATTTAATGTGGTTCTTAATTTGAATAAGCAGTTTCAGGCATAGTATATCCAACTTTAGATTATTGGAAAGGGGACTATCATAGAAAAGAAATGACAAAGAAAGCTTTCAAATATCTTATTCTGAAAAGGAGATTTTCAAGTTTAAAGTTCTGTACTATCATCTGTGGATAAACCATAGGCGTCACTAGAGAATATAAAAGGTGGATCGAATCACAAAATGATGCCGTCCTACTTTAAAGGCGTGTTACAGCCTTTGCTTTGCGTGAGGTAATCGGCGTTGGGTCCAGGAATGATCTGCAATTTGAGTCATTATGAGGGCCTAAAAGTGGATGGAATTTTGACACGTTTTTATGTATCCTTGCATGCTTTTTTCTACACACTTGGGGTATGTGTTACCGAGTCTGTGGGAGTGGTGCCACAGCATTCAAAGGATTGCATCATTTCATTAAGATTTTAGTGCCACACATCTTATTTCTATGCTTTCTCTGAATATAGTATAATTGCTGCTAAGAACTAAATCTATATACTGTACAGGGCATATATTTCATCACCATGGTTACTAACATATAGGTACAATCACGAGGGTTCAGGGGTGGTAGTTCAGGAACTCGCTTTGTGAATCGAGGAGTGAGGATCAGGGGCCCGCTTTGGGGGCCCTGGTCAAGCTCCAGTGGAGGACCAGGGGGAAAAGCCACAGGAAGCTCTGTGGTTACTTATTTTGAGGGCCAGATAAATTTGACATATTTTTAAGGTACAGTACCTGTGCATGCTTATGAGCTCGGGTACAAGAATTGAGTCAATTTGGAAAAAAGCATTTAAAAAAAGTTTTGATAATTTTTAGTTTTAATTAAATTTTACATATTTTCGAGGTATCCGTGCATGCTTTTGTGAAGCTATCTTTACATCTGAATGTTCCTGGGAATTGGTTCTATACTGGCATTCTAGGGATTGTATCATTTAAAGAAAGAAATAATGTTTTTAGTGCTGTTGATTAACTCTTATATCTCTGAATATAATATAATATATTGTAGCCAGATTTATTTATAGCAGGCCTGTGCCATAATCTGGTTATCATATTTGAAATTTCTTAACTCTCATTCAGTGTTCACTGGGGCCCACAGGCGGAGATTTATTTGCATTTTATGTCCTTGAAAGGTTATCATTTTTACTCAAACAACTTCAATAATATAAGAAAAAATGGTATTTTAGTAGTAAAAAAGTTGGGGCATAATTGTATAGACCGTCCCCTATACAAAAGGTGGGGATGTACACCAACAAGCCCCCCCCCCCCTCCCCTCTTCTGTGATTTTTGTACGAAAGGCATATTTAACAAACTGTATTCCACAAATTTGATCAGTCTCGGCAACAGACATAACCTTAGACAATTAGATCAAGCTTTACCTATCATGTAGACATATAATATAAAGCATCTGGATTTCAGTGAAGAAATATTCCTATGAAATTACATTTTCCAATATAAAGAACATTGAAATAAATAAATAATGAAGCAACAATTAACATTGCTTATCACTTTAGTGGAGGCTGGAAAATCTAAAGTCATTACCTGTTCTAGGACATGAAGGATCTGAATAAGCTAAAAATTATGGCTTCTCTGTCAACTTATATGTTATTCATGGGAACCTAGAACATACCTGATTGGCTAAAGATGAGAATGGATTCCATAATGTGTCTAGGATGAAGTCTGAGGAAGATTCAAACTGACCTTTTTGTGATCAATGGGAAAACCATAACGAATTTTCATAAGTGCAAGGGCTGATAATCTTTCACCTTTCATAGATGATCGCAAATAGATACGAAGTCGACGATGAACGTTCACACTCGCAAGATGTGACACAAAGAGTGCATCCTATTTTCAACAGTATGTATAGATTTGGATATCGGCTCTAATCACATTGCTTTATTGAAGATGCCATCGATGCTGGGCGTTCGTCATTGCAACTTTCCTCAATTTGTTTTGCCAAGAGAAAATTTTAACGTCAGTGACATTGGGGCCAGTCATATCATTTCTGTACATCTCAATGGCCTCTGAGAGGTTTTTTTTATTGTCGGTGTACATTTGTGGTACAAGCCAAAGAAGTTTTACAGCCTTTTGCGATTGGTCGCTGAATCTTATCACAAGTTCTTGGGCAATGGTGTCTAGTAATGGAATCGCTACAACTCTGCGATAATAATCTTCTAGTGTATTAGCGGGTTGTGTTTGCTCAATGATTTTGTCATTTGACAATGCGTGGCAATGATGGTTCTAGGCCTATTTTGATCACAACCTCACAGAATGTATCTACATCTTACTAAACTGTTGTTCGATGTCCCTTCAAAGATTTTTCATATCCTCAGTCGTTTCTTGTATCAAATTATATGCCTGAACAATAACTATTGTGCATCCCTGCAATTTCTGTGTTACACCATGCAAGGGATGCAGTAAATAGTAGAGGCTTACCCAACCAACAATAAATCCAAAATCACAGACAGAATTTACTTTCTGTGTTGCCTCCCTTTTTATTTGGGGATCCCAGCAGGATATCCAATCTGATGGAAAGTCATTGATGTTTCCAAGGGTCTCATTGATGATTTCAAAACACTCCCCCAAATACAGTAATGCCAGATAGAAATGTTTTCAAATGCAGATGAGCTTTGCTGTTTCACAGGGGCAACCCGCCCTGCCCATCCATGGGCCCACCCTGCCCCCTTGGGGTCCGTCCTGCCCCTTGGGGGTCCGACCTGCCCCTCATGAGATTTTTTTTTTATAGATTAAATCTTTTTTTTAACTTAATGATCTTAATTAGCCTCATAAATGAAATACCTTACATGGATACAGAACACAGAATGATAGTTTAGTAAGCAATTGTCCTGTTTGGCTCATGCATGGTCCTTCTCATTCAGAATAGTTTCATTCTGAGGTATGATTGTAGCTAAAATCCTAGAGCTTCTTCACCAGGGGATTGAGCCTTAAGGGGGCCCGTGGCTCCATGCCCAAAATATGCAGCGCTTCGCGCATGCATTAATGTGCCTCTCAACAAGTCTAGCACCCTGCCCTTTTTAAAATCAAGCTAGGGGTCTGCAGTATCTCTTTCTGACCATTGTGTTTTGCAAAGTCTGATGATTTTGTAGGTGTTGTTGTTGTGACAAGTTTCTCATTTGTTGTAGACCACTTGTAATTACTGCTCTCTCTTGGGTGAGTAATTAATCAAACATATAGAATATGCTAGATATTCCTTTCATTGCAACTTGCAGCAATTGATCAATTCAAAACATGCCAACTGCAGTGCATGTATGGTGCATTTGGAGCGGACTTCGTGATGATGGCAGATACACCTTTCTTTTCACCAAAATGTTGGAGGCACCATCGTAGCATTGTCGACGTAATTATTTGATATTAACCCTTACTCTACCAGCACGTTTTTGGGAGGTGGGGTCAAAGACGGGGCACCTGAAATGGTGATAATATCGCTGCGCGGTAGAGTAAGGGTTAAGCATGGGCTGATTATTGAAGGGTCCTCTGTCTTTGGAGCAGCAAAGTCGGGCTCGTTCCACCTCGGTGACCCAGTGGGCTGCCCGTCAGGACCATGCTGCATATATTTTTGAGTTGGCACACTTGTCGCAGGTTGATTAACCCTTACTCTACCAGCACTTTTTCGAAAACGCGCTTGGGAGGCGGGGCAAAAACAGGGCACCCAAAACGGCGATAATATTGCCGTGTGGTAGAGTAAGGGTTATTGCACGGGCTGATTATTGAAGGGTCCTCTGTCTTCAGACCAGTAGAGTTGGACTCGTTCCGCCATGACCCAGTGGGCCATCTGCCGGGACCATGCTGCATATATTTTTGAGTTGGTACACTTGTCACAGCTTGATTAACCCCTACTCTACCAGAATTTTTTTGAAAATGCACTTAGGAGGCGGGGTCAAAGATGGGGCACCTAAAACAGCAATAATATTGCCGCGTGGTAGAGGAAGGGTAAAGCACGGGCTGCAGGGGTCCTCTGTCTTTGGAGCAGGAGAGTCAGGCTTGTTCCACCTCAGTGACCAAGTGGTCCGCCTTCTGGGACCATGCTGCATGTATTTTTGAGTTGGCACACTTGTCGCGGGTTGATTAACCATTACTCTACCAGCACTTTTTCGAAAACGCAATTGGGAGGCAGGGTCAAAGATGGGGCACCCAAAACGGTGATAACCACATGGTAGAGTAAGGGTTAAGTCCCATGCTGTCATAGAAATTCAATATTTTTGTGGACAATGTTTTCACCTGTAATTCTTTCAAGATCAATAAATTCGGTGAATTTTTGACGCATATTATTATTCTTATCCACAAACCGAAAGCGTAGAGGCATGATTTTATCATTACTGCTGGTGACTTCATTGCACATAACAGTATGGAACCCAGACTGTTTAATATCTGAAAGAAGATCTGCTTGTATTATGCGGTTGCCAATTACATGAATCATCTCATTCTGGGAATTTGGATGCATGTAGTTTGCATTCTTAGCAACTGGTGCTTTCTTATGATCAGCTAGTATCTTATCTGTTTTAGCATACTCTCGTTGCAGTGTAAGAAAGTTTCCAGGATTTTGATCCGGGTATGATTGGTTAGCGATATCTTCACGGTGTCCACGGAGGATCAGTCCTTGCCTGCCGCAAAAATGTACCCAAAAAAAGTTATTTATAAAAAAAGTACCATACTTTGTAAACTATAAAATGTGTTTTTTCTTGTTTTTCAATGAGAGCGCAAGCAAAATCACAAGGTTATCGTTGGTTTGACCATTGTAACTTATGAGTAAAAGTATTTAGAGTCCCATTTCATACAGCCTGACAATTAACATATATCTATTTACCATATTTATAAAATCCAAGGTGATTGGTGGAAAATAGGGCCCGTACTTTCCAACAAATAGAAATTGATGAGAGAAAACATTTTGCGTCTGCTTATGTATCTCTTTAATTCTAATTCTGACATAATCTTAGCAAGTCTGAGCTGCATGGACTGTACTATTGTGTGCAGAGGGTTTCCTGTTGTTTTTTATTGTAAACATGCTGTTAAAGGCAAATAAGCATTTTCCAATGTCCGATTTTGGATTTTTCTATGACCATGCTAGGCGTAAACACTCTCAAATCTGTGAAACCACATAAAACTTCTGTATGATAAATATACACACATGAACGGCCTTTCATGTGTTGATAAATCCATTTTTTTTGCCTCAAAGAAAATCTTAACTCAACGATCTTGCCCTCCACCAGTCCACTGAGTGCAACCAAAAGTGTTCAAGTATTGTTTCAACGATTTTGTTTTTAAAACCAACCCGCATAATAATGGTACAATCCAAATCCTCCCAAGTTTATTTATAGTTTTCCGTAACACATCGCAGCTAGTTCCGCGATTTTTTTCCTTATGTGCATTTTGTGGTAAAACATTAACATACGCTTTATGTCTCTTTCTTTTTGCTTGTCATTAACCAGTCTCGGTAACTTCCGTTTTTCTGGTATTTCAAAACTTACGTGATTTACATGTAGCAGCTTTAATAACAGCATACCTGTGACATTTTGTTGACAGTGTAGTTCCCTTGTTTTCTAAGAAATTGTGCAACTTCTTGTTTCCATTAGTTACAAACTTGTTTTTTTGTTTATCTTTTGAAACAAAGAGTGCCCATGGCAAACAGTAGATGGAATCATCTGATTGACTGTACTTGAAATTATTGTCGAGAAATTCCAGCTTACATCGCCTGTTACATCCATGTTGCTTTGTGGCAGGGAATTCATCGGGACTGAAATGGTTTCAAGTACTCTGTATTTCTTATCATCTTCCAGGGAAAAATATTTCTTCTTGAGATGAAAGTCCAATACCATGTACTATTAAAGGGTCCTGTTCCACAACTTTTTTGTGTTGCTATTTGGTTAGATTGTTACCCAATGTTTTGAAAGTCAGCAGCTGATGACGATTGATAAGTAGCGCCCTCTCCTGTTCTTAAAGAGGGAGGCTTGTCTCATTAAAATACGGTAAAATTAGGGATGCAAAATTTTGACGTCACTATACCGGTTGTGGACGCAAGATCCGATGCACTGTCTGTTTGTACAGCTAGACACTATAGCATGCATGTTGTGTGTGCTGAGTTACATACACCGCGCATTACGTTTCTGTTACAAGAAACTTTTTTTTTTTAATGGTTTGTCAGAAAGAAAAAGCGAAAGTGAAATATTAGTACTATAATATTACAATAATAGTCACCAGATGAAAATTACTGAGAAAAAAAAGAAGAAGGTAAAAGCAAAAGTGCTATAAACATTCTACTGGGGCTCGAACTCACTACTGTTGGTTTGTAGAAGAAAAAAGACGACTTCCGATCGCCATAACCAACTGGGCTAATTCGTGTAATGACCTTCAAAGCGTTTTAGATAAGTATAAACCTTGCAATACGAGACAACGAATCACGCAGCAAAATTTTAACCAACTAAAAAATTTGAAAGGAATTCTAAACATTGTGCACATATGACGATTTCGCCTCTTTAACATCAGTTCCTGTGAGCAGAGGAGAATCACTGCGGAAAAAAGATATTGAAACAAGGTCAACTTACATGGCGATCCAAGAGGCCTATTACTTTCCACCCCAAGTCCCGATTGGCAAATGGAACAAGTCGAGGAGATTATATTTCAAACCCCTGTCTCCACTAAGTCTCACTCTCCTGGACCAATGCTTGATTAACCCATGGAGCTATTATACTGAGACAATAGCTCCATGATTAACCACAGTGAATGTGAGCAAACTAAATTGCTGGCTATACACAGCTAAACAGCCTTTTAGTGAATTGTGATTTGGCGATCTTATTTTCTGGACCAAGCCAACCATTCCAATTCACTAATAGTTTTCTCCAATTAGTGCCTGGAGGACTTCAAGAGAAAGAATAAAAAGTACTTAGGTAGGATGATAATTGGTAGATAAATTGTGTTTTTTGCGCTGAGGGGTTTCTGGACAAGGTTTTAATAGCTAGGTCTCTTGGATCCTCATGTATATCTACATGTTAAATATGACAGAAGTTTACTATATACAAATGAACTGCAAGGTTTACTTTAACCTTTATTTGCTAATAAAATCAGACTGATGCAATCGTCTGTTATCATATTATTTGATTTATTATATACCCATGGTATAATTTCTAACTTAAATACTACATAAACAAATAAAACCTTTTTTAAGACCCATACCAGCTTGCCATACAATTTTTTTTAATGAATGATGAATAATTAGAAGAAAAAAATAAATAATAGTTTTATGGAATTAAATAGTTGAAAAAAATATCTTAATATATTTTTGCCATTTACATAGTTATAACAATTGAAAAAGTAGAAAATTGTCATGAAAAACGTAAATTCTGAACGCTGTTAAGCCTTAGGCCTACAAAGGCTAGGTCATTTAGGTCTAGCACCTTGAGTATATCCGTGATAGTATATCACATAAATGTAAATTTAAAGGGTTTATGCTAAATTACTAGATTATGGGATAATGTGATAAAATTACCTTCTATTCGATTTCTTCATAGACAAATATGACCCGATATCCCGGTCTTTACTTTTTCGACGCTTCATGATGTCAAAGTTGATGCATGCAGCATTTTACGTACACGTATACATTAATATATTGAAATGACATGCATGTACAGTATGTGTTGTGCGCAATTAAATTGAAAGACAGTAGAACTCTGAAGATACGTGCCTGCAGGAAAGTGACAAGCAGATTCATACGCCCCTAGAGAGCAGTAGAGTTAGAACTGTGTACAGTACAGCATACCATCACTGCATCTACGTAATTTGTCGATGTAACGTGTAGAAATACGTCAATTTTGGGGATAGGCGTATTTCATAACTTCTTGAAGGAATTTATTTTGTGATAGGTGACCCACCCTCTTTGGTGACGCATGTGATTTATTAGATCACCTTTAAAACATAACAAAAATTTTGTTGAACGAAAAAAGGGGGTCGTTCCCACCCATGTAAAAGACTGAAATCCAGACTAGTTATAGTATCATATCCTTAAAGTCATTTGATTTTTCCTTAGATGTTGTGGTGTAAAAAGCAATGTATATATCAGGAAAGTAGTAAAAAAGAATCTAGTATTAACTATCATTTACCACATGAAGAAATTTTCAAAAAAGCAAATAGTCTAAGAAAAGTATTTTTCGTAAAATATTAACAATTATTGATAAAGTTACAATTATTGATAAAGTTACAATTATTGAGAAAGTGAGGATGTGGGCAGAGGCCTATGAAACAGGGAGCAGGAAGCAGACTACCCCCTCCCCCCTCATCCTTCAAGAAGATTTCACCTTCTAGGTTGCATGCTTTCTGCCCGGTTGGAAGGTAAAGTGGGAATTTATTGGAAAAAATTTCCCCAAATAAAGAAAATTGTCCGAAAATGAAGAAAATTTTCCAAAAATGAAGGAAATTTTCCAGTAATTGAAGAAAATTTCCTGAATATTGAAGGGGTTTCCTGATTAACAGCAACTGTTGATGGAAACTAATATACCAGTACAATTTTTCCATTTGTAGCTGGTAATTATTTGGGGAATTCCCCTCCCCCCTACCCCAATAGGTGACCCTTCCTATGCCCCTGGATGTGGGCACAAACCTTCTACAGTAGTCTTAATCTAGATCTGTTTATATATTAAAGTATTGTTGGCCTAATATCCCAACTTCTTAAGTCTCAAGATCTATGCCTGTGGAATTTAGGAAGTAATTTTGTCTCATTTCTCATTTTCCTTAACATTTCAACAAGACATGTTGTAGGTGTAAATCAGATTACAACTATTTTCAACCATTTCACACCTAAACATCAACTGGTGTTTTATCAGATCTTTTGTAGTGATAGCCTAGGGACGCATCACACAAATGATGAAAAGAAGTGACTCATTCATTGAGGGGTATGCAAGATTTAGCGCATTAAAATGACAGATACCTTTCTGATACCACTGATGCTTGCTGGAATCAATTCCGTTCATGTTCCCGATTGGGAGATCTCTTGATTGGGATGATCGAGACATGCGCAATGACCATAATTCAAACTCCGTTAACATTTTTTTTGCTAAATTTTTTTTTGCTTATTTTTTTTTGCTGTAATTCTAAAGTTGTATCTGTTGCAATTAATATAGAAATTAATATTTCTGTATAATTTGAAATTTTGCTGGTGACTAAAATGTTCAAATCTGCTCCTCAGAAACTTTTGACATGAATTTTTAAAGATTAACATTTTTTAGGAAAGTCAAATTTGCATTGGTGTAAAAAATGGAGAAAATGATTTCATTGTTCTGTTGCACCAATAAAATTATAAAATTTCTCATGCATTTTTCTCTACCTTTCTCCTACCTTTGGCTTAAACATTTTTTACTGTTATGTATTTCTTTAGGGAAATTTGAATTTGGAAAGATGCATTGTGGGTTCTAATGACAAAAATCTCCCAATTTGGGAAATCTCCTGTTCGGGGGCATCGACCGAATTGAGAATAATGGGAAGGACTTTGCATGCAGAGACATGTTTGTATTCTTTTTTTAGAAAGAAGTGATTAGTAATTTGTATTATTATTATTATTATTATTATTATTATTATTATTATTATTATTATTATTATTATTATTATTATTATTATTATTATTATTATTAGTAGTATTATTAGTAGTAGTAGTAGTAGTAGTAGTAGTAGTAGTAGTAGTAGTAGTAGTAGTAGTAGTAGTAGTAGTAGTATTATTATTATTATTATTATTATTATTATTATTATTATTATTATTATTATTATTATTATTTTTATTATTATTATTATATTGTTATTATTATTATTAGTATTATTATTAATATTATTATCACTATTATTATTACTATTACTATTATTATTACTAATATAATAATAATGATTATCAATATTATTCAATTTAATTTTGATGGGGGTAGGGGGGGGGAAAGTTCCCCTTTCCCATATGGTGAGCCATGCATGGTCAGCTATATGTTGATTTGTAGGTATATAATAAAGGTGAGTACGAAAGATTGAACCCTTGTTTATCAATTTTGAAAAGATTAAATAAAAAAATCAACCTAAGATGAAAAGGCAGCATAATGTGCCTATGGAACTGATCACAGCTAAATATACAGTATATATTATACAATGACAATGGAGAATTTTTGTGGGTGGTGACTGTTTCTGTGTCGAGGGCACCATAAAGCACTTGAGGGGCAAGACCCTGGAATCCCAGCAATTTTGGGGTTCTATAAGTAAAGATCTTCAAATTAAATTGCAATATTTTGATTACACTATGATTTTTGGCCCATCGAATATACATCAAAATTACAAGGCCTTCAAGAAAATTTGAAGTCACATTAAGTGCAAAACTGGTTTTTGTTACTTGCATCACTATTTTTGTGAATTTTGCATTTTTGTGAATTTTGCATTTTTTCAATCATGGTAGCGTGGGGCTGGTCTGAGCTTGGGAGTGGGGGTGCAATTTTCAGGAAAGTGGAACTCAATTTCCATGAGCGAGCGCACACGTGAGGTGGACTATGGTGGTCTTAAAAAAAAAGTAGTAGAAGTTGTTGTACGAATAATTCTTTGAACTTGGCTTTCTGTAAGGGGGGGGGGGCTCCTGAGCCTCCTGCACTGCCATTATGATGTATTATTTTGTTCCATTGTCATTATAATTTAATCAGTTGTATTGTTTCCTTTTCTGTACTCATACTTCATCAATAGGCTTTTAATTTTTAGAATGGATTACTACTTTTAACAGCTTCTATTTTCAAAATGGATTTCTATTTTCAAAATAGATTTCTATTTTCAAAATGGATTTCTATTTTCAAAATGGATTTCTATTTTCAAAATGGATTTCTATTTTCAAAATGGATTTCTATTTTCAAAATGGATTTCTATTTTCAAAATGGATTTCTATTTTTAAAATGGATTTCTATTTTTTCAAATGGACTGGAATAAAGCCTTCACATTACCAGTATACTTCTTCTTTGGTACTTAATAAACTCTGTACCAGCATAGAAAACACAATTTTTGCTAGATATTCTGGTACAGAGTTTTTTTAAGTACCAAAAAAGGAGTATGATGGTAATGTGAAGGCTTTATTTCAGTCCATTTTGACAATTAATAGAGATCCATTTTGAAAATAGAAGCTGTTTTTTTTATGGAGCTAGATGGATATCAATATGTAAAACTTTTGCACCAGTCACTTTAAAAGAAAGTGATGGAACATTTCTGATATTCCTATCGATGTATGGCAAATTGATCGCCATCAGTTTAAACACGTCTTACGTGTTATTTACTCCCAAAATGAATTGAGGTGGAAAACCATCCTTACTAGCAAAACGACTAGATCTTCAAAAGCAATCACATCGATGAAATTAATTTATATTCCATTGAGGGATATGAGATAATGTGTTCACACTCATTATGAAGCTTTTTGCTCTCTTTTTTTCAAAAATAGTTCCAGGCAGGAAATTATCCTCTTTAACCCAGCAGCTGATATGCGTAATTTCATCCCAACATTCAGTTAAGTCCTCTCGCTATTTCTGATCCTTCTGTAGGCATCCACCGTGCTTTGTACATCTTAGAAATCATTTTTCCGTCCTTATGTGTGTTTTTTCTCCTCCCTACCTTTCCAAGTCCTCAGTGCTTGCTAAACTTCTGTCTCCTTCAGTTCTCATGAATTTTCATGAAGCAGGGGCTCTTCAAATCGCTCAGAGACTTCCATTACCGCTCATCAACACAAACACTTACGCCCCAGGGGAATTCAATTCGAGAGAGATGCGTTGGCATGCATAAGGAGAAATTGCCACTAATTTACACGTCTGCCAGTGAGACTTCACATTACAGGTAGTGTTTGTTTTCTTGCGAGCAGACATATTATGTTTTCTTATCGTACTCATCATAGTCACATCCTCGCCTGCACTACTCAATTATGAGGAGGAGAATGTTCGGGAAAGAAACGCATTGCAAATGGATTGTACATTTGTTTTTACCTGTATTTTTTACCGATGGCTACGCATAAATGTCATATCGAATTGACCGTTATTAAGGATACATGACGTATGGTTTCAAGCCAAGGTTGGCTTTTTTGGAACCGAGAATTTATGAAATATACAGATGATGCATGGTTATTGATTTTGTCCGAGCCATGTCATGTCATGTGTGTTTTTGTATTTTCAATATTGGGGTGCTTTTCAAGGGGTGAGTGAGATTTCATGTTTTCGTGAAATATATCTGATAGGTTGAATCCATGCCTGTCTTCCGTTATGCAGGGGTTGATGCAATTAGTGTCAGAAATGCAAATTCCTCAGGATTCTTGAGTATAATCGGAAGAAGGTGTACAATCTTTATTTCAAACTTCTATGAAATTGTTGAAAAGCAGATGAGATACGTATAGACTTACCATATCTGCAAAGACAAGAATGATAACTCTGCCTTCTTATTGTTCACACACCATAAAATCTTTTAAAAATTGTTTTCTTGTTTTATGTCCAAAAGCGCTACAAACATTTACAAATATAACAAAAGATGAGGTATGGTTATTATTATATACTATGATTATGACGTATGGTTATTATTATATAACATGATTATGATGTATGGTTATTATTATATAACATTATTTTAACATTATTCTCTCATATATACTTCAAAATTTTATGACAAGTTTTTTTACACATTATTGTAGACCTAAAAACCTTTAATTATAGAATAAGATTTTCATTGTAATCAATTTGATTATAATACAATAATTACCATAAAGAAATCAAATTAAAATTAAATAAAATTCTTTTTACAAAAACAACATTTCAACTATTTTTTTATGACGTGATATTTATTAACAATTAATCCAATGAAAAATAATGTTTCCAAAAAGATTAAAACATGAAAAATAATGAATGAAAAATACTTCCCTCCGCAATAAAATGCAGATTATATTAACAATTTTAAATGTGGAATGATAAAGTCCAAGTTGGTTTCTCGATCTGCCAGAGGATGTAACTTGACAATCAAAATGGCATTCTTTATTTCATGCAAAATAATTCAGAACACTCATTTTTATATCATACAGAATTTTAAAACAAAAATTGATTTCAATTCTTAATAGCCAAATAAATTAAAACCAAATTTAGAGCTTAAAAAGGTCACTTTCTGAATCATTAATAATCAATTTATCCCCATATCTATTTTATCTATTTTGATTTTAATTTATTTAAAAATGTATTTTAATTTAGTTTATTTATTTACACAGATATTTATTTCAGATATCCTGGACCTGGTCTTGAAATAGGACTTGCAAACAAATCAATCTCCTTATCTATTTTTTAGAAAATTAAACATGTAATCAAAAATTTGTAATTCACTTTGAAAATGTGTTATATATGCACATAATAAAAGGGCAGTTTGATTAATTGTTGATCAATTAAATCAAATTTGTCTTAATTGATGCCCACAAAAACAAAAGGAGGTAAGGTTGGGGGATAAAATTGATTATTAATGATTCAGAAACTGATTTTTTTAAGCTCTGAATTTGGTTTTGATTTATTTGGCTATTAAGAATTGAAATAAATTTTGTTTTAAAATTCTGTATGACATACAAATGAGGTGCTTCTGAATTATGTTGCATGAAATAAAGAATGCCATTTTGATTGTCAACTTACAGCCTCTGGCAGATCAAGAAACCAACTTGGACTTTATCATTCCACATTCAAAATTATTGAGATAATTCTGCATTTTATTGCTGGAGGGAAGTATTTTTCATTCATTATTTTTCTTGTTTTAAGTTTGTGGAAACATTATTTTCACTTGTTGTTATTATTTTTGAAGAAAAGGTCACATGGTATCGATTAATGACAGTTTGATTTTTTTTTAGAGTGTTGGGTGATGGGGAGGGGGGTAGATCCAACCATGTTTTCATATAAAATGTTCAAAATATTTTGCACACACCAACCTTGTAGTGTAAAAATTGAGTCAAACAATCTACAGCTGTCATCAAACACTTCCAAACAGCTTCCCCCTACCGTGAGGGAAGATTGATTCAGTCTCTTGGGGAGTGATAGGTACATTTTGTATATGAGTAACATTCCTTTTTATATTTCAGCCCCCTCTCCCTGCTGTCAGGGAGACTCTTCGCCTTCACCATGTCAGGAAAGCCTGTTGCTAATACCCCTGGCCCTTCTTTTCTGCTTGATTCAAATTCTTGGGATTGTACCATTTCATTGTTGAGATCACAAATAAGTGCTGAATTCATCTACATTGGATGGAAATATGCATTGCTTTTTGAAATACACACTGGGCACTTTTAAAGATATTGATGTAGGAACTGGGGAAGGGCCCCAACTTTTCTGAAAATAACAAAATGCTCTTTTGAAAATGAAAAGTGTCCCTCAATTACTGTCAAAGGTACAAGAACTGGTAGAATGTGCACAAAAAAGTGCACAAAATATTAGAAAAGTGCCCTTTTAAAATTAAAATTCCCCTTCATTACTGTCTTAATGATAGGAAACTGCCAACTTTTTTCAGTCCCACATACAGCTAGGGTAATATGTACCCATTGGAAAAATGCCCCTATTTAGAAATAAAGTGTCCCTTTTAAAAAATGAAGTGTTCCTTTACTTTACTATTTTATCTGCATACAGGGGGCGGACATATGCAAATGACTTTGGAAGTGCCCCCTAAGAGGTCGTGGGTCACCACTTTTCGAAAGCTTCCTACACCTATGCATAGAAGTATACATCTAAGGTGGGGCAGTCTTCTTCACCCTTGTGTTAGCTGTCATTAATTGAACACGAATATGATGAATTCATGCACATTTGGTGGTCTTGAATATGTTAAGCGTTTCTATTTTCAGTCTTGAAGAAATGAATATCTTACATGCATAGTACATTCAGAAATAAGGTTGTACCACATGGTATTTTCCCACACCCACCGCAAATCAGTGGTAGAACTTGGATTTTGATGCTGGGGAGAAAGAGAGGGGCAGTTTTGTCTGGGGTTGGGGGGAGCGGGGCTGGTTTACATATTATCCATTCTGCATAATTTTCTTGTATTACTTGGCCCTACTTATTGAAAAGCTTAATGGATTTATTTCATCCATTGTTACTAACAGTTGCTTCAATTAATACTATTTGAAAATGTTTAATGTTTAATGAGTGGTAATCTATTTATTTGTTTTTATTTTTCATAGGGAACTCAGTTCTAATGATCAACCATACCTGCTAATTCCTATAAAAAGTTCAGTCAACATTTCATCAAACAGAAGATCTCCCAAATGGGAGATGTTTTGTCATAATATAACCCACAATGCATCTTTCCAAATTCAAATCTTTCTATAGAAATACATAACGGTAAAAAAGGTTTAAAACCAAGTGTAGGAAAAATACATCTGAAATATTCTTATGTTATTGGTGCAATAAAAAGATGAAATTATCTTCTCCATTTTCACCAGCACAAATTTGACATTCGCCAGGGAATTTTAAAGTAATCTTTAAAAAGTTAATTTCAATATTATATTCTCTGACGAGCATTTTTACAAATTTTAATCACCAGCAAAAGCTCAAATTATACAAGAAATAATTTTTGTTCCAGAAATATTCATTTCAGTATTATTTTCAAGGCTGCAACTTTACCCAAGCTTTAAAATTTTAGAATGAAATAATTTAGAAAGCGAAATAAATGTTTAACAGCTGAACTTATTAATAAGAACAGTTTAAATTTTGGTCCCTGTGCATGTTCTGATCTCCCAATCACCTGATCTTCTGATTGGGAGCATGTACCGGACTGATAAATTAGTAGTATGTTTGAGTTTTAAGTATCTTGGCTCCTTAAATTTAGGCCACATATCATGCACATATTAGCATACCATGGAGATCAGAAATATGGTACAATCAACGTTTCTGATAGGTCAAAATGCTTCCACATTAATTTGGACCAATAAGCCAATTGATTACCGCCGCGGAAGTGACATAAGTTACTTGTATGATTAGATTATTGGTGACAGTCAAGCAATTTTCTTGCGACTAAATTCCTTCTTTAATTACAAGCAATAATTCCAGCATACATCCCAACTATCCATGGTTCTCTATTATTCAAGTGAAATTCAATCCTAACGAGAGTTGATATTTCCTATTCTGGGGTGCTACCTCTTGTTTACAGAGGGTTATGTGGGGTCAGTGACATCTTTGAATTTGATGCATGGGGTTTGGTTTCAGTAGATTATCTCATCCACTTTGTTTTATTGACTTTTTGGAATAAAATTTTGCAGATAATCTTATAATGCTTCTTGTTCCAAAGGAATCTAAAGGTAGTATGATATAAGTGAGCGCAAGAGTGATTTCTTAATCTTGGAAATCAACAAAAACGTATGGGCAGGATTTTCCTACCAAAAGTGTGTGTATGTGGGAGAAGGTGAAGGAGGAGGGGGTGTGTTTAAAACAAAATAAGATTTGCCTGCAAAATAAATACAATATAGAATAAATGAAATCACCATACAAAAGATATGAGATTCCTATATCTTTAAGAACATATACTTTAAGATAAAAGATTTTTTTTAAACCTCAAATTTCAGTAAAATCAAATTGAATTGAATAAGATAACATAACATAACATAACAAGATGAATTAAATAACATAACATCATAACATAACAAGATGAATTGAATAACATAACATCATAACATAACATAACATAACAAGATGAATTGAATATATAATATCATAATATAGCATAAGATAACAAGATGAATTGAATAACATAACATTATAACGTAACATTACAAGATAAATTGAATAACATAATATTATAACATAACAAGAGGAACTGAATAACATAAACATAACATAACAAGATGAATTGAATAACATAACATCATAACATAACATGATGAATTGAATAACATATAATCATAATGTAACAACAAGATGAATTGAATAGCATTACATAACAATATGAAATGAATAATATAACATCATAACATAACAAGATGAATTGAATAACATAATATCATAAGTAACAAGATGAATTGAATAACATAACATCATAACATAACAAGATGAATTGAATAACATAACCTCATAACATGATAGATTGAATAACATAACATCATAACATAACAAGATGAATTGAATAACATAACATCATAACATAACATAACATGATGAATTGAATAACATAATATCATAACATAACATAACATGATGAATTGAATAACATAACATCATAACATAGCATAACAAGATGAATTGAATAACATAATATCATAACATAACATAACAAGATGAATTGAATAACATAACATCATAATGTAACAACAAGATGAATTGAATAACATAACATCATAACATAACATAACAAGATAAATTAAATAACCTAATATTATAACATAACATAACAAGATGAATTGAATAACATACATCATAACCTAACATAACAAGATGAATTGAATAACATAACATCATAATGTAACAACAAGATGAATTGAATAACATACATCATAACCTGACATAACAAGATGAATTGAATAACATCATAACATAACATAGCAAGATGAATTAAATAACATAATATCATAAAATGAAATAACCTAACAAGATGAATTGAATAACATAACATCATAACATAACAAGATAATGGGCTAAGAAGGGTGGATCACCCTATAAAAATCCCAAACTAATACCACCACCACAAACAAAAATACAGAATGAAAAAATTAAAGATGCCAGAGTTAGAACTTTCCAATGTTGACTTTGAAATTGTGAACAGAGATTTGGGGCTATACCACCCACTTAGTCAAAGCATTCCATTCATTAACAACCCTTTGTGAAAATATAAAATGTGGAATATCAATCCGTGAGAACTCACTAGTCAACTTCAAAATGTTACCACGTGAGTGTCACAAGAGGATTACCTGAAACATGGAAGGAATTACAGGAAGTCAAATAAATTATTATACATATCATAGAAGAAAATAACTTGATACTAAAGATGTATCTGTTTAGTTTTCATCCATCTCAAGTTTGAAATTCTGATATAGCTCCCTCAGTTATAAAAGCCCGTCTTGTCTGTCTGGAGCCAATGCGTGATCTCACATGACTGCTGATATAGATGTATTGTTAGTCATTTTTGTGAGTCAAAAAGTTTTCTTAACTTCTCTGAAGGCGAACTTATTCAAAGAGCGTTCTGAGTTTGCACATCTTCATGTCTTTCTTGGGTTGTTTTTTTGTTTTTATTGTGAGTGCGTAAATGGAATATGATATGGCGGTGACTTATTTTGAATGGTTGGAATATGATCGATTTTTGCATAGAAACAAGAAACAAGAGACTCATTTGTTGTTGACTTAACAACTATTCAGAATTGACGATAAATGAATAATGATTGAGTGAATGGGTGATTAATAGATTGTAGATGGACAATGTCTGCAAAAGATGTACAGATTTTTAAAACAGATATCAATTTAGATTTAAAAGAGAAAGGGGCAAAGGGGACCATTTGTTTATTGCATTCATGGGCAGCTTGCCATATTAGGGCAAAGGGTGACAATTCCCTCCCCCCCCTTAAAAAAAAAAAAAAAAAAAGATTGGCAAAGCATTATGTTTTTTGCATGAAATATATGTATAATGAAAAGGATGTTCACTTTTTGCCCCGAGTACCCAACCATATTTTGCCCCTCACAACTCAAATCTAAAAATAAAAAAAAGAAGCAAAGAGTAAAGGGGACTGTGAGTCCCTTGCAATCATGGGCTGTTCACCATAGGGACAAGGGCCGGGTGGAAAATTCCACCCCCCCCCCCCTCCCCCAAAGATTGGCAAATCAAGCATTGTGTTTTTTGTAATGAAGAATAGGTCTACAAATATGTGTAAATCATTTTGATAATTGAAAGGGATGTTCACTTTTTTTCTTCCAACCATGTTTTGCTCCTCTATTTAAAATATCTTACATACGCCTATGCTTGGAATGATCTATGTACTCCTGCTATGAAATCTGTTATGAAATTTACAAGTAAAAACCTGACAAGGAAAAATGGTCTTTCGCATCCCATGTCTCTTAAAAAGTGCCTGTTTTATTTGTGAAAAAATCTTGGTAACAGAACTCGCAGTCAGGAACAGAGATACAAACTGATAGACAGAGAGGCAAAATTACTTGCAAGAAAATATAAATAATGGAGAAAACTGATACTCAGTAAGCTAGTAATACTAGCTGGAGCTTGCTGCAAGCTTGCATAAAACAAATGTTAGCTAATGTCACACTTGTGCTGCAAAGTGGTATTTCTGTATAGGAAGGAATTTAATTATTCAAGCTTAAAGCTCTGAGAGAGTGAACTTTTTTAAGTCAGATAATTGATAGCTTTTTCAACCAATCACAGCGCACAAATTTGCCTGGCAACAAAATCTGCGTAACTAAGTTTGGCAAAATTCCTACACGATAGCTAGCGGTGCACGTTCATGCAGTCAATGCAATTTATTGCACAAAACAAATTTCTGCACACACAGACCAGGGAGTTGTTAAGACTGAGTGACTACAAGACGGTGAACAAGAATAGCACATGTGTGCCCGCTATAGGCTTTGTAAATCCGATTTCTGTTACCCGGAATGATTAGCAAATGGAATTTTGCTTGTTCCATTTGCTAAAAACTTGAAAGATCCGGAGAAGTGCCATAAATGGATCAAAGCTTGCGGCAGGCCAAATGAAAATCTAAATGTTAATGCATTGGTCATACATGATTTTCAATTTGAGGTTTGTTTTCCCCACCTAGTTACCGTGTTGCTATGGTGAGTGTGGCCTATATTTCCTAACTTTAAGACATCAATTGTGTACATGTGTGATATCACACACCTCAATATCCTTGGGTAATCTATTTAAACTTTTCTTAAACTTATCATTGAGTACATGAACAGATGGGCAAAAACATATTTACAGAACCTGCCACTTGCACTTTCTTTGATTTTCTGCAAAACTTGAATATATTTCATACACTAGTCTAACACACAATGCACAGAGCATCTTTGATATGAATATTCAAATCTGAAATAAAATGACCTCAGCCGACTTCGTACAGTTTATCGCGTCGGTGATTGTGTGTGCGAGCAATGAACTAACAAACCACTTGGTTATCAAGTTTTCACGCCTAGAATTAATCGTTTTTTTCTTGGAAATCTTGGCATCTTTTGTAGTTGAGCCGGATATATTAGCGAATTTTGTTTGGATCCATTAATTGTAATGGCGATCAAATTTGCCAAACTGAGTCCGTTTGCCAACTTCTGTAACTTTGTTGTTATTGTAACATGTTGTTATTGTAACATGTTGTTATTGTAACATGTTGTTATTGTAACATGTTGTTATTGTAACATGTTGTTATTGTAACATGTTGTTATTGTAACATGTTGTTATTGTAACATGTTGCTATTGTAACATGTTGTTATTGTAACATGTTGCTATTGTAACATGTTGCTATTGTAACATGTTATTGTAACATGTTGTTATTGTAACATGTTATTGTAACATGTTGTTATTGTAACATGTTGTTATTGTAACATGTTGTTATTGTAACATGTTGTTATTGTAACGTGTTATTGTAACATGTTGTTATTGTAACATGTTGTTATTGTAAGATGTTGTTATTGTAACTTGTTGTTATTGTAACATGTTGTTATTGTAAAATATTGTTATTGTAATATGTAGTTATTGTAACATGTTGTTATTGTAACATGTTGTTATTGTAACATGTTGTTATTGTAACATGTTGTTATTGTAGCTTTGTTGT
This sequence comes from Chiridota heheva, assembly GCA_020152595.1. Lineage (NCBI taxonomy): Eukaryota > Metazoa > Echinodermata > Holothuroidea > Apodida > Chiridotidae > Chiridota > Chiridota heheva. The sequence continues at coordinate 921,070 of JAIGNY010000818.1, read as the reverse complement.
TATTGTAACATGTCCCTAGGCATAACATGTTGCTAGGCAAGTCTGTAAGTTGTACTTTCTACACTGTGTTAGTGTTACTGTACCAAGTGAAGAGAGACCGAAGAAAAACAGAACTAATGACAATGACATCTCGCGCTTGACAAGCGCGAGATGATACCCTATGCCGCGGGAATGTTTAAGCACCTCAGCCCTCTATTCTGGCACGTGGACCTTTAAACCCCACCTTGATTATCAATAAATTAAAGACAGTTTCCAATTTTATGTTAAGAATAAATACATACAAAATGTCATGAAGGTACTTGTTTGATATAACAGTGATGGATTAGACTTTTAATACCAGTCATTTTTAATAACCCTTCTGGATGTTTGGAATTAAAGATCTTCTGAACAGAACCTGATTTTAAAAACTGTTTCCCATAGGTTTCTTTAATTCTCACCTATATCACAAGGAATATTTGACCACAGGTAAACTAGTTAAACATTATTTGCTTCAAAAGTTTTGTATTACTTCCCTGCAAATGCAATGTCATGTAGTAATCTTATTTGCAGGGCCGTAATTCTCATCTGGAAAGTGGGGGAAGGGGGAGGAAATCGCCTTTTATTCAAAAGTGTGTGTGTGTGGGGAGAGGGGGACAAGAGGCAAATTTTCCCCAAAATGTACTGAATTATAAAACAATTGCTGGAAAGTGTCCTCCTGCTCCCCCATCCCCTCCCTGGAATTACAGCCCTGTTTATTTAAAAGATGTGTATAGGATGGGAGAAAGGATACTCCAAAGATTCAAATCTATGAAACATTTATATACCCCTGAATTGAGCTTTTTCCTCAATAAGCGATTCACGTAGCAGACGAAGATATCTGAATCAAAATGAGAATTTCACGCCAGCGATCAATCTAACAGATGCCAAGCCCTTAACGTATGTTCTTTCATAAATGTCAGCTTGGAGTGTAAATGCCTGTGGATTGAACATGATAATACCCTGGGGGGATGACGGACGAGTGTCCTTGCAGAGCTCCAGGCAAGAAAAAACAGGAAACAACCTGACAAAAATAGAAAACATTGTATAAAAGAAACTTAAGCAGACTGGGAAAAATTTACCCCCAGGGCATATAATGCGCTCTTGTAATTTAGCGTCATTCACCATCGAAAGTGTCAAAGCTAATAATCTCCTTCAAATTAAATTTGAATTGTTGTTGCGCAGAAATTAAATTATGAGAATTCGATGTGATGGATTCACGAAAACATTTGTTAGGTTTATTTTGTCTTAACCATTTTTATTTTCTCCGCTTGTAAATTCTGTGTAATTATGTTCGTAGCATGACTCAGATCTTATTGTGAATCATTGTCGTAAAGGTTGGCTCACAGGTAAACAGAGAGAAAAGGACATAAAAATGATTAGAAAATCTATACCTGTGATTCCTCCAGGACATAATGCCTTGTGCTCTATTTAGGCTACAAGTGTTCTACCACTCTATAAACCGGTTCTCATCTCCTGCTCAAATGGAAGAAGCATGTCAAAAACCGCCTTACCTGTTTGGTCTGTAAATATTGAAAGAACTTGGTAGGCATACTTGGTGGTTATTATGCTATCTTTGCTTGCGCTCTCCGAGATTTGAGCGGATTGGAATATATTCTCGATTCTGATCTAGGTTGACATTTTTGTCAGTGTTAAGTGTGACGGGAAGCCAGATGGGAATGCTAGTTAAAGGGGTAGTTCAGTGGTCAAACAAGTCCATCTTATATCAAAGAGGACTTTTAAAGAAAGAAAATGGTGAAGAAACTACTTCAGTATCTTGTTCAGTTAAGGAGATATTCAAGTTTAAAGCTGTCTTCTGTGTAAAAATGACTTAGGGTCAAATTTGAAATTTTTCACTACCGTTCCATGGAACAGCGCTTTCTTAAAAACCACTGTGCTTGATCAAATTCCACTGTTCCAACATTTTTGTCAATAAAAAAGCAAATTCCCTGCTTCAAAATGGACCTACTGTAATATATACTTTTTTTGTCATAATATACCTGTAAAGAGAAACAAGAAATAAATAATAGTCAGAAGGTTGCTGCGCACGTGTCAAAATTCTAAAAATATATTATCCGAACAAAAAAAACATTTTTTTTTTTAAAAGGTATAAGGGAAAAATGAATTAATGGGGATGTTTGAACAATATGCTTTTAACAAAAGTTATGAGCTGTTTTGAACAAATTATAATGTGCGGGTTAATGGGTAATTCCAACCTCTTCCGGCTGATTATGGAAGCTAATCCTTTAACACTCGATTATAAATTAAGTTTGATCGTTGGTCTTCATCAGGCCCATAGCCAGGAATTTGAAAAAAGAGGTTCATTTTTTATTTAAAAGAGCAACAAACTATAAAATTTCAGGCGCTTATTACTCTTTTAGATTTTAAAAGGGCACCGTGACTTTCTCAATAAAAAGGGGATTGTTTTCGTATATAAGGACAACAAACTGTGAAGTCCCAGGTGCTTATTATTCCTTTAGATTTTAAACAAAAGGGCACTTTCCCTCTCCCCACACCCTCCCCCTCCGTGAAACTATATCTTTTGTAGGGGATTTTGTGTATCTTATGGTTAAATTGTGATTCGCCCCCACTTTCACCCAAGAGAGGAAAAGTCACAACACCAACTTTTAATACTAGAAGCATAGGCGGAATTTGAGGGAGGGGGAGGGGGCAAACTTTTCCAACATTGTATCTTTTGTATGATGATTGTTTGCATCTTAGTGTGAATTTGCCGTCCCCCCACCCACTTTTTACTTTGCCCCCCACCCACTTTCAGTAGGCATATCCTGCCCATTCACACAAAAATACAAACAAACAAAATATGGGAATCTCTTTCCCCCTCCCCTATGGAATACTGCCTGTATATAATTGCCTAGCCCTCCCCCTCTCTATGGAATACTGCCTGTATATAATTGCCTAATGAAAAAGAAAAAGAAACATGGAATACCGCCTGTATATAATTGCCTAATGAAAACATGAAAGTTTCTAAACTTAAGGAATATAAGAACGAATTGTTAGAGTTATAAGAATCTATCAACTTTTAATAACATTACAAATCTGTTTTCAGAAAGTATTAGATGATTTGATAAAGAAGGTGATGAAATGTCCATTAGTACCAGCCTTTGATCTGATACCTTTGCTCTCTTTTTGTGCGCGACATCTATCGAATGTAAATTGCACCTTGAGAATGCAACTTCTTCTCTCAAATCCCATCTGGCTGCGAGGTAATTCAAAGCTTTTATGCTCGTCTCGAATTTACAATTTTATCAGATTTGTTTAAAACATTACATTTTCCATCATCGTCTTAAATGAAAAAAAAAAGTATGAGTCTTTTACCTTAATTTCATTTCTTTTTGACAAATATCTTTGTATATTTTATATCGTTTTGGAAATAACAGCTGGCAAAGTGGACGATGATTGCTTGTGATTTGTTCAGGCGTAGTTGTTGGGGAGGAATAATCAAAATCATTTCTTGAATTTTTTGGGGGGAATTAAGGTCTGTTTTGCAGGTTAGGAGTGTGGGTCTGGAAGGAAATGTGAATTACCATTACTAATAGACATGAAATTAAACATATTGTGGAGAAAATCACATGAGATTGTTAGCCAGTGTCAGCACCAGGAATCTGATCATAGGGGTGGGGTGATGTTTCATGGGGAAGCTTCTAAATCAGACAAAATATATCACTTTACAACAAAAATTTGGGAGGGGAAGTGGGGGGCAAAGCGATCTCATGGGGGTGGTCTTACTTACTTCAAACATTCGATGAAGAATATCCTTCGGTCTACATTTGGACAAAGCGTTAGGAAGCTTAAACGAATGGCGGGTATTGATATGGAAAAGTGAGGATGAGTTTCAGGTGGACGCCAACAGATTTTAGTTTCGCAAAACAAACTTTGGTTAAACTTGAGACTTATCATCTTATTGTCAGAGCAAATGCTGTTACAACATGACAATCGGTCAAACCAACAGACAGTGTTACAACATGACAATCGGTCAAACCAACAGACAGTGTTACAACTTGACAATTGGTCAAACCAACAGACAGTGTTACAACATGACAATCGGTCAAACCAACAGACAGTGTTACAACATGACAATCGGTCAAACCAACAGACAGTGTTACAACATGACAATCGGTCAAACCAACAGACAGTGTTACAACATGACAATCGGTCAAACCAACAGACAGTTTTACAACATGACAATCGGTCAAACCAACAGACAGTGTTACAACATGACAATCGGTCAAACCAACAGACAGTGTTACAACATGACAATCGGTCAAACCAACAGACAGTGTTACAACATGACAATCGGTCAAACCAACAGACAGTGTTACAACATGACAATCGGTCAAACCAACAGACAGTGTTACAACATGACAATCGGTCAAATCAACAGACAGTGTTACAACATGACAATCGGTCAAACCAACAGACAGTGTTACAACATGACAATCGGTCAAACCAACAGACAGTGTTACAACATGACAATCGGTCAAATCAACAGACAGTGTTACAACATGACAATCGGTCAAACCAACAGACAGTGTTACAACATGACAATCGGTCAAACCAACAGACAGTGTTACAACATGACAATCGGTCAAACCAACAGACAGTGTTACAACATGACAATCGGTCAAACCAACAGACAGTGTTACAACATGACAATCGGTCAAATCAACAGACAGTGTTACAACATGACAATCGGTCAAACCAACAGACAGTGTTACAACATGACAATCGGTCAAACCAACAGACAGTGTTACAACATGACAATCGGTCAAACCAACAGACAGTGTTACAACATGACAATCGGTCAAACCAACAGACAGTGTTACAACATGACAATCGGTTAAACCAACAGACAGTGTTACAACATGACAATCGGTCAAACCAACAGACAGTGTTACAACATGACAATCGGTCAAACCAACAGATGTTCACCATTTGCTGAATAAACTATTGATACCATTGTACAGTTTGCCTTGGGTCTGTTTTTTTTTATGTTTTTTTTTAAATTTAATTTAATTTTTTTAAATATTTTTAAAATTTTTAATTTTTATATTTTCATATTTTTTATTTTTGTATCTTTTTATTTTTTTACCAAAATTTCCTAATGACATTTTCACCTAATCCAAAATATAAAAAGTATGTGTACTCCCATTGGAATTTCATTTTCAGTTACTTTTATTCTTTCCAAACAAAGTTCAGAAGGGTATCATTCTAATTTGACACATTTTGGTAAAAATTGTTTCTCCTAATTACTAATTGTACTGCTAGTGTAGCCCTGAGCGCATGTTTTTTGAAAACTTTTGCTGAAGTCTTACATTTTTTTACCTCAATCATCCACTAACTAAAGGAGCACTAGATTGAAGTAAGGGCGCTCATTATTTGTGAATTTCACGATTTATTATACAACAACAGATCAATAAACTTGACATGGATAAGCATAGCCCTCAGACGACGTGAAGGCAAAGATATTTAAAATTCATATTAACCAGAAAATTGCTAGATCAGCATTTTATTTTTGGAGGGGGGGCACCCTTAAAAATACGCCTTCACATTTTGGTCTAGTGCTCTTTTAAGCAAATCGGGGACTGGGTCGAGCGAATAAATTATATTCTTCCGCATATTAAGTGCAGTTTTTATTTGCCATAATTCAGGGTCAACAAGTAAAGTAAAGATTACCACTTTTTGGGCAAATGTTAATACTCTGTAACAAAGATTTTGACTTTATGGTTGTAGTTTTCTGAAGATTTTTCTGTAACAATTTCAAAATTAAACATCTAGCTCTTGTTCATCAATGCCCCTCCCGTGAAAAATTTGAGAATTACCTCTGAAAGAATGTTATGCCTAAGAAAAGTTATATTTCAAAATGAGGTACTTTTGTAGTTTTTACTAATATTGATAACAGACATTGCATTCAGGACTAAAAATGTCTGGATGTGTAACAAAACATCATCCCATGTACCATCATTAACTTCATCACTGCAGGCTGGAAACAGGCAAGTCAACAATTATTAAGTTATTGTGAAAGACTGCCACTCATTTGAAAAGTCCAGATTGATATTTTAATCACTTGTATTCTATGAATATGATCAAATACAGTGACGTAACCAACGTTCAAAAAGTGGAGGGGTCTGAGAATGTCCTAGACTCCCCCCCCTCCCCTACCCAAGTGTTAAGTGTTAAAACTTAGTCCACTTCTGATGGCAATTTTGTTTTGTGCAAAAAAAGAAAGAAAAAAAAAAAAAAGATTATCCCCATTTAAAAAAATTTTCCTCTGTGGCTACACCACTGTTCAGAGGAGATTAAGTCCATTTGGTTGAAGGTTTGTGGTAGGCCGTAGTTAATGGCCACAGACTGAAGCGTAGGAAGTGGCGCTCTGAGAGGATATCACCAGCCTGCATGGTTGCATGCTTGGGAGGTAAAATTGAGAAATTATTCACATAAGATTGGCAAAATTCAACAAAAATTTGGTAACATTTTTGGGAATATTGGTGAAATTTGACATTTTCTCCAAAATTTAAAAAATTTAATTGTTGAAAATTTCCTGAACAATTTCTGAAAATTGAAGTGAATCTCCCGAAAAATACCATATTACCATTACCATGATATTCTAGAGACCCAACATTATTACACCCTCATATTTCAGCCCATTTAGGGCTTCTTTAATATTAGGATATCAAAGGACATAAGTGGGACTTGAAGGGGAAGGGGGGGGCAGGGGAACAAGGGGCACCCCACTTTTGAATATGCCCCCCCCCCTCACTTTCGGTAGGCAAATCCCACCCTTGGCAAAAGATCAATTCAGGGGAATGGCAGTTTACATGGCACAAAAAGTTTCTGGGGAACTAGTGAGGGCATTGGCATCTTTTTGCTGAATTCTTCATATATTCATTGACCTGTTTTTTGCCTGCTAAAGAGACACAATTTTACTGTTTATGAATCTTAGATATACGTTGCTACTAGGTATAAGTATTGATATTAGGGAAGTGTTGTAACTCAGCACCACGTGGGTCAAATGGTTTTGCTGAATATTTTAGTCTCTAGAAAATTGCGCCCTCACTTATCAGTCTAGTGCCCATTTAAATATACTTAAGAGACGCCACTACAGGGGAGGGATGTGGACGTGCACCCCTGGGCCCATAGTCAGCTTTACATATTTGGGGGGGCAAGTGAAATGATTTGGGGCATAATATAAGGCTATTACAAAGTATTATGCACGTTACAATTTTTGAGTACATGGGCAGAAATATTTTTGAGGGCATTTCCCCAAATGTTCCCCCCTTGCTGCTTTGCCCCCTCTCAATATTGGACGTCATTTGGAAAATGATCATGACTTAGAAATTTGACTGTTCCTCTTTGGGTATCCCTCACAAATCCACTCAGTTGGAAAATGCATGATGCCTTTACAGAGTAGTAATCAGAAGACCCTATCGACGTCCCTGTGTATAGGCCTACAACTGCTGGAGCCTCTACAGAGTAGTAGTCAGAAGACCCTATCGACGTCCCTGTGTATAGGCCTACAACTGCTGGAGGAAAGTATGAAATACTCTGCTATTTGGTTAGTTTGTGCATCAACTGTCCGTTCGTTGAGAAATAACCGCAGTCAGTAGAATTATGCAAATTAGGCTTTTTATCTAATTAGGTATCTTGAAATGAATAACCGTATGCTATGGGTGATAGTGAGCCATACTTTGGTGATAACTTTATGTGTTTTTTTGTTTTGTTTTTTGGAAGAGCATACTTGTAGAGCCAGTTTGGTACACAAATCAGGTTGATACCATATTCTGTTTAGGAGATATGGATTTTTAAAGATTTCCTAATTGCCCAATTTTAAAGTTTTTGTACAGTATGATAAATTCGTGTTTGGTGATAATAATAATAATAATAATAATAATACATTTTTATATAGCGCATTATACCAAACGGTCTCAATGCGCTTTATATAAACAAATATAACATGAGAAAACCTTAAGATACAAACAGTAAGAGAACAAAAAACCATACTTAAAAAGATACAAGCAGGATAAAGTTACAAGGTCCAATGAGGGGAACTCATGAAAAGGTGTGTTTTCAATATACACTCTTAAAAATATCTGAAGTAGGGGCATTTCTGATGTAGATTGGGAGAATGTTCCAGAGTTTGGGGGCTGCAGATTGAAAAGAACATTTACCATAAGTCTTGTCATAGAGTATGTCATAGAGGCAATTCCATTGCAAATGTTTATGTATTTCTTTGAATGTTAATTGATTGTTTCTGTATGATTAGAAACGATATTCCAAAAGTTATTGAAGTAGGGTATATTTGGCAATGTATATAAATACCTAACTTTCATCAATTTATTTTTCTAGCAGGTTTTAATATTAAAAATGGATGATTGATTTTAATGAAATACATACACTTTGTGGGAGAATGTGTTGCTGTGATGTCATACTGAACTTTTTCCTATTCGTTTATTGGCATTTTTTTGTGAACCTAAAAGGATTAGTTAAGGGGTCAAGCAAGTCTATCTTATGTGAAAGAGGACTTAAAAGAAACAAAATGGTGAAAGAGAGCATTCAAAAATCTTACTCCGTTAAGGAGATATTTCAGTTTAATGTTTGGTATCATATGTGTAGAAACAACTGAAATCAGACTAATTGTGATGTCATAGCCTGAGATACCTTAAAGTCTTGACAAATTCTATCATATTTTGTCCTGTGATTTTGTGGCCTAAAAACCTTGGAATATGTCGAAAAAGTAGTACAACTGAATCTAGGAAGGGTATTTATAATGTACCACCTGTAGAAAGTTTGAGGGAAAATAATTTGAATAGTGAAAAAATTAAATAAACTTTCTTTAAATTACATAAAGGCTTTGATGAATCTGAGGCTGTGATGTCACAAATAGTCTGATTTCAGTCGTTTCTACAGAAATGATGCCAAACTCTATCATTAAACTTGAATATCTCCTTAACGGAATAAGATTTTTGAATGCTTGCTTCACCATTTTGTTTCTTTTGAAGTTCTCTTTCATATAAGATGGACATGCTTGACCCCTAAACCAATCCTCCAAAATTTGAATATCTTATGGCAGGAATAACATATCAACATGATTTTTGTACTAAATTGTTTCTAAATGTGTTCTCTTTCTTATGAAAGGTTACCAGAAAAACATGGGAATATTCCTTTAACGAAAGAATTTGATGTAGGAAAAAAGTATGTTTTGGACATTTTCTACTAGAGCCTCTTGTTAATGACATTTTGAGATGAGTAATTTGCAACATTACCCCTCGCTTGTTTTATTAATGTACCTCAAACTATACCATCCACACGTTTTATGAGCTTCTTTTCTGCACATTAAAAGTCTTTTTATCAAATTTATCCACTTGAGAACCTCCTATATTTAGTTAGAGACATCAAAGTGCATTCAGTGTGCCCTACATGTTGTCTTAAAGTTTGTATTTGTTTGACATTTATATGAAATAATCGGGAAGTAATCTTATATTGCATGTTTTCTGTGGAGCCTAGCTCTTAAGTTTATCCGGTGGAAGGGGCTAAATTGAATAGAGTGAACAAATCCTGCTTACAAATTTTTCTTAAAATAAATTGTTGAGAGCGAGGGGAGGATACTGTAGTTAAAATGTAACTAAATTTAAATTGACGTTTTTGTTAAAGTGTTCTCATGTCTATGTCAATATTTCTGCTTACATTATAGATTTAATCAAATATACACATATACACCAATTACTTTTACACTTGTGATATACATTACAGTAAGACCATGCAATTTTCTTCATAATTTTTTGCAAAAAGCTTAAAATTTTGAACGCGTATCCAAAGTTCTCAAGTTTTCTGGGCCTTCTACAACCCTGGGCCCCATACGGCATTGTGCCCCATACCATGCTGAATAGTTTCTCTTTAAGCCTACCCACACTCGACACCTGAGTTAATCTTGAAAACTCAGGTATGACAATTACCAACCGGACTTCCTGTTCAGTGTATTGTCTTTCCACTCAATGCAATGATTTGTTTATTTGCCAACTATGCACATCACAGCCAAGTAGCCCAAGGCTATTTGTGTGTATAAGATTACACAAAGCCAGAGCTAAATAATCAAGGCACTTTTGTAATTGAAATCACTCATCTGTGTTAGGTGTCTTAGTGGGAGAAGTTTCTTTACAAACTGGTGATAAAAATAGCTGTGTATCATAATGCCTGAGGCACTGTAATAATGTACATTAACTGTGAATGATTAACTGACCATTTCTCCCAAGGAAAGATATTGCCTCACAATCCATCACATTCTCCTTGCTTGCCCCCTGTACAACCTTCCCAGAGCTTCCCTCGCTCCCCACAACTCAATTGCTGAGTTCTTTCGGAAAAATTATCTCCTTTCTTCATCATGCCTTCCTCTACAACCATATTTAATTATCCTCTTCCACCCCTCTCTACTTTGTTTTTGTTTCAACCATGCACCTCCGCTCTTAATCACAGCTTTCTGACCTTTTGTTCTTGAATTTCTCTCATTCTCCCCCTATTTCCTTTCCTTTCTACCTCTAGAATGATCTGACCTCTCAGGCACAATTTAACCTTCGTTGTCTTGGTGCCGTTAAGCCCTCATCAAACAAACAAGCAAACATGACGATCGACACTAAGCCCATGGGAAATGACCACCCTCCTTACCACTTGTAGCAGCATTGCATCAGATACCCCACCCCTTTCTTCAGCTCTAAAAAATAATTATAGAGTTTAAAAGTTGAATATTTTCTTTACATAATAAGATTCTTAAAAGCTTTGTTTACCATTTTGTTCTTTGTTCTCTATCATGGAAGGATGTACAAGATTAACCATCTACCTTTATTTACACTCTTAACACATTGACACTATGGTTGACACATCAAGAGGAAAATGAGCACTGGTATTCAGATCAACCACCTCTGTCAAATCATGGCAGGATACAGTGGCATAGCTAGACTATTTTGCAGGGCAGGTAAAACAATAAGAAATCTGAATCCAAGCTACCCCCCCCCCCCCTTCTTACAAAAACAAAATAATATATTAGAAAAATAGGGGAAATGTCAAGAAAATTTGGGGGAAATGTCACATATATCATGAAGAAACTTCAGAAATTTTAAGGAAAAACTTAGGATATTTTGACGAAAAAGTAAGATATTTTGAGGAAAAATTAGGATATTTGGGGAAAATGTTGCATATTTTGTGGAAAAGCTTGGATACTTTGAGGAAAATCTTTGAAATGTTGAAAACAGCTTCTATTTTTAAAATGGATTTCTGTTGTCAAAATGGACTGGAATAAAGCCTTCACATTACCATTTTACTCCTTTTTGTTACTTTATAAACTATGTAAAATTCAATAGCAAACAAGAATTTTGTTAGTTATTCTGGTGCAGTTTTTTAAATACCAAAAAGGAGTAAAATGGTACTTTGAAGGCTTTATTTCAGTCCATTTTGACAACAGAAATCCATTTTGAAAAAAGAAGCTGTTTAAAGAACAAACTCCTGATTTGGGAATTTTGTGAAATAAGTCGGAAATTTGCTAACTCTAAACTGCCTAGAAGCTAACTTTAAAATTTGGAATTCGGAAATTTGTGATCCTTTTTGCTTAGATGGCTGGCTGATCTCTTTCATCAGGATTACCAAAACAATCTAACATAGGCCTACTCAATATTCTGTCATGCAAATTTTCTGAATTCGTTTAAATTTCCAGCCAGGAGGGGGAGGGGGAGGGAAATTACCCCTGCTGCCCACCCCCCTTCCTTTAGCCATATGCCACTGCTAGGATATAGAGTAGGCCTACTCATTGTGAGCGGGTATGCCAAGTGCGGAGTCTCTAATTACAGCTTATCAGTTATGGTGGGCAGGATATTTTGATAGAATGCCAGACCATCGGGAAAGTATGCAGATCTAGCCATTCAACTAATTGCGCTACAATATTGCTACTCTTACTGAATCTAATGGTAAATATTCCACTTGTGGGACAGTGGGAGATGCTTTGGCTTAAATGCAGGATTATCCTCACACAGGAGTGCCAGGAATTGCTGTAGCTAATTGTTTTCCAGCAGTTACCATTGTTTATGATGGACAACTGAAGAAGAAACAATCCGGTCAAATTTATAAGAGAGGTATCGTCCCATAAATAAATTTAGAAGTGAACTGGTAACGTCACTTCCGGTTTTCAATTGTCCTTATTGATCGCGATAAATCTGCGATGTAGTTGATCACACGTCCGCCTGACTGAACATAGGGCCTACATGTGTTAGCGAAAACATCACTGATTTCTCGCAATCAATAAGAAAAATTGAAAATCGGAAGTGAAAACCGTTCATTTCTGAATTTATTTATGGGATAATACCTTTCCTTTAATCATTAGATTTTTGTTTGAAGCAAAATGATTTCGATAAACATATTTGTTTTAGTGCATTTGTACTTAAGACATCATAATGCACTTTCAGCATTTCATTGGAAGTGTTGTGGATCTAAGAATGTACATAAAAAGTCTCTAATCGCAGAAAAAGGATTGAAATTTTAATGAATTTGTTTTCCAATATTAATCCATAAAAGCTTTGAGATCTGTCTAGAGGCAATTAAGAATCACCTTTAATTATTATCACAATTCCCATATGCATTGCTAATTACCATTTTGGCTAGTAAATAGCTTTTAGCCACTGCAGATGCAAATAATTAAGAGGACGGAAATGCTATTGTGATGGTAAGTGGTCACTTGGTTTGTGGAGTGGACCCATTAATTATGGAACTGCATAAAAGGACCGATAATTTGTCTATGTGTTTTGTAAGGTTAATATAAAACAAAACAAAAACCGCTCAAGGGTATTTCTTGTACTGCTTATTATGCATTTGTCATACGGTAATTGTGCTTTCAATTAAAGATAATGAAGAAAAAAAATTCTATATTGAAAAGCAAAACTAATTGGCCTCATCAAAAAAATATCTTCAATGAAAAATTCTGTTAATTTGTTTGTTTTTTCATTCTTTCGGTCTTTTTGTAATTATTGTAGTACAGTTAAGAGCTAGATGATCAATTAATGATTTTAAAGAAAGCTGGAGTGTTATCAACAATCTTGAAATGCATTTCTTGAATGGCCTTTGGAGACTGAATATGTAGAAGGCCATAACTTTGTTCATTTAGAAAATAATTAGAGGACATTGACCTTTCTTTTACCCAGGTTTATAATATTATAGTCATCCAAGATATTTGGTGGTCAATATTAGAGATATACTTACCGTTTTTGGCGTAATAAGTGCCTGGGGCGCTAACGTTTTTTGCCCAATAAGCCCACATGCTCTGGGCCCATACAGTGTACTATTCGAACTGCATTGTGTGTAATGGTTGAACCCCAATAAGCACCACAAGGACATTGAGCATCAGATGGCAAATAAGCAAAGAATGTAACACAACTTATTTCGAAGTCTTCGAAGGAATTAAAACAGATTATGTTATCAGTCAAAAAATGTTGGGTGGGCACTTATGAGAGCAGGGGCAGTTAATAATTTGAATACGGTATTACAAAATGCAGGGATATTGCAAAATGCAGGGTATTACAAAATGCAGGGTATAACAAAATGCAGGGTATTACAAAATGCAAGGTGTTACAAAATGCAGGGGTATTACAAAATGCAGGGGTATTACAAAATGCAGGGGTATTACAAAATGCAGGGGTATTACAAAATGCAGGGGTATTATGAAATGCAGGGGTATTACAAAATGCAGGGGTATTACGAAATGCAGGGGTATTACAAAATGCAGGGGTATTACAAAATGCAGGGGTATTATGAAATGCAGGGTATTACAAAATGCAGGGGTATTACAAAATGCAGGGTATTACAAAATGCAGGGTATTTTAAAATGCAGGGGTATTATTAAATGCAGGGGTTTTATTAAATGCAGGGGTTTTACAAAATGCAGGGTATTACAAAATGCCTGCAGGGTATTACAAAATGCCTGCAGGGTATTACAAAATACTTGCAGGGTATTACAAAATGCAGGGGTATTACAAAATGCAGGGTATTACAAAATGCAGGGTATTACAAAATGCAGGGTATTACAAAATGCAGGGGTATTACAAAATGCAGGGGTATTACAAAATGCATGGGTATTACAAAATGCAGGGGCATTACAAAATGCAGATATTCCAAAATGCACGGGTATAACAAAATGCTTGCAGGGGTATTACAAAATGCAGGGGTATTTTAGAACCTAGACCAAGATCAAAAGTCCAGCCGATGTATTAACTTAAAATTGGACATTTGGCAATTGTATGAAAACCTATAGAAAAGAAAACAGTTTTGCAGGTCTTAAATTGCACTGAAATCCAATATAATATTACAAAATAAAATAATGACATATGAATTACAATTTCCCTCTCTGCTTTTAAAATTAAAAATGGTAATTTTGCCAATATTGTACCCCAACATCTACGACATTGCTATTAGCAGCATCCTCATGTATTTCTGAAATAATATACATGCTCTGTCATGCTTAAGCCATTCCCAAAATAAACTCTGTACATATAGGTACGTACAGTGTACATGTATGTATAATTGTACACTATGTGTATGTAGTGTGAGGGCAGTGATGCATGAATTTTTGGTGGCCTGGAGATGTTCAATTTTCCAACATGTGGGAAATCGGAACATTGCTTATGTGAATCTTTTATGGTTTGAGAAATCTTGAGACTTTTAATTGCATTTTACATTTAGGCAGTTATGTTTCAACAGAATTTTCTGAAAAATCATGGGAGAGAAAATTTGTACCTCCTTCTAGAAGCAAGGCAGGCTTGCAGTGTTGCCTTGGTGGGGATTTGGCCACTAAAATTGTGGGGAGGAGAGAGGAGGGGGAAAAATCACGAAAATCATGCTAAGATACAAAAAATTCATCCTACAAATTGAAAGATAAACTAAGGACATATCCTGATTTTTCAAAACGGTCGTTCAATCTTTACAAATTGGGTCTAAGCCTCATTTACAGTTTTGAAAAAAGAACAAAATTTCCATCGAAATGGTGGGGGATGGGGGATGCTAGCACCCATGGATCCTGCCTGACCAGGTCTGCCTGCAGTGCACTCACATTTAATTTTGTTGATCCATGATCTTACTTTTTCTGCAGCCTCCAAAATGATGAAATTTGCTGACATCATTAAAAAATATGCCCTTCTTTATTAAATTCTTAAGATGTGTACCAAATGAATACAAAAATACTACAAATATATATCCCAGTGCAACTCAAGAGATTCATTGTTTTACTCATGCAAGGATAATTGTGATAGAGTTTGTTCCAAGAAACGATTTGAAGTAGCTCTATACCATATTTTCTAACCAAGCTTCCTTACAGGCTCATTTACTCCTTCTCCCAGATTATCATTTATGTTGTTGGTGTGTCATGAAAGATGAAATCAATTGTCAACATTCTTTACAGAAGAAACATTTTTTTGTTAAGTGGAAAAAATTAGAAATTGCTAGGCTATACCATATTTTCTTATCAAGCTTCCTTACAGGCTCATTTACTCCTTATCTCCCAGATTATCATTTATGTTGTTGGTGTGTCATAAAAGACAAAATAAATTGTCAACATTCTTTACAGAAGAAATATTTATTTTGTTGTTAAGTGGAAAAAATTAGAAATTGCTAGGCTGTGTCATATTTTCTAACCAAGCTTCCTTACAGGCTCATTTACTCCTTCTTCCAGATTATCATTTACGTTGTTGGTGTGTCATGAAAGATAAAATAAATTGTCAGCGTTCTTTACAGAATTTTTTTTTTTTTTTTTAAAGTGGAACAAATTAGAAGTTGGTGGTCAGTGCTTCTTAATTGGCCCCCATTTTTGGCCCTAGTATATTGTATTGTTTTAAGGCTCTATTAGTTTAGGCAGTAACTACAGATCTTCTGATGCCAGGTCAGAATAGCCAGGACTCTCTACTCAAAGGGGCATTACACATTTCTTTGATTTAATGCAGGGGACAGGGGCACAGACCATTGCAAGAAGCCACACGGAGAAGTTTGCTATGGACATGTTTGGCCCTGTCCCCGGAATGGAATACATCATCCGTCATATACATCCTTCAAGATATGCAGTCCCATTAGTTGTACCAATTGCTGTTTAGAGTCGTCATGATATTTTACATCATTGTTAATTTCCACTTTACTGCCAAATTGATTTTAGCGTCAAATTGTGTTCCAATCAAAAGATAATATTGCCTGTTTTCAAAGCTACACATAAGAAGTATCCATTTGCTTGGCTTAGTCATTCATCTGTTTCACCCATAATTTTTCTCAAACTTGATTGATTTTTGCAAATTTTCCTACTCAAATGGATCAATTCCCCGATGGAAATGTAACTGTATACATTTACATATGTTTTATGCATTGTTTTGGTGTAAACTCCCCTTATAGCACAACCCCATGAGAAAAGTAAAAGATAAAGTATCGTTTCCAATTCTAGTACGGGATTCAAAAGCTGGTAGATGAGCTGGGAGAAAATTAGATACAACAAAGCAGATTACTGATTAAGGAAACAATCGGGAGAGGAAAAAAAAATGCTGGCTAAAATGTTAAAAAGAATCAGTTTAGTTTGATATGGCTGAACATGCTAGCATTGTGGCGCCAACGAGAATATCTATTGCAAGAGTTTGGGATAATTAGGGAACTTCTGGAAGATTTGGATTTGTTCTGTTTGGTTTCAGTAAAATGGGATGGGTTTTTGTGTCAGAATTTCAGAATACCAAATTATTCTTTTGATAGCAGGTGGGAGAAATAGGTATAATGTAGTGGAATATGTTTTTTAGTAAAAAGGGGGTATTTGAACGAAATGAGCAATAATTGTATTGGTAATTAATCATTATCATAATACATTGACTACCATAACAACATATGAGCCCTTCATGAAAGATTTGTGCCCTTACATCAGCGATATTCTAATTTTCCAAATGTTGAAAAAACGAGCATCTCAAGGCCACTGAAAATTCACGCATCAACTGCTTCCACACGCCATACATACAGTGTACATTATACATACCCTGTACATACAGAGTTTATTTCGGGAATGGTTTTAAGCGTCACACAGCATGTACACTATTTAAGAAATATTGAGAAAGAGCACTGCGAGTCATTAGTAAAGGCACTGATTAAAATTTGGCCTGCAATTTTGAAGCAACAAATTAATTACATGATTCCACATGATTTGCTTTGCATCATAACATTGAGGTATAAATAGTTCTATGCTCATAGTTCATTTCCACCTTTCCCCAGCACCAAAGACAAACAATGCCAGCATTGATTACGGTTACTACTTATGTTACAAAGGATTGCCATTATATTCAGATGTGTGTCATTAAAAATACCATGTAACACCAGTGGGAGTAGTTGTTATCTTTAAGGAGCCTTGGAGAGGTGAAACTGTATACAGTTTTGTGGTTTGGGAAACAAAGAAATATATAACTTTTTTTTGACCAGCCCTGCTCCATTTGAGAGCTGGTTGAGATGTTCCTGGTTTTAAGCAGAGCCTTTACTAATGTAGCAATGTCATAGATGTCGGGCACAAAATTGGCATGTGTCCTTTTCCTCAAAGAAGGTTCTTTGCTCTAAAGCACTCTGTTTTCATGTCTTCAGGCATTATCCTTTTTTTACTTTCCGTTTATATTAATTTACAATTAGAAGTACATTATTATTGGATTGAGTGAAGAAGGGCCACAATTCTGTTTACTTTTCGGCAGAATAAAAGAATTACATAAGGCTGTGAATAACACTATGCCCCCTACTTTGTGGAGGAAAAGTGTGCCCCATATCCCTTCACCAATGGTGTAGAGCTAAATTGTGAGCTGGGGGTGGGGGCTCTTATCCCCAATGTTTAAAGTTATCGACATGCAACAATGCATAATCTGCTCGAAATGTGTGATTATTAAATATAGCTAGGGAGCTGAAGCCCCTCAAAAATAGCTAGGGGGCTCAGCCCCCCACCATTCCCTCCCTCACTTCTACACCACTACCCCTCACTTAATGGAGGAGCAATATGGCCCTGGATCGAGTCAAACTCTATTGACCATGTTTTGACATGAAGTTAAACACTTTTAATTAGGTAAAATCCTCATAAAGTGGCAAAACTCTAATCTATATTTTTCAGATTTTTTCCAATTATTTTACTGTGCGATGCATTATACTAGGATTTTTTCACCAAACCAAACCAGAATGCAGCTATCAGGGGAAAAGGTAATTTCCTACCCCAAGGTCATAATGGGTCCCTCAAAACCCTCAAAATTAAGCTGAATAATTTTGGTACCTCAGAGGCATTGGAGATATTCTTGATGAATAAATTATTAATTGAAAAACAGACATCAGTTTAAACAAAATATGTTTTAAATAGTTCAGGCTGAAGGATGGCAGGAAGGAGGGAGGGGGGGAGGGGGAGAGGGGGGGGGTACTTGACTCTTATTTCCCTCTGGATCAGCTTGTAATAGGGATCTGAGTTACAAATATGCAATTTATGTTTGTATTAGCTGATGGAATGGGTATGATAAGTGAGAATTGCTTCTCTGAGTAATGAAAACAATTTCCATCTAATTCTCAATTTCATTAAAAATGACTCTGCTTAAAACCAGGAACATTTAAACTGGCCCTCAAATGGAGCAGGGCCGGTCGAAATAAAAGTTATATATTTCTATGTTTCCCAAACCACAAAACTGTCTACAGTTTCACCTCTCCAAGGCTCCTTCAAGATAACAACTACTCCCACTGGTGTTACTTGGTATTTTTAGTGACACACATCTGAATATAATGGCAATCCTTTGTAATATAAGTAGTAACCATAATCAATGCTGGCATTGTTGGTCTTTGCTGCTGGGGAAAGGTGAAATGAGCTATGAGCATAGAACTATTTATACCTCAATGTTATGATGCAAAGTAAATCTTGTGGAATCATGTGGTTAATTTGTTGCTTGAAAATTGCCAGCCAAATTTGTAAGCAGTGCCTTTACTAATGTCTGGAAAATTGGTAATTCAAATAAATTCAAGTACTCCTTCACCCCTATATGTCTTTTTTTTCTCCTCCAGTTTTTAAACCTTTTACTTTACCTTCCCTTTGATTGCACCATTAAGTTGTTTAGATATAATGTTACCACTCTGGCACTGTTTGACCTCTCATCAAGCAACTAATCAGTTATTAGAATTTATGTCATATCTTGAGTAGAGTCATATCATCAGAAGACTGACATTTGAAGAAAAAAAAAAATAACAATTTCGTTTTATCAACTTATTTCAAATATTCTCCTATCAATTCATAATTGATGTACCCCCTCACATTGTAAAGTCCTGTCAACTAAACTGATTCTAAAGAAGCAAAGCAACTTCTTCATTTGTTATCAGAACCTTTTTGTCCCAATTTATGATGAATGGAGAAGATGACAGTGGTCAACTGTGTCTGATATGTTTCTTTGAAAATGTAGGTGGGTGGTCAAGTGATCTGTCTGCCCTTTGAATTAAGTGGCTGACCTTTCACGCCTGGCCAAAAATTTGATTAACTTCATTTTTAAATCAAAAAAAAAAATCCATTTTGGTTTTTCATTTTCTTCAGCAGATTATCCATTGTGTTTCATCGATTTCTTTTGCGATAGTTTTTTATCTGAGAGGCACTATTTTCAACATTAGTCTGCGAACGACGTCCGTCGAAGGGTCTGCAATGAGGGTCGAGGAAGGTAAGCTTGCTTTCCAAATTAATATAGAAATTTTGTAAAATCTGTTGTCTATCAAATGAAGTTTTTAAATATGGACAAAACTAGAATGATTTTTTTTTGATGGGTATAGTCTTTCTGTCATGGAGGTTTCTGCCTCAATATCTGGCTTGAGTATAACCATGAGTGTATAGCCTGGGGGTAAATGATGTTGTGCCTCCCCTCCCCCCAAAAAAAAAAAAAAAAGAAGCAAAATAAGGTGGAAAAAATCCTCAAAATATGCTAAAAGGTACATGTTTGAAAGTGAAAACCTTTTTGTTGTTTAATCTTAATTGAGTTAAATTTGAACAGTGCAATAGACTGCTATTTTGACAAATTTACAAAAACAAATTAGGTCATCAGCGAATTTTGGCAACTCCCCCAGTACCAAAGGCTGGCTACACCTTGGAAACAGCATTCACCTCACCAGTGGCGTAGCCAGCATTAAAAAGGTGAGGGGGTCCAAGAAGGTCCTAGAGCTCCTCCCAAGATGAAGTGTTCAAATTTAACCCACTTCTGAGGGCAATTTTGTTTTTTAAAAGCAAAAATAATATAAAAAGTGGGGGCAAGACCCCTATTTCCCCCCACCCCCTGTGGCTATGCCACTGCCCCTCACTATTCTTTAAATATATGTCTACCTGTATACAAGGTCAATAGTCTTCATCATATGTTATAATCTACATTTGAAAGATATGAAATAAAATGTGTTTTTGTTTTTATTGTTTCAATCATGATTTTGCATCATGATTAATTAAGCTCATAGTAGTATGCAATACATTGTCTTCTTATTTTAACCATGTTCTGTTGTGAAGTTAAAGAAGATACCATGGTTTAATTCAGAATATGGAGAACCAAAAAGGCACATGGGGGATACATACCCCCATCAAGAAACTCTACCCACCCCCAATGGGGAATAATAAAAAAGGGAGGCTAGATCTACTGTCAGGCAAATCCTAACAACACCTGGGTCCCCCCCAAATTTTTTTTTTTTTTTATTTTTTTTTTATAATAATAATGTTTTCCCCCAAATTCAAGCTCGTTCCACCCCTATACTCAAGAAGATTCTATCGTTACACTGTAAAAAATATGAGGAAAACTTGCCTTAATGTTTATGGAAAGGTACCCACTTGCCCCATGCAAATACTATTTTACCCATCAAAATGGGTCTCCTTTAGAGAAGAAAAGTTTCCCACACTTGAAACTCTTAGCCTATGAGAAGTGACCAAGTACCTGTGATCTCAAATGCGTATACGCCACAGCAGCGCTCAGATAAGATGATACATCAAGCCGCCTCCGAGTACAAATAGTGGAGTTTTCTTACGTTAAAGCCTGGTAAGTTTTTGTTTGGTATCATTTATTGGTCAATACTTTATAATTCATTATTTCTTTTCTTTTCTCGGGTGACTTGGTTGGGTAGGGTAGCCTAAGATTTACCCAGACCGTATGCCTACTCGTGGCACTGGAGTCACCTGGAGGGTGTACAGTGTGATGGTAGGCCTATGTTGTGGTAGCTTTTGTACGGTAGGGCATTAACATTAGGCCAAGGCATTAACCCTACTTAAACACTTAAAACTTAGAATTAAATAACGAGAGTTGAACAAGCTGAAAAAGGCAAATACCCCTAATATGTCTTCCTCTTCATAATTGTAAAGAAAACAAAAAACTGATTTTAAGAATTGATACAATTTGTAAAATTATTTTCATTGCTCTTAAATTTGAGCAATTCAAGAAAAATGAATCTCATGCATACCCTCTATGCTAAGCTCACATATGGCAGGTTTGATACTTGCATTAAATCTGTCTTTAAAACAGTGAATTATTCTCTGAGCATAAACCACTATACCCTGATTATTTGTCAAGAAGAATATATTCAGTTCCTACTAATGTCTTAAAAATGAGGTAAGCTAATAATTGTAAATAACTATAAATGATATTAATTAACATGGCTGCTTTGATTTGGATTTGTGTTGAAGATTGAACTAAATTAACAATGGCATAGGCCTTGCTAACACAGTAGTGTATGCACAACACTAGGGTACTGAAATGGCTGAAACAAACTAGTTAGTGTGTATACCAATAATATCAATCTTTGACCTTCTGATCTGAGGGTCTATGGGTCACAAGCGTGTGGAGTAAGATATCATGGTGCACAATGAAGCAGGCACAGCTCTTTTATTTTGTAAGTTTAAATAAGCACAAAAATTATGATGGAAAATTTAGCACATGATTACCACCCGAAATGACATATTCTCAACCTCTGGCCTTTGACCCTAAGCACCATGACAATTCTTTACCATAAGGTTTTACAGTTATCTTAGCCTATCATGAAACCACTCTTGTTCAAGACACACTTATCATTCCAAAACTATAGTACAAGATGTTCTATGTCACTAGCTCTGTGACCTTTGACCTATTGATACCAGAATGTACAGTATAGGACAAAAGTTCATGTTTGAAAGTATCAATTGAAAGTTGGTTTGGTCTTTTAATTTTGGAGTTTAAAATGGCACAAAAATGTACAAACTAGTATATATTATTCCCTATAATGTCATATTTGACCTCTGACCTTTGACCCTTAGCACTATGACAACTTATGATTTTTTTTTTGCTTTAATCTTATACTCTATACCATGGCACCACTCATGCTTAATCCCATGGAAATTCATTTAAATATATGTGATATAGGACAATAGGAGACACAGATTAGTGAAAAAACAGAGTTAATATCTTATTCTTACAAGAAGTTATCGAATGTTAAAGATTTTCTAGGTCGCATAAAAATGACTTGACTATTGTACTGAGACTTAAGTCATCATTATGATGTCATCACAGCACTTCCTGTACTAAACTCTATGTATTTCTTTGATAATTAATCTTTTATATTTTTTATACTTCAATCATGTGTTACAACAGAAAATTGCCTCTCGAAAACTCGTAACAATTTCTCTTATCAATTTTGATTAGTGTAAAGCAGATGAGTTGTTGCTCTGCCACCATTGGGATGGATGACCACTTCCACTGCTCTCAAAGAAGAGCAGGGGCCCCATATGTCACTATGTTCAGCACATCAGTCTGCATTTAAAATATTAGGAGAGTTCTCAAACTTCGGACATCCCAACTTTGTATTAAAAGCTTTTAAGCTCGTTCAAAGTAACAACAAAGAACTCATGAAAGCCCTTACAGAAATGTTAGCTTGCAGCACACTTGCAACAAGGTAACAATTTTTAGCTTGCGCAAACTTGCTGCAAGCTTGCGCAAGCATACTGCAAGCTTGCAGCAAGTGTGCTGCAAGCTAGTATTTGGAACAAATACTAGCTTGCTAGCTTGTGCAAGCTAACATTAGCTTGTGCAAGCTAGCACAAAATATTTGTTAGCTTGTGCAAGCTTGAAAATACAAGCTTGCAGATAATTTTTGCAAGCTTGCTGCAAGCTAATATTTATGTAAGGGACTTGTCTGACAGGCACTTGTAACCTTTCTTGTAATCTGAATTTTGAACTCTTTTTAGAGGCTGTTGTTCAAAGTTGGAAGACAAAACCAAGAACCTCGTAGTGAGGTCGCCCTTAATTCCTGCAAAGCAAAACAATTCTCAGACACAATTTGACCTTCGTTGTCATGGTGCCGTTAAGCCCTCATCAAACAAACAAACAAACAAACAAACAAACAATGTACATGCTTTTAACATGACGAAAAATAGCACATTTTCAAATGATTTCATTTTTATTTTTCTGTATAATCACAAGGCAAGAAGAGGTGAAATTAACTGGAAACCACCCGTACCTGAGGGAGAGGACGCTGAAACATTGTCAAACACCTAACAGATATGAAGAAAGAATACAAGAAAGCGCTATGTGATGCTAATTTGATCAAACAAGAGGATGGATGTCGTTTTTGCACAAAGGAGAGAGTACGCACATAAACTCAAATACCCCAATTGCAGACACACCCAATTCATGTCCGTGCTTTTTCATTGAATCTGAGCTATCCAATGTGTTCAAATGATTAACAGGCTTCAAACCACCTTTGAAAAGGCATTGCTGAAATATTCTCCAAATATCCTGAAGACTGCAAAATTACAGCAGAAAATATTGGACACTCTGTGGACATGTCTTGAAGCCTGAAGACAGCTCAGCAGACCCGTACAGAAATTTTAGCTTGCAGCATGCTTGTGACAAGCTAACAATTTTAGCTTGCGCAATCATCCTGCAAGCTTGTGCAGCATGCTGCAAGCTCGTATTTGGAGCAAATACCAGCTAAATAGCTTGTGCAAGCTTGTGCATTAGCTAACGCAAGCTAGCATCAGGTATTTGTTAGCTTGCAGAAAGTTTTTCTGGCTTGTGCAAGCTTGCAGATAGTTTTTGCTAGCTTCTGCAAGCTAATTTGTTCCAAATACTAGCTTGCAGCAAGCTTGAAGCATGCTTGTGCAAGCTGAAAATGTTATCTTGTCATAAGTATGCTGCAAGCTTGCTGCAAGCTAATATTTCTGTAACGGACACCAAACTCGTGACACACATAAAAGCAGCAACAGCCCTTCTAGTATTGCCGCAGATGTATGGGAGTGCGACAGAGTTGGTCGAAGAATTTGAGGTAAGTGTAAGCTAATCTGTACAATTTAGATGGGCATTGTATGAATGGTAGATAGCGGTGGCGGGCCTAGTATGAGTGGTAGATAGCGGTGGTGGGCATTGTATGAGTGGTAGATAGCGGTGGTGGGCATCATGTGAGTGGTAGATAGCGGTGGCGGGCATAGTATGAGTGGTAAATAGCGGTGGTGGGCATAGTATGAGTGGTAGATAGCGGTGGTGGGCATTGTATGAGTGGTAGATAGCGGTGGTGGGCATTGTATGAGTGGTAGATAGCGGTGGTGGGCATTGTATGAGTGGTAGATATGGCGGGCATCGTATGCGTGGTAGATAGCGGTGGTGGGCATCGTATGAGTGGTAGATAGCGGTGGTGGGCATCGTATGAGTGGTAGATAGCGGTGGTGGGCATCGTATGAGTGGTAGATAGCGGTGGCGGGCATAGTATGAGTGGTAGATAGCGGTGGTGGGCATCGTGTGAGTGGTAGATAGCGGTGGCGGGCATAGTATGAGTGGTAGATAGCGGTGGTGGGCATTGTATGAGTGGTAGATAGCGGTGGTGGGCATCATGTGAGTGGTAGATAGCGGTGGCGGGCATAGTATGAGTGGTAGATAGCGGTGGTGGGCATTGTATGAGTGGTAGATAGCGGTGGCGGGCATAGTATGAGTGGTCAATAGCGGTGGTGGGCATCGTATGAGTGGTAGATAGCGGTGGTGGGCATCGTATGAGTGGTAGATAGCGGTGGCGGGCATAGTATGAGTGGTAGATAGCGGTGGTGGGCATCGTATGAGTGGTAGATAGCGGTGGCGGGCATAGTATGAGTGGTAGATAGCGGTGGTGGGCATTGTATGAGTGGTAGATAGCGGTGGTGGGCATTGTATGAGTGGTAGATAGCGGTGGCGGGCATAGTGTGAGTGGTAGATAGCGGTGGTGGGCATCGTGTGAGTGGTAGATAGCGGTGGCGGGCATAGTATGAGTGGTAGATAGCGGTGGCGGGCATAGTATGAGTGGTAGATAGCGGTGGTGGGCATCGTGTGAGTGGTAGATAGCGGTGGCGGGCATAGTATGAGTGGTAGATAGCGGTGGTGGGCATAGTATGAGTGGTAGATAGCGGTGGCGGGCATAGTATGAGCGGTAGATAGCGGTGGTGGGCATTGTATGAGTGGTAGATAGCGGTGGTGGGCATCGTGTGAGTGGTAGATAGCGGTGGTGGGCATCGTGTGAGTGGTAGATAGCGGTGGCGGGCATTGTATGAGTGGTAGATAGCGGTGGCGGGCATAGTATGAGTGGTAGATAGCGGTGGCCTGGCATTTCTCCCAGGTTTTCAGCACATCAATTCAGTAAATGCAAAAAAATATGTGTACTGTACAGTTTAAACAGCTTCTATTTTTAAAATTGATTTCTATTGTCAAAATGGACTGGAATAAAGCCTTTCATATCACCATTATATTCATTTGTGGTACTTAATAAACTATGTACCAGAATAGCTAACAAACATTTTGTTAGCTATTTTGGTACATAGTTTATTAAGCACCAAAAAAGGAGTATAATGGTGATATGAAAGGCTTTATTCCAGTCCATTTTGACAATAGAAATCCATTTCGAAAATAGAAGCTGTTTTTAGGAAAAAAGTTTCTGTAAATTTTAACTTTACACTCAAACCACACTATGAATACTTCTATGATAGCCCTGTTTTGACTGGAATTTTTCCACCCCTTGGTACTTCGACTGTATTCCATTCAAAAGAGAGTGAGCCATGTGACAACTGAGCTGAACTAGCTTTTTAAACTGGGCTGAACTTGGTTTACAACTGGGCTTAATTAGGTTTTTCAACTGGGCTGAATTAGGTTTACAACTGGGCTAAGCTAGGTTTACGGCTCAGGATTGAACTTAGTTTACAACTGGGCTGAACTAGGTATGCAACTGGGCTCAAAATTGAGATGGTCTGACATAGCTTGAGGTGGGTGAATGGCTAGCTTGTGAGTGATCTCTAATCTGAATTACCAAGTGTTGCAAAGATAAGTACCAAGTGCTGCAAAGTGTTAGCAATTTTGAAAAATATATAGTTTCCAAGTAATTTCAAGCACATATGGGTTAAACACTCAGTGTACCCCTGTTCAGCCAAGTTTGAAATTCAAGTTCAACTGGTTTCAATCCAGTTCAATATAGTTGGAAACCCAGTTAAAACTAGTTGAAAAAAAAAGTATTTTACAATTATTTAAACGCTACATATTAACCTTTTCTGACACATATGACTCTGACTGTTAAGGTGCTGTTAAACCAAAACAAACAAACAAAATGAGTTGAAAATTTTAACTGGCTTAAACTGTAATTTACAGCAGGGTAACAGCTTAGTGTGATAAGTATATATACAGTATGAGGGGAGGGGGAGGCAAGGACAGATCTGGTATCTTCCAAAGCCCAGTGCACACAGAGGTCAACAAATTTTGATGTCAAAACCTTTTGACGTCCGTGTGCATTGGGCAAAAACAGAAAACATTGTTTCGTGAAACAATTAAACAGAGCTTGTTCGTGAAACAAACAGTGCCTGTTTTGTGTTTCGCGAAACAAGCTGAGAGTCACAACCAATCACCGTACAAGAATCAGTTCGCATGCATACAAAATAGTGACCTCCATTAAACCGGCTTGCCTCTGTGAAGTAGAAAATGTATAAGTTGAACAGCCGAGTTTTGTTTTGCGCCTGTTTTTTTGTTTTCCGTGTGAGGGTGCATCAACAAAAATGTGAAACAGATTTGTTTCACGTTTCATTTTTTTGACGTCAGTGCACAATAGGCTTTAGTGAATTGCTCTCTTCTTCACTGTTTTATGAAATTCAAGTTCAACTGGTTTCAATCCAGTTCAATATAGTTGGAAACCCAGTTAAAACGAGTTGAAAAAAAAGAATTTTACAATTATTTAAACGCTACATATCAACTTTTTCTGACACATATGACTCTGACTGTTAAGGTGCTGTTAAACCAAAACAAACAAACAAAATGAGTTGAAAATTTTAACTGGGTTAAACTGTAATTTACAGCAGGGTAACAGCTTAGTGTGATAAGTATATATACATTATGAGGAGAGGGGGAAGGCAAGGACAGATCTGGTATCTTCCAAATCCCAGTGCACACTGAGGTCAACAAATTTTGATGTCAAAACTTTTTGACGTCCGTGTGCATTGGGCAAAAACAGAAAACATTGTTTCGTAAAACAAACAGTGCCTGTTTTGTGTTTCGTGAAACAAGACGAGAGTCGCAACCAATCACCATTCAAGAATCAGTTCGCATGCATACAAAATAGTGACCTCCATGAAACCGGCTTGCCTCTGTGATTTAGAAAATGTATTAGTTGAACAGCCGAGTTTTGTTTTGCGCCTGTTTTTTTTGTTTTCCGTGTGAGGGTGCATCAACAAAAACGTGAAACAGATTTGTTTCGCGTTTCATTTTTTTGACGTCAGTGCACAATAGGCTTTAGTGAATTGCTCATTTCTTCACTGTTTTATTTATACTTAAACAGGAAACAAATAGAAACATATTTTCTTTACTATTCGTGAATGGCAGGCTCAGCTTGTTTTATCATTAAATACATTCTCAACCTAATTTGTCTTCAGCACCATTATGATGGTGCACAGATGACCATTGGTTCCTTAGGTTCAGTGATATTTGCATTGTACAACAAGATTGCAACTTTATAACATGCCATATCAAGAAACAACTAAGTCTGTTAATTTTCTGGTTTCCAGTTGAATTGCATTAGAGAGAATATTGAAGAGAAGTCTGGAACAGACCCTTGCGTGACAGTTAATGAGCCCCCGTGTTTGCTACATAATGGCAGAGAAACAATTCTTAATGGACACAAAATCTGTATTTAGAGCCGTAAGTTCACTGTTTGAAATATACTATGCATGCAACTTGGAGTGTCCCAAACAGGCAATAGAAACACACATATTTATCCAGAACATCCTGATGGGAATTAATGACAAGGAAAACACACCACGAAAAGTAATTTTTTTTGTTGAGAAAATTAGAAAGTAATTTTTGATGGGAAGCTAAAGCACGTGGTGGAGATCTTTGCATTTAGCATTGACAGACGATACAGTTTCCTTTTAGCATAGCATAGCAAGATTTAACGTCCCGAAAGCAATTATCCAGTGCTGGACATTATATCAAGATGGCCACAGCCTTTAATAACCAGTTGTGAACTCACTGGTTGCAGACCCACAGGGATTTGAACCTGGGATGTGCGGGTCAGAGGACTTATATTATTACATTACAAACTATTTTGTAAGTTTTCATTATAATGATCCATTGTTCATTTGGTTTTTTTTTTTTTTTTTTTTTCTTAATTGTATATTTCATACACCATTTTCCCTATTGCATAAAGGTGTGTAGTTTTAAAATATTCAAGTGTTTTAACTACCGTATTTTTTCTAATAAATGCCCCCGGGGCGTTGCATTTGGAAAACAGGGGGGCGTTTATTAGAGGGTAAAGTATGAAGAAAAAAATGTAACTTACAAAAGAACGGCAATTTTTTTAGGCCTATGGTATTAGTTTCTTCAGGCGATTTTTGTGTTTTTAGCATTATTGTGCATGGATTATTAATGAAATATACTCTTTGCATATTTTCTACTTGGTTACGTTCGACTTACAGCCTTTTTAAGTCACATTTGGTAAGTTAAACGTACGTTGTTACATCCTGAAAGTATGAAAAATGACGGGGCGTTTAATAGAGGGGGCGTTTATTAGAGAAAATACGTTAAACTTTGGTGAAATTGTTTCCATGTATTTCTTAAGAGCACAGTAAACAGTTTAAAAAGGTTTCATCTATGGATTGTACCTTAAAAATGAAAGCTTTTGGCTCAAAGGTTTCAAGACTTAACATTTAATGTCTTAATCTATATGTGGACATATTGCACATGATTAATAAATGTTGCTAGGAATGAAGTACATGTAAAAGATGGTAAAATAAATTAATTGTAATTAGGTCATGTTAGGTCATGAACTACTTCTGGACAAATATACACCAAAGCGTCTGATTGGAGGTCTACACTTCAGCTCTCTTTCCGCATAGTGATGAATGTCCTTAAAGCTTCGTAAAATAAGATATAACTTCAAATATCTTTATTGGAAGTCCAACTATCAAATGATTTATATTTTCCCTTTGCAATAATGCACACACCTTTAAAATAGATTTGCTTTTATCAACTTTTACAAGCTACGAACTTTTCCAAACATTCGTCATTAACGAATTATTTAAATTTTGACTTTCTTCGCTACGCAAATGACATTTGTTACTATGTGCAGAAAGGGACGACTTAATTTCCTCCAAACTTGGAAGAAATTGTTACACCAATCCTCACTACAAATTTTTAGTCTTTTTACTCGCAAGAACCTCCATTTCAGCAGGTATGACTTTTAGACTGCTAAAAGCAATGAAAGAGGGAGGCTCGTCTCAGTAAAATACGGTAAAAATGGGGGATATTTTACTTTGACGTCACTTCCGGTTGTGGAGGCAAGATCCGATCCTCTGTCTGTTTGTACCACACAGTACAGCCAGACACTAACATGTACGTTGTGTGTGCAGAATTACATATACAGCGCATTACGTTACTGTGACGAGAAACTTGTTTGTTTTTTTCAATGCTTTTTTGTCAGAAAGCGAAAGTGAAATTTTGGTATTATAATACTACAATGATAGTCACCAAATGAATATTACTGAGAAAAAAAAAGAAGAAGATGAAAGCAAAAATTCAAAATAAACGATTCTACCGGGGCTTGAACTCACAGCATGATTTGAAAAAAAACGTTACTTGCGATCGCCGCAAGCATCTGGGCTATCTCATGTGGTGACCTTCAAGGCGTTTTAAATAACTATATACCTTGCAATATGAGACAACGAATCGCGCAGCAAAATTTCAACCAATCAAAAAATTTGAAAGGAATTCTAAATATTGTGCACATATGACGATATCGCCTCTTCTAGAAATCCACCTTAGATAGTGCAGTAATTTTACGCATTAGTAATTACACTCCAAATCATCTATATGCACACAATGGAACTTATTGTGAAGAGCCAGGTATTGTGGATTTGTTTACTGCATGGCCAAGTCATGCGTATAATATGGGGCTGAGGATTCATTTGGACTTCTAAAAGGATGTTTCATCAGTGAGTTATTAAGACTCTGGTGAGTTGGATGCATTGTACTAAAAATCATAGCCAGAGTATTCATCATGGTAAAGTATGCAGAGTATTCAGAAAACAAGTCAAGAATAGATTTTAGATAATGCCAGATTAGGCAGAATCTGAAGTTCTCACAGATATCTGAAGTTTATTGAGATGCCGCTTCTCAGAGGTTGCGTTATAATTTTTTGTTTGGCGTATTTGGTTACGACAAGCCCTTGATTTTCGACATATTTTGTAAATTTGCCATAGCATGTACATGTACAAAGTGAATGAGAATAGCACTTAAGATACTAAAAACATTAAACAATCAGACCATCATTATCATAAAAAATATTAAGAAAAAGTTTATACACAATCCTTGTATAATATTGATTGTTGAATTATGAAATTTGGGTTAACAATCCAAAATGAAATAAAAAATACTTTTGTGAGGTATATATATATATATATATATATATATATATATATATATATATATATATATATATATATATATATATATATATATATATATATATATATATATATATATATATATATATATATATATATATATATATATATATATATATATATATATATATATATATATATATATATATATATATATATATATATATATATATATATATATATATATATATATATATATATATATATGTGTGTGTGTGTGCCACCCGAGCAGGTGCCTTTTTGCACCATTTTCGTAGTGCAGGTCCCAAAAAATGATGTTTCACTGTGTTAATTTTGTACTGCTGGTCTATTTTTATAATATTTTGTTGAATACTTATACTGCAGGTATCAAAATTGACTTCTTTCATACTGTGGGTATCAAAATTGTATAATTTCATACTGCAGTTACCAAAAACTCTGTCACTGATACTGCAGGTATGTTTTTCGGTTGGTGGACTGCACACCTCTACCACTTCTAGTATTAAGTGCCCCCCCCTCCCTCCTCTGGGTTTACTACTTCCCACGTTACTGGGTGCAAGTTCTGCTGCCACCACATTTTGAGGAAAATTTGGTTTTCCCCTTGATTGCGGGGTAATGTTACACTATATTTGTCGGAAATGGGGGATTTCCCACTTGGAGGAAATATGAGTGTTACCCCAATTGGAAAAAGCTTAGTTGCGCCCACTTTTTGAGGAAACATGACCTGATTTTTGTTTTTACAGTGTAGGAAATATTCTGCGAGACAAAATTTGTCCTGACCTGATGGGGTTTAAATGTCTTCTAAATTTGTGCAAAAGTACTTCATGAAAGTTTCAAGATTGTCCTTGAGGTGACATAACAGGATGGATGATGCCCACACAAATTGATAGCAATTAGATAAATATTATGGTATTTATCATTTCCTAAGCAATCTTGTATCAAGGAGAAAGATTGCATCTTTTGCAAATCATCCAGAACATTTAAAAAAATGGAATATTTACAATAATTTTGCATTTTATGGGTTTCTTTTTCTTTTTCTCCTATGTTTTGTGATTTCTGATTTAAATTTTAACCACCCATCAGTTTCCAGTATGCCTCAAGAAATTTTGTTGAATATATATATCCTTATGTGTTTTAGGCGTTCGTTCATGCTTTTAGTGAAATCTTACTGATGTATCAATTGTTAAAACTAATGTGAGTGCACTTTGCTTTCAAGATAATTTTGCAGAAGATTCACTGCTGATTACAGGTCCTTGCACTTTCTGATGGGACAATGCAGAAAACCTTGGCTTTTACTGCATCAAAATTTGTTTGCATTATGACATTGTCATGTGATTTGGTTACTAAGGAACCCTTTTCAGTTTGGTTAATGGCAACAAGCGGAGGGGGAGATATTGCAAAATTATAATTCATGGTAAAGGAATATTGCTTCTTAAGATCTATGGACAGGTATTTAGATACAACTCAAGCTGATAGAAAATATGCTATAACTTGCCGTAAAATAGCAAAAGGTTTTATCAAGATTGTTTAAAAATTGACCATTTTACAGCACTTTAAATTTGTATTGGTTGGGGCTACATCTTATGTAAAGGAATATGATGGGTGGAGCTAAAATGTTTGAAGGCCCAAAAAAGTATGAAGGTCTACATGATGACAAATGGAAAAGAAAATATAAATATAGATTACACATTCAATTTGCATGACAACATTTTTTTTTTTTGCGGGGGTGGGGGGGGGGGTGGGGGTGGTTGGAGTAGAATTTAACCATGGAGCTTATGCATAGACACACATGTTTTGTTCTCTTAGACCCAGGTCCCAAACTAGAAAAAGACCACTGAATTGATTTTGATCAAAACGATCATCACGAAAAATTTCTTGATCAGCCTGGGATAATGAATATTTAAGGACCCCGGTTGGTGTTCAGTCCTAAAGGTTACCTACGGACAATTCTGTCACATTCTCATCTAACGCATCTTGAATTTCAAAGATGAATTTTTTGAGTGAGAAGAAAGGTTCCTCACTTTAGGGGTCCTTTAAGGTTTTTTTTTGGCATCTTGAGATTATCTTTTTTACTGCTGTTTGTCGTCATCTTAAGTGGTTAGTATCGGTTTTGGTTGCTTTTAGTGTCTAAGAAAAGTACACCATGAACGTGTGGATGTCACCCTCTTAAGGGCTTTCACTCAAAAATTTCATGATATAAATTTTAAAAATAGATCAAAATTTCACTTTGCATGAGGAGTATCTATCGTATGTTTGCATTTATATTTATATAAGTGAGGTAGCTAAGAGGGGCAACGACATAACAGAATCTTGATGGCGAAATTTATTCAAAATCCTAACGTTTCTGCGGTTTTTCCAAATCATTATCTGAAAAATGAGTAAGACTGCAAATTTGATAAAACCCCCCAAAAACATGTCATCAACAATTTGGTAATTGTCCTCTTTCCTCCTTTTACCACTATTATTCCAGGCCCGTAGCAAGGGTGCAACGGGTGCTTTTGCATCCCCCACTGACCCCCATCAAACATAAATCTCATAACTACCATATATAAATTCATGTGAAATTGGAAATTTTGCTTTGGAAACGCACCCTCCCCATGGAAAGTCCTGGCTACATGCCTGTATCCTGTATTTCTTTAACGCACAATTGATAGATGTTTAAATATTTTTAAAATCTGTGTAATTTTTCAACCATTTGTGGTAAGCAGTCCGGGAAAAACCCAACTGTTGGTGTAATAACAAAATACACCAGAATTGTATTTCTTAAGATCCATGAAGGCTGCCATTTTTAACTTGAGATAATGTTATATCAATGGGATTTTTACTAAGAGCAAGGCTGAGGTATTTGTGTAACGTAACGTATGATGCATGTACACGGTATCAACGATGATTAAACCCGACAAAGAATCATTTTGCGGAAGGGCTGTTCAAATGGTCAATGACAGCTTAATGAATGTTTTTGTTATTTGTCCCGAAGTCCACAGGAAAATCGAAAGGGTTGCGGTCAAATCTAATGAATATTCATTTGATAAATGTTTTTCCTTTCAAAAATACCTCTACATTCTCAGTGGAAATGCCATTGACTTAATGTTATCACAAGTTGAAATGGTGGCCTCCATGGATCGTGTAATGAATACGAAGTTCCCAAGTTTTGGTATATTTCTTAATTATTACACCAATAGTTGGGTTTCTCCGGGACTGGTAAAAGAGCTGTATTGAAATCTTTCCACTACATTTAAAAATGGGTCAATTTTTTGTAGTGGACGAAAAAGAAGTAAAACATGAACAAAAAACATTGAAGAATCTTCTGCGCATGCCACTATTGTGCGGACATCTACGACATTGCTACTCGCAGCGCCCTCACTAAGTATGTCTTAAATAATGTACACGCTGCATCCGCTTCAGCCGTTCCTGAAATAAACTCATGACTTGTCCTTCTCCTTATAAATTTGTTCCAGCAAATCATAACCACAAACTTACTGTAGAAAATAGTGAGACCACTTTATTTTAATTAGAATAACCACACAATAAGGACTTCATCCATTGCTAATATGATACTCAGCACCAACTTCCACAACAACTAAGGTTTTCAGAATAAACAAAATAAAGTGGAAAAATCACACCCGACCTGGTTATTTATCAGGTCGGGTCTGACTGTTTGAAACTTTAAGGAGCAGAACAACTAATGTCTGTACGTATACAGTGTATGTCAAATTGTACACTGTATGTATGGAGTGCGAGGGCAGTGATGCATACATTTTCAGTGGCCTTGAGATGTTCAATTTTCTACATGGAAAAACCGAACATCGCTGATGTAAGGGCACGAATCTTACATGAAAAGTGGTGGGGTGAATTTATTCCTAGGTCAAAAGCCCAACAACAACACCACTCAGATCGATGTCATTCTCACAAGTAAGAAATCTCACATTAAACCCATCCTCCACCAACTTCATTGGCTTCCTATATGTGAAAGAATAAACTGCAAGCTTCTCACCCTCACATACAAAGCCATCCATGGTCTTGCTCCAAATTATATTTCCAACTTAATCACGTTACAATTACCAACTCGCTCACTCAGATCTAACAGTGCTATTCTCCTAAAGCCGCCAAAAATTAACACCAAGACTTACGGTGAACGTTCTTTTTAATCTGCAGCCCCCAAACTCTGGAACATTCTCCCAATCTACATCAGAAATGCCCCTACTTTAGATATTTTTAAGAGTGTATTGAAAACACACCTTTTCATGAGTTCCCCTCATTGGACCTTGTAACTTTATCCTGCTTGTATCTTTTTAAGTATGGTTTATTGTTCTCTTACTGTTTGTATCTAAAGGTTTTCTCATGTTATATTTGTTTATGTAAAGCGCATTGAGACCGTTTGGTATAATGCGCTATATAAAGATGTATTATTATTATCATTATTCTGAATTTTAAATGCCTTTACATTCGCCTCTTGATAGATATCGTCTACAAAATGCACCTTGAACATCATAATCAAATGAGTTCTCCATCTTTTCAGATTTACAAGGTTTGAAATTTGTTGTAATCAAGCACTGTTAATGACTTCCCTTTAGTACGTCCCGTGAAAGACATTGCTTTTTGTGAAATACAACCATTCGAGATGTGAAACATGAAAGCATCGTCATAAGTGTGCCCGCCATTTTTGATATCTAGGTCAAGAGAGTTCCATAATCTGATACGAGTACTTATTTCCTCTCGCGGTAAGTAGGTTACATAAGAGGTGTAATACATGCACCATACATGCGGTGCTTGATTTCAAGTAGACAGATATTCCACGGTTATAGAGTACATATCCGGCAAAATTTCCAATCCAGGCCTGGATAAAACCGAGATTTTCACTCGCGATAAAAAAATTGAACATGAAAGTTACTACTTTACCTGGTAAATTCCAAGTGTCGCTGATTTGCCCTTAAAACATAAAAAGTAGGCTTCACAAGGATAAATTCATGCACAGTTCTGAGAAGAATATTATTGATGACTGCGTCATAAGAGAGATTTTAGACAAGATTAAAAAAGAGACATATTTATTTTGTCAGAAAACCCAAAATGAGTTTTTTTTTTTTTTTTTGCATTAACCTATAGCTTAATAGTAGTAATGCTAAAAGTTTGGACTATTTAGAAAGGTGGAAGATTTTAGTAATATATTTAAAGTGGCTGGTCTGCTTCCTATAATTTGTTTCCTTTTCAAATAGAGTATATCTAACATTGTTGTCAATTAAAGGATTAGTTCAGGGGTCAAGCAAGTTTATCTTTTATGAAAGAGGACTTCAAAAGAAACAAAATGGGGAAGAAAGCATTCAAAAATGTATTCCTTTAAGAAGATATTTAAGTTTAAAGTTTGGTATCATTTGTGTAGTAACAACTGAAATCAGATGTAGTTATGATGTCATAGCCTCAGATTCCTCAAAGTCTTTAGGTATTCTATCATTTTTTGTCCTGCGATTTTGAGACTTAAAAACCATGGGACATGTCAAAAAATTAGTAAAACTGAATCTTGTAAGGGTATTTATATTAAACCACCTGAAGAAAGATCGAGGGAAAATAATTTAAATAGTAAACAAATTGAATAAACTTTCTTTTAAAATACATTAACAATTGCTAAGAATGTGAGGAGATGCCAACTTTCCATAGAAGACTTGCTACACCAGTCATTTCTACACAGATAAAACAGTGCTTTGAAGTTGAATATCTCCTCAATGGAATAAAATTTTGAATACTTTCTTCACTATTTTGTTTATTTTAAAGTCCTCTTTCATATAAGATGAACTCACGTGACCCCTCAACTAATTCCTTTAAAATGAAAAATGCCCCTCAATCTTTAGTAAAATGAATTATTTCTTTTGAAGTGACTATGTTTGAACAAGATAAAAGTAATGTCCTCTTCTTTCTCCTGGCCATGTTCCTACCCCAACCTCACCCTCTCCTTTATTGTTGACCCTCCTGGCCATGTTCCTACCCCAACCCCACCCACTCCTTCATTGTTGACCCTCCTGGACATGTTCCTACCCCAACCTCACCCACTCCTTCATTGTTGACCCTCCTGGTCATGTTCCTACCCCAACCTCACCTACTCCTTCATTGTTGACCCTCCTGGCCATGTTCCTACCCCAACCTCATCCTCCCCTTCATTGTTGACCCTCCTTGCCATGTTCCTACCCCAACTTCACCCTCTCCTTTATTGTTGACCCTCCTGGCCATGTTCCTACCCCAACCTCACCCACTCCTTCATTGTTGACCCTCCTGGCCATGTTCCTACCCCAACCTCACCCTCTCCTTTATTGTTGACCCTCCTGGCCATGTTCCTACCCCAACCTCACCCACTCCTTCATTGTTGACCCTCCTGGTCATGTTCCTACCCCAACCTCACTCACTCCTTCATTGTTGACCCTCCTGTTCATGTTCCTACCCCAACCTCACCCACTTCTTTATTGTTGACCCCCCTGGCCATGTTCCTACCAACCTCACCACTCTTTCATTGTTGACCCTCCTGACCATGTTCCTACCCCAACCTCACCCAGTCCTTCATTGTTGACTCTGGTGAGAATGCTTTTGAACAGGCTAAATTGTTATTCACTCAATATTGAGTGGGGGAGGGTAAAATCTAAATAAGAAATTAGTGGTTGAATTTGTCATAAATGGTGTAAGTACAACTCTGAAATGTTCCCACACTTTTGTCCAAAATTACAGGTGCATAAATGTTGCACTAATTCATTCCATAACTATATAAAAGCAGACATAAAATCAATAAAAAATACATAAGAAAAACTTTGTATGTACAATCCATTTGTCTTTACTTCACCACAAGAAGTTATTAAAACCTTTTTATATTTTCATTTCAAATTGTTCCTTGTTGTTTGTGGTTATATTCTCTCTCTTGCTTGAGTAATTGAATAATTACTCATAAAAGTTATCATCGTTTTTATGTCCTCTGATTTTTCTTAGTTAAATGTGTGCCACCTGGTGTTACACTGTATACGATGGCTTTTAAGAGCGGCTTGGCGCATTGGATATCTCTTACACATGTATAAACAAAAATTAAATGGATGAGAGATGCCTTTAAGATTCCTAGGGTGTCGGCAATGTACATTTGAAGGAAGGAAAAACATCTTAAAGATGTTATTACAAGTATCATATTCCGACGTGGTGAATTTATAGGTCAGGAAATAGCAAGAAAAGCTTTTCTGCACTTGACGAAATTCTAGAGGTTCTGACTCGTGCGTGAGTAGGTTAGCATGGTGTCGTATGCTTTGTTCAGAACCATGGTCTCCAGTAATTTGTTTGTGATGATATTGTTAATTGATGTGCTTGTATCTAAGATTACAAAGAATATTCTCTGCCAAGTCGTTCTGACAAAAAATGTTTTATTTTCTTGTGTTCGGTCATTTATATTAGTTAGTCATTCATCTACTTTGTTTTTTGCACCCATGCACTTCCTCTCTCGATCCCAGCTTTCTGGCTTTTATTTACCGTGTTTCTCTCAATCTCCTACTGTTTTCTTTTCTTCCCACCTCTGGAATGATCTAACCTCTCAGGCACAATTTGACCCTCGCTGGTGCTGTTAAGCTCTCATCAAACAATCAATCATATTAGTGTATGGCCTAAATTACAGAATAGATTTTTATGAAATTTTATTTTATTTCATGTAAATTGTTTCAGTGTAATATTTCTTTTCAATAAGCCATATATTACTCATTGTGTCTTTACCTAGATCAGAAAATACCAGATGCATGACTCTGAATTCTTACACTATATAGCATAGCATAGTAAAGTTTAACGTCCCAAAAGCATCCAGTGCTGGACATTTTATCAAGATGGCCACGTCCTTTGTTAACCTGTTGTGAACTCACTGGTTACAGACCCACTGGGATACGAACCCGAAACGTGCGGGTGAGAGGACAAAGCACTGACCACATCACGAAGGTCTGTTTGCTCTTGAAGAAGGCGCATTAACCAACAAAATGAAATCCTCTTAGAGGGGAAAGTGTTCCCTTCCATATCCCCACCCCAGAATCATAGGAAGAGTCTCCTAGCAGGAGGGGAGGAGGCAAGACCAAACAAATTCCCAGTCACAAGCGGAAAAATTGCACTATTTCTATCAAAGATAAGATTGCTCTTAATTGGGAAATCTTCCAATTTTCAGAACTATTTCTTGATTTTCCGCAAAATTGTCTTTCATTTTTGGGCAGTCTTTTCGATTTTTGGGAAGTTTCCTTTAATTATTGGGATATTTTGCTTGTTTTTGGGAATTTCTAGGCCAATTCTTTCATTAAATGTTCCATTTGAAATTGCTATGACCCATTGAGAACACTATAAGAACCCTTGCATGAAAATCAAAGGAAAGTGCTCGAAAATTACCAGAAAATTAAAAGAAATTTTCTGAAAATTGAACATTTTATTTAGGGGGTAGGGAGAGAGAGGGGGGGGGGGAGTTGCCTCACACTGACCCCACACTGAACACGCGACTGGAGAGAGGAGGTGTACATATTTATAGAATATTAGTTTTTAATCTTCCTCTGAACGGGCCATAAAACCACGGTGTTTTGCAAATGCACACATCACATTACCTTCTAGAATCTAACAAAAATATTTCTTCACAAACATTTGCTCATTCTAATGATTTTCGCTTATTATAAAATTTAAAGGAAAGGTATCGTCCCATAAATACATTCTGAGAAGGAACACCGCCGTGATGGTAATGTCACTTCCGGTTTTCAATTTCCTTATCGATCGCGAGAAATCTGCAATATTATCAATCACACAACCTCAGGACCAAATGTAGTGGCCTACATTTGTTATCGATAACATCACAGATTTCTCACAATCAATAAAGGAAAGTTGAAAAATGGAATTAAAGTGACATTACCAGCATGACTGCATTCACATCTGAATTTGATGGACGATACCTTTCCTTTAATCAGTTTCTTACAGTTTTTATTAAGGATGTGATTATCCTTGCTTCAGTATATGTTCCACATTAATCCTCTTTGTTTCTGACAGAATTCCAATTCGGTGATTTCTCATTCTCCTCAATGCGTGAATTTTTTCTTCTCCATTTTTGATAAAGTTTGATGCACTCCGAAGATGCCAAATTATGGTTGATATCACCCCTGATTGGCGTAAAAGGCAATAAATGCCAATATTCGCAAGTATCTTATAAAAAAATATAAAAAAAAGCTTTAATATTTTTCAATTAAGCCAAGAAAAGTACAAAAATATTAGACTGTTCTAGTGTTGAACCAACATACATTTGCAAGCTGCGGAAGGATTCAACTTGTGTGAGTAAATATTATCATGCTTTTAAAGATTTGTACCTGCGTCAAAATATAAATGGAAAGATAGAAAAGCAATTGTATAATTTCGATGAGGTTTTCTCATCTTTACTCCATACTTAAAACAATTCAGAATATTTTCATAATTTTGTTAGTAAATTGTGATTAAAGTGCAGATGCGTACGTTGTTTCTAAGTTGTATATGAAGCTCGCTAGCGGGTGAAATCAGATTTAAAGAGCCATGTTTGTCCTTCACATCAAAACTGGCAGTGTTTGAAGGAAATATATGTTGGTGTGGAAATTTAATGCAAAATTAGATAAATTGCTTTCAATTTTTTGAAAAATATAAATATAATCATTGTCATTATAATCTGTTGAAGACCAGTTAGCGTGTTAATGTGGAGATATTACATACAGTCAGTGTTGTTTTCCAATTTTCTGTAGTGGGGGGGACGTTTTTTGGTTTTACTATCTAAACGGAGCGCCACCATCGATTGGCGCGAAGCGTGAATTTTTTTCTTAAAAGGCATCCCCTATATAAATTGCAGGAAATGACGCTTCCCAGGTAATATTACCAGATTGTTTGTTCTATTACAATTTGTTTGTGTTATAGTACTATCATACCTGCGATTTTCTTTGTTTCTTCATTTTTCTATTGATATTTTTATGGGGGAAGGGAGTTCTCCCTGAATGTTAAGTGGGGAAAGCGTTCCCCCCGTTCCCTCTGGAAAATAACACTGCATACAGTACAAACCAAGGTTTCTGATTGGTTTAAAAATTTACACAGTAATTGCAACAGCTTCGGATGTTTTTGTGACATTTTTGGTAAAATTTTAAATATTAAATCCTTTAAAAAGACACACCAAAACAGCTAGAGAAAGTGCATACAAGGACGAAGTGGTAAAATCTTGACAAAACACTTAAGATAAGATGAACTCTGCAATTTTAAAACTCAATGTGGAACTGTTTTCGGGCTCTTTCTTTAGTCATTGCTTCAGCTCTAACCCCTTAATGGGGGTACGTGATAATCTAGCCCCCCGCATTGAAAACTTGTCCAAACTGGGGGTATACCTGTTTAACGATGCATGCAACATCTCACCTCCACTAATTGGAAAAACCCACAAAAGTAATATCGACTTTCAAGCATACCAGGATAATTTCCAGGCACAATTGCATGCCTAACAATCATTCTAGTTAGTTTAATCACTTATGCGTGAAATGCGTTGCGGAGCTTGGAAACTGTATCCTATAATTTATTGCGCGAGTAAGCAAGCAATGTAAATCAGAAAGCGGGGGGAGGGGCGGAGGGGAGGGGAAGGAGAGCGGGATATGTAACTTGATTACCCGACCAGTTTTCTTTTAATGATCCGATGTTTAGGACACAATTTTGATGTGGCTTTTTTATTGAAATGTACATGTTAAGTTTTGGTCAAAATTTTGTCATGCAAAATTCTTGGTGATTTTAAATCTCTTTTCCAGACATAGCATCTTGCTACAAATTATTAGACAGGTCAATTGGCTCTACAGCTGTCCTATCTCATTACACTTCTCATACCTTTCATCGACATAATATGTCATGCTCACCGGCCTCACCTATGTACTCGGCAAAACAACAAATTTGTCTCTAAATTACCAATTATTTATACAATTTGTGCCAAAATTGATTTTGCGGCTTTTGCTGTTTATTGAAATTTATGCAAAAAGTCAAAAAGAAGAGACGAGTGCAGTTAATTTTCTTTTATAGCGTACATGCGATATTTTGCTAAGTGGTGTACGCTGCTGTTATAACATTTCAGTTCTTGTACTTCGTATTATTGCCCCTGTAAATCTGCAAACTTATAGCGAGTGGTAATTTCTCATTAATAAACCACTGTAGGGTAGCATATTACTGTCACTTTTGATAACATCTCTAAATAGAAAATTTACGGCTGCTTCTTTTTTGTGTAGTCTCGTTTCAGAGTAAATTTTTATCGCATGCTTACAAAAACATACATTACCTCTCATTGTCACGGTGTATTAGCTTACTTTCTTTTTAATATTGTCTCATATGTTCTAAGTGGTCAACCGATCGTGCCCTGGTCTTCTTTTAATGACTAGAAGGAACAAAAACTAGGAGAGGAATGAACTTAGGGATATGTTTGAATTATATCCACGTCAGAGTAAAGTTTATAAACATATACATTACGTTTAGGCCATTTTCGTGAGAAACGTCTGGCAAAAATGGAAAGAAATCCGGTTTTAGAATGATTAAGCCTCTCACGGTATATCAATTCCCTCGCTGATGGATGCGAAGTCACATTGCTCTTAGAAAATTTTCAAAGAAGAAGATTTGGGTAGTGATAGGAGTAGGAGATAAGTTTCTCCTTGAGAAGCGTAACCGTGTAAGTGAAGCAGGGAGTCGAGGTGGAAGGAGGAAATCTGCCGTTTTTATATTTACAGCAGCACGCATGTTGGTAAATGATTTGATTGGGCCTCGTGTTGTAGTACTTGGATGTGGTATTGATTAAGCTCTTGCCAGGGACTGTAAAGGTTTTACTGTGATCAATGAATATTTTGATTCTATTATTTTTTTAATAGGTAGGTGTGGGAATTTAGAACAATTTGTCAAATGTTATTTACGGATAGGAATTTACATTTTTGAAAGCATTTGTGTGGGACAAATTAAGCTTTGCATTTGTCACCAAATTTTCAGATGATCTTTGAAAACTTACTTGTGTCTTTATCTTCACTTACATTCATCTATTTTTCACATCTATATTCAATCAACAAATTATTAACATTAAGTGAAGGAAGCATGAAAATATTGAAATAGCAGGCCACCGTACATTACAAAAATAAAGGAGCTAAAGGACACAAAATTATATTAAAAAACAATGAGCATCAAGAAAAGTCAAAATACTATATTGCAACTTATATATTTACATTACTATATACATAATATGTAGACTACAGTTCCTAGCAGAACATTTGTGTCACTTCCTCTTAACAAACCGATTTGCAAAAAAATTCACAAAGGCTTTGAAAAATTCTGCAAACCAATTCCGTGTTTGTATATTCCTATTACTGTATATTTGGCTATCTCAACATAGGCCAATACGTAATTTCCCCATGATTTTCTTTTGGGCATGGGCACGATTTCCCTTTCAGAAGTGGAGGGGTGGGTAATCAAAGAATCATGCTGAGATGCAAGAATTCCCCCCTCCCCCCCCCCCATCCCCTTTTACAAAATCATGCTAACATACATGTAGAGGAATCACCATACAAAAGACATGGCAATTCAGGGGAAAATGGACCACTCTCCCCTGCCACTCTCCCAATCCATCTACCCCCTCCTACATGTGATTATGCTCTTTGAGTGATTTTGTGTTCCACACAGCTTTTCAAATTTTGAGAGAGGAAAGAGAAAATAATCAATACTTTGGGGGAGAAAATGGAAGAAAATATTCATAACATGAGACATATTTGTGGAAGAACATTATTATGAAGAGTGTTTTACTGAGAAACACTTGAACTTGAATGTTGGGTATAATTTCAGGCAAAGTCCTCGTTTTGAATAACTTGCAGAGGGGCAGAAACACACTTCAGATTTTTCTCTCAAAATTATTGATTTGACAGCAAGAAGTGTGTTTGACAATTCCCATGCTTTAATCGTTTGCTGTACATGTTTTTGAGAAGAGTTCAACAGATTTTCTTATGAAGAAGGTAAACTTACATGCACTGAGTGATTTTAGATGAGATGTTAAAGAGGGAGGCTCGTCTCAGTAAAATACGGTAAAAATGGGGAATACTTTATTTTGACGTCACTTCCGGTTGTGGAGGCAAGATCCGATCCTCTGTCTGTTTGTACCACACAGTACAGCCAGACACTAGCATGTACGTTGTGTGTGCAGAATTACATACTCAGCGCATTATGTTACTGTGACGAAAAACTTATTTGTTTTTTTCGATGCGTTTTTGTCAGAAAGCGAAAGTGAAATTTTAGTATTATAATACTACAATGATAGTCACCAAATGAAAATTACTGAGAAAAAAAAAAGAAGAAGATGAAAGCAAAAAGTCAAAATAAACGATTCTACCGGGGCTTGAACTCACAGGATGATTTGAAGAAAAAAACGTTATTTGCGATCGCTGCAAGCATCTGGGCTATCTCGTGTGGTGACCTTCAAGGCATTTTAAATAACTATATACCTTGCAATACGAGACAATGAATCGCGCAGCAAAATTTCAAGCAATCAAAAAATTTGAGAGGAATTCTAAATATTGTGCACATATGACGATATCGCCTCTTTAAAATTCAAGGTGCATAAGCCATCACTTTGTATTGGGATTAAGGATAAAACATGGTAACTTTAATTTTAGTTCTTACCCAGATCTTTCCATTTTTAACCATTTTACTATCACAAAGGCAGTATGCTAATGAACAAAGGGTGTGCTTTTGTGTTAGTGAAGAAAAGAGTGTGATATTGTTTCACTGCGAAACACATTGGGTGTAATTTTATATAATGTCCTCCTTTTGAATGCAGATGAGAAGAAACACACTTCAGATTTTGCTCTCAAGATTATTATTTGACGGCAAGAAGTGTGTTTGACAATTCCTCTTCTTGAACTATTTGCTTCACACGTTTGGGTGAAAAAATAATCCAATAGATTCTCTTCTGTTGAATGTGAACATGTGCTTCTGAACCA
Source organism: Chiridota heheva (assembly GCA_020152595.1). Classification (NCBI taxonomy): domain Eukaryota; kingdom Metazoa; phylum Echinodermata; class Holothuroidea; order Apodida; family Chiridotidae; genus Chiridota; species Chiridota heheva. Next base: position 876,157 of record JAIGNY010000818.1, on the reverse strand, counting down.
TCATATCTATTGGGATAAAGGAAAGGGATCTTTAAGTTTAGTTTCTGACCTCACATTTGAACCATTTTACTAGGTCCGAGGGCAGTATACCAATGAACAAAGGGGTGTACTGGTGTAGTTATAAAGAAAGTTATACTGTTTTACTGGGAACACTTGAACTTGAATTTTGAGTGTAATTTCAAATAATGTCCTCCTTTTAAATGACTTGCAGAGGGGACAAAACACACTTCAGATTTTTCTCTCAAGATTATTATTTGATGGTAAGAAGTGTGTTTGACAATTCTCTGCTTAAATCGTTTAACTGCTGCACACATATGGGTGAAAAAAGTTTCTCAGATTTTCTTCTGTTGAATGTGAACATCTCTATTTTAGATGAACTTTTCAAATGCAAAGTGCACCTATGCCATCATTTATTCATTGGAATAAAGGGAGAACAAAATTCAATGCTTCAAACTTAAATTTGTTTGTACCATGAAGAGAGTGAGTTTGTGAGGGAATCGTGGGACAATGTAGAAGGGTGTGGTTATGAACAACAGGATGGGGTATGGGTAAGGAGGAAAGGGACAGGGAGGGATGTTATAATGCAGGAAAGGTTGTGGTATTGAAGAGATTAGCTCTGGTAATGAGAGAAGGGGTGCGGTAATGACGTGGGAAATTTTAGAGCATTTTTTAGTAATAAAAAGACATTTCTAGTGCAGCGCACATCAGTCCACACAACAGGGGATCACGTCACACAACAGGGGATCACGTCACACAACAGGGGATCACGTCACACAACAGGGGATCACGTCACACAACAGGGAATTACATCACACAACACGTTTACACCTCTGCTGAATGGTTGAAATGTAGATTATGTCATTTACATGAATAATCACAAGTTTGAATGAGCTTGGGCTAGAAGACCGTTTGAAGTTCATTGGCAAATTTACATATAAACAAACATTGTCCAATCAGAATGCTTAAACACACATTTTGCTATACATATTCATCACACTTTTACAAGCTTGGCCATTGTAATTGATAAAATATCACCTGAGCTATGACTCAACAAAGATCAACAAAGTCACTGAACTTGTAATATGCAAGCACATAAACGGGTAAAAAAACAAATAAACTTTATTTTCAATCAAAAATTACATGTGGTGACTTATAATGAAGACGATTGAATTGTACACCATAGGAAAGAGAACAAATTACTCTCTGGTATACCGATTTAGCCAGTTCCACTAAGACGGCAACTATTTTGCTATTGTCTTGGGAACATGTGTACTCTGACTTGCATAGCAATTTTTCTACGATGAACTGGTATGTGTGTAGGAATGATATGCAAATGCAAAGGTTCTCATATGGTGAGAGAGTGAAAATGAGGGAGAGGGTGTGGTAATGAGGGAGAGGGTGTGGTAATGAGGGAGAGGGTGTGGTAATGAGGGAGAGGGTGTGGTAATGAGGGAGAGGGTGTGGTAATGAGGGAGAGGGTGTGGTAATGAGGAGAGGGTGTGGTAATGAGGAGAGGGTGTGGTAATGAGGAGAGGGTGTGGTAATGAGGGAGAGGGTGTGGTAATGAGGAGAGGGTGTGGTAATGAGGAAGAGGGTATGGTAATGAGGGAGAGGGTGTGGTAATGAGGGGAGAGGGTGTGGTAATGAGGGAGAGGGTGTGGTAATGAGGGAGAGGGTGTGGTAATGAGGAGAGGGTGTGGTAATGAGGGAGAGGGTGTGGTAATGAGGAGAGGTGTGTGTAATGAGGAGAGGGTGTGGTAATGAGGGAGAGGGTGTGGTAATGAGGAGAGGGTGTGGTAATGAGGAGAGGGTGTGGTAATGAGGAGAGGGTGTGGTAATGAGGGAGAGGGTGTGGTAATGAGGGAGAGGGTGTGGTAATGAGGGAGAGGGTGTGGTAATGAGGAGAGGGTGTGGTAATGAGGAGAGGGTGTAGTAATGAGGAGAGGGTGTAGTAATGAGGAGAGGGTGTGGTAATGAGGAGAGGGTGTGGTAATGAGGGAGAGGGTGTGGTAATGAGGGAGAGGGTGTGGTAATGAGGGAGAGGGTGTGGTAATGAGAGAGAGGGTGTGGTAATGAGGGAGAGGGTGTGGTAATGAGGGAGAGGGTGTGGTAATGAATGGAGATGTCTGGTATTGAAGGAAGTAAAAAGTGTGTGGAAAATCCCCCCCCCCATGCCTAACATTTTACCATTTTAGATGAGTTCTTAAAAAATCACGCGTTCATTAATAGGCCTATTATGCAGAATAAATTTCAATTTCAGTTTGTTGTTGATCAAGCTAGATGCATAAATGCTCTAAACCTTTGATAAGCCTTAAGTAGAGGACTCCTAGAGAATAATTATGAATAATCATATTTTAACAGAGAAAAAAAAGACAAAAGAACTATAGCAGAAGTTCATCAACCTATCAATACATCAGATCATGGGCAATAAAGACAATTAGATAAAAATTCATCGAACTTCAAATACAAGAAATATAACAGTACAATGTTGTACCAATGTTCTTGTTGAAAACTTTCTATTAAGATGATCGTACAGTGTTCAATTCAAAAGTTAAAAGAGTGAAAAAAAATAACGGTTTCTTTTCAGTGTTGAATGATATCCGATCACCAAATTCTTGGTAAATCATTTACCTCTTAATGAATAAGATGAGTGAAATTTATGAAGATAATATCTAGAAATTGAAAAGCTGTATTTCTTTTCAATCTAATTGTGATGATTTTCATAAAGCTTGATGTTGCAGGTGTTTTCACTTATGATTTTAAATGCAACATTTCTATGAAAATTTCATGGCGACATTTTCTCTGTAATTTGACACCCCGGAGGAAATACAGAAGAAAATTACCCTGTTAAGATTTTTTTCATATGTTTTAAGGATAAGCTCAGGGTTCAAACATTCTTTATCCAGGGGCATGTCTAGCTTTTCATTTTTGAGGAGGCTAAAGCCCCCCAAAAGATATTGAGGATCATTTTCAAATTAGGGAGAACTTAAGCATAGCATTTTAAGAAAACGCCCCTTGAAACACGGACGGGATGAAACTGCCAGTGTCATGTTCATCCCGTTCAAACGGGCAATCTTCCAAATAACACATCCCTGGGATGTGTTATTTGCCCCTGGTATTACGCAATTATTCGGCCACACAGGTACTTGAGACATCTCGACAAAAAATGCTATGATTTTATAAAACCTTAGTATTTGAATATCAAGGAGTTCTTACGTGGATCATTTATACCCTGAAAACTGGTTTACTTCATTTGGTGCAGAAATCGTAAAAATAGCACCATTTTCAGCAGCGTAATTCTGAGCGACTTTCAAAATCTTGCCGACCCATTAACGTGACCTCCTCCCCTTGACACTTATTTCGATAAACAATTCTGCGGTTTTGCCATTTCCGTTCATCGGTGCAATATACGCATAGAGCAAGGACTCTTTTGTGTGTAGAGGTCAGGAATTATGCACCATCGAGCATACTACGTGTAAAGCAAACATGTGCGGTGCTGCAGAGCGAAAAAAAATTCCCAAAATAATGGTAAGCAATAGCAATTACGAGATAATCCTGCTTCTTTGAATATGACTAAATGAATTTATACATTGGTAATTTCTGAATATACAAGAAATACACTTTACAAGTTTCTTTATGCCCAAAACTCCAAAGACAACACATACTGATGTTATTCAAATAAAAACTCACCTCGTGTTGCTGTTATATGGGGAGGAAGTTTTATTGTTGGAATGCTGCTCTTGATTTCTTAACTTCGAAATGAATTTACATGAAAATTTGAAATGTAGCATCAATTTTGATGCTCAGCGGTTGAATCTTCTAACAATTTGTCCAAATAAAACAAATTTCACGTATTTCACACCTTAAGAGGTCAAATTTTGTTAAAACATGAAATGGAATAGCTTGGAAATAAACTGGGAATTGCAGACAGCCACATAAGGGGCAAGTTTTGTAATGGAAAGTTAGCCTGCCCCTCTCCCCCTCTCCCCTCCCCCTCCCCCTCCCCCCATTTTCTCCCTGAAAGGGTTTCTATATCCTACGGCATGAATGCTCTATTTTGATGACAAATTGTGAAATTATTAACATAAAATTGAAAGAAAATGCATAAAATTGTCGAAAATTCTGTTAGATTTCGACAACAGACCCTGAAAATATTTCTAAATTGACAGCGATTTCCCGGAAAATAAAGAAATTCCCTGGGAATTAAAGACGATTTCCTGGGAGTTTAAGATTTCTCAAAAATTAAGGAAATTTCTAGGAAAATGAAGAAGATTTTCCAAAAATTGAGAAAGATTTCCTTTAAGTTCAAGAAAAATTTCCTGAAAATGAAGACAATTTCCTGAAAATGAAGAAAATTCACTGAAAATTTAAGGAAATTTTTCTAAAAAATCAAAGAGAATTGACCAAAATTTCCCAATTAGAGTGGGCGAAAAAGTAACTTAAAAGGCCTTATTTCAAAATTGTATTGCTTTGAAAATTATTGTGGTGTGGGAGCCATGCGCGCATGGCCCTGATATTATAAGTACTGCACCTCCCTATCTAAAAGATTTTGGTCCAAACTTTAAAGTTGTGGTCCAAAATTGAAGATTTTTGATGTAAGCCTGAAGTTTTCTTATCCAAAAGTGAAGATTGTTTTGTCAAAATTAAAGATTTTGGGGCCAACATTAAAGATGTTTGTCCAAAATGGAGGATTTTTGGTGCAAACTGTAAAAGTTTTGGTCCAAAGTTAACGATAACTCAGTTAATTCGATTACAAAAAAATGCCAACTACCAACTTCTGTTTTCACGCATGGTTCATCTGATATTTCAGTTAATTATATTTATGGCTTTGACAATTTTTTATTTATTATTATTAATTTTTTTTTTGGGGGGGAAGGGGGTCAGGCTAAGGTATATATTAGGGGGACTAATAGCCCCCCTAGACATGCCACTGTCTTGATCTCATATGAACATTAAAGGAGCTTTTGGACAAAAAGTGACAGGCATTATTTTGGAGTTTAAGATTATTTGAATACACTTTTCTTAATTGTATGTATTCGACCTTATAAAAAGCTCCAATATGAATGCATCAATTGTATCATTTCTAGCACATACTTATTTCATTTCACAATAATGCAATTATTAAAATGAGACCTCTAGAATACCAATCAATTCATAAACAAGAGACCCTTCTTGACCAACCAAGAGCTCCCCTTTAAAAAGAACAACATGGTTGAGAAAGCATTCAAAGATCTCTTTCCATCGACTAAAAATGGTTCAATTTGAAGGACTTTTGAAGTAGCTATGAGGAGAATAATTAGCTCTGTTGGCAGAGCACACGACAGAGATGCTGGAGGTCCCAAGTTTAAGGCTCCATCAGGTTAAACTTGGTTTTTAATACCACAGCTATGCAGACAGATTCGCAGAAAATCAAAGCGGAAGCATTTCGCCTGCAGCTCCTACTCATTCAGCTGTTGAGAGAAGTGACAATGGACAATGGTTGAATGGCCTACACCGTCTTTCAGAGAACACGTTATAAGCTGTCGGTCTTGATGGCAGGAGAGTCACCCCCTGCCTGGTTCTCTGAACGCTATTTGAGAAGTTCTGAGAAACGTGAAAATGCGGTGTTCATTCACTTCCCGTCCAGTCCAGTCCAAGTTCATGTACGCCGATTCGCTGGCAGTTGGAGAACTTGACTTGAGGTGCTGTGGTCTATGGAATGGTGCAGTATAAAAGCCTATCGTGTGTATGCGTGACTTATCCTTCTCCTTAAAAATTTGTTTCAGCAAATCATAAACACAAACTTAGTGTAGGAAATAATGAGACCACTTTATCTTAATTAAAATAACCACACAATAAGGACTTCATCCATTGCTAATATGATACTCAGCACCAACTTCCACTACAACTAAGGTTTTTAGAATAAAGAAAATAAAGAGGAAAAATCAGACCAGACCTGGTTATTCAACAGGTCGGGTCTGACTGTTTAAAACTTTAAGGAGCACACAACTAATGTGTACATACAATAGGTGTATGTAAACATCTTCGTGTTTAGAAACGACTGAAATGAGAATAGAAGTGACATCACAGCTCACATTCCTGAAAATGTGTTTACCTCACCTCTTTGGTATGCAAATTGTTATTATTATTATTTTTCTTTAAATTTATATATATTTATTTTTATCTGCAATTTTTCAATGAGTCTGGAAGAAATTATTTTACAAATCTTGTATTATTCATAAAAATAAATGTATGGACATGCAAGCAAGTATGTGTTGTTCTAAGAATATATAAGAACTAAAATGTGTGGTTGATGTTGCAATCGAGACAGCTCACTTTGAACGTTCAAGAATGACCAAGCAATTAGTTACTTAAGTGCTTCAGACTGTTCTATTGATCTAAAGGATTCCTATCATATCAGCCAGTCAGTGCCTGCCATTATTTCCGCTCTGTAACTAGTTGTCTCAAGTTTCAAATTTTTTTGGGCCGGACTTATTCCCTCTCTAAAAGTCAATTGTCTCGTATTTCTCCTCTCTGAAGTAATATACAATTTTGGCTCTGGAACTTTTAAGTGAACGTTTAGAGGTTTTTGTTCTTTTTTGTTTTTCTGACAGCTGTCCCCTGAGCAATCCCATACCTGACACAATAATAAGTCTCATGTGTCGAGAACCTATTAAAGAAAACTGAGACTCCTTTTAGATCCCGAGCGGCCAGTTTTTCTGTTTTTTTGCTTTTGAAGTTTATATAACATTTCTAAGATTGTTGCGTTAATGGACACCCCACTGATAATGCCAGTTGTTTTATATTTATTTATTTCAAAGTTCAGGCCTCCAGCCTATTACATGCAAAAATAAGTACATTGATTTGATTAAAAAGAATGAATGATGTTTTAAACACAAAAAAACACAATCGTAGACACAAAATACATGCCCATACCAAACAAACAAAAAGTTATACACATAGGCATAGGAACGTGTTCTTCATTGAGAGAAGGAAGAGGGGGGGGGGGGCACAAAGATATGCTACAACACTTGTTCAATGGAAAAAAATGACTTTGTCTAGGGGGCACCATGTAGGTGACTGCAAATTGGGGGCATCTGTGCCCCCTATGGTTATACATAAAAAAGAGTGTGAGAATAGGCCTACAAATATATATATATATATAGGCCTTCAAATATATATATTTTATGTGGCTTTTTTCAAAGTAAGTCGATCATTGCAAACATTATTTTTGCAGCGTGGAAATTTTGTCTCTTGTGTGTTTTTAATGTAACTGTTTTGATAAATTGTGACAAGATATCAAGGCAGTTTTTGTGTGTGTCTGCCTTACATGTAAAATAAAAGTTAAAGGATTAGTTCAGTGGTCAAGCATGTCCATCTTATATGAAAGAGGATTGCAAAAGAAACAAAATAGTGAAGAAAGCATTCAAATATCTTATTCCGTTAAGGAGATATTTAAGCTTAAAATTTGGTATCATTTCTGTAGAAACGACTGAAATCAGACTAGTTGTGATGTCACAGCCTCAGATTCCTCAAAGTCTTTGATATATTTCAAAAAAAGTTTGTTGAATGTTTTCACTATTTAAATTATTTTTTCTCCAACTTTTTTCAAGTGGTATATTACAAATACTCTCCTAGATTCAGTTTTACTACTCTTTTGACATATCCCATGGTTTTTAAGCCACAAAATTGCAGGTCAAAATATGCTAGAATACATAAAGACTTTGAGGAATCTGAAGCTATGACATCACAACTAGTCTGATTTCAGTCATTTCTACACAAATGATACCAAACTTTAAAGTTAGATATCTCCTTAACGGAATAAGATTTTTGAATGCTTTTTGCACCATTTTGTTTATTTCGAAGTCCTCTTTCATGTAAGGTGAACATGCTTGACCACTGAACTAATCCTTTAAGTTTGTCCATGAAGCTGCATATAAGTGTAAGTATAGCTTTATTGCAAATCTAATCGTAGAGTTATAGGTTGCTTTTGTGTTTTAATGTTGTTGTTTTTTTTCCTTTTTGAGAAAGCTGTGACTATATATCATGCATTGAAGCTTGTACTTCTTGAAGGAATTTGTGTTTTTCTTAAAGAGGGAAACTTGTCTGAAGAAATTTTCTTGACCCATAAAGCTCTGTCTCATTCGTGTAGAAATCATACATAGGTGTAGGAACATGTTTTTTATTGGAAGAGGGGGTAGGGGTGGGTGTACAAAGATATGCTACAACACTAGTTCAGTTGTAAAAATTTGACTTAGTTGAGGTGGCACTGCAACATAGGGGGGGGTGTTCGTTCCCCCTGTGCCCCCGGTTCCTATGCCTATGTAGAAATGATTAGTGTAAGTCTACTATTGAAGGTTGGCGCCTTTATCCTTACATTCTTAGCAATTGTTATTGTATTTTAAAGAAACTTTATTTCACTTTTTTACTATTTGAATTATTTTTTCTTGAACTTTTGTAAGATGTTAGATTATAATTATCCTTACAAGATTCTGTTTACTACTTTCCTGACATATCCAAAGGTTTTTAAGCCACAAAATCACAGGAAAAATATGATAGAATACATCAAGACTTTGGGGAATCTGAGGTTGTGATGTGCTACTAGTCTGATATTCATTCATAATAACAAATGATACCAATCTTTAAAACCTAAATATCTCCTTAACGGAATAAGATTTTGGAATGCTTACCACATCATTTTGTTTCTTTTTGAAATCCTCTTTTATATAAGATGGGTTTGTTTGACCCCTGACCTAATCCTTTATCTTCTTATAAGGCTAATTGAAGATTTCATAAGCTACTTTATTCTCTGATAATGGCAACATCTACAGTTACGTATAATCATATGGGAATATTTGACCTCAAAACGCGCATAGGGAAAAATTTGCGGACATTTGATAAACTTGGGAGGACTTGGATTGTACCATTATTATGCGGGTTGGTTTAAAGAACGAAGTCTTAAAAGTATATTCAAGGATATAATAAACAGATATTAATTCATACAAAAAGTTTATTAAATAGCATAGTTCTTAATTTTTGGTATCATAATCATGTAACCTAACGTTGTCGATATTCCTCACTTTTGCACTTCTTCGTTCCTGATTGTTATCGATAATAATTCAGCCAAATATTGTTTTGATTTCTGATGAATACAGTCATATAATAAGAAATATATCTCAGTGTAACAAAATATACACGAAAACTGTTAAAAATGGTGGAAAATCAGCCATAATCTGACATTGGTAAACGCTTATTCGCCCAGGTATTCACCTCTTCACAGCATGTTTACAATACACAAACAACAGGAAACCCTCTGCACACAATAGTACAGTCCACGCCGCTTGATTACGTCAGAGTTAAAAAAAAGGAATACATAAGCTGATGCAAAATGTTTTCTCTCATCACTTTCTATTTGTTGGAAAGTACGGACCCTTTTTTGCACCAATCACATTGGATTTTATATATATGGTAAACAATTATATGTTAATTGTCAGGCCGTGTGGAATGGACTCCCAAATACTTTCACTCATAAGTTACAAAGCTCAAAGCGGTGATAACCTTGTGATTTTGCTTGTGCTCTTATTGAAAAACAAGAAAAAACACATTTTATAGTTTACAAAGTACAGTACTTTAAAAAAAAAAAAAAAAAAAATGAAGATAGATAATAAATTCAAATTCTCTATACCATTTGTAATGGAACAAAATATTCAGAGACTCTTTAGTTATAACTTTTAAAGTGCAAAATATGTGCGATTTTTCAGAGTTTTGCATAGTTAAGGAGATTATTGCAAGCGTATGAAGCAAGCATTCCCATATGATTCCAGGTCAAAACCCCAAAGTCTTGGTTACCTGAAAAGTGCATCTATATTTTTGCATTGAGTATTAAATTTCTTCGTCTGGAATTTTCCAGCTTCATAAAACTCTATTTTATTTGTAATGCACTTTTACAAATCTATCAAACAAGCACTTTCTCATTAATACAAACAACGACGGATTACTCTTTTTTTCTTAAGCAGGCGAACACAAATTGAAGAAACTTAATATGACGGAACATTTTAGTTATATTTACTGTATAGGGATCATCCAACCCACTCATCAGGTGTACATTACACACAGTGTTTGCTTTTGAGATGGCCACTGTGAAATTAATGCATTTTTTTCGGCGGATAGTTGACAGCTATCCGTGCAAAAAAAAAAGTGTCGAAAGACAAACACTTAGAAGCGGTGATTTGGACAGTCGGTCCTATTTGACCTGTTAATGGGCAATATCTAATCTAAATACGACTTAAGGATTCAGAGCCGTACATTAAGCAAACAATACCAAAGACGGAGAAGAGATTTGATAAGCGATATCACCTGAATGCAGTACAGAACTCTTAGCCGAGCCTTTTAGGCGATCAGCCATTCAGGTTTATGAATTACGCAGACGTCATTCGGTGAGATGTTTATTTGCGATGGATTCGGTAAAGGGATGTAATTATATCCACAGGGGACAGCTTTGGGGATCGTAGGAAGAAGGACAAGTGCGCTTTCTTAGCGACTATTTTCATCTTTTTCAGTTCATCGTCCAGTCTTCGTCGTTACATATGACAGAAAGAGACAAAATAGTGATGCGTTGTTTGTGGGGTTAATAACTTCTTATATATGTGCATGCATAGCTTGTGGAGGTGATGTCAGAGTATACTGTTAGTTGTCTTTTTGGTGTCGGACCCATTATTAATGCCAACAAGACATATTTTGTGATTACATAATGCTATGGATTTTAAATGGTTATGGACACCTAAATGGTACCTTTTGATGATAACATTAAATTCTGAGAAGAATCAGATATAGCCTTTAAATTCTGGAAATGCAACATACAATAAGGGTAATAGATTACAATGACTTTTAATTGATATGAATTAGTGCATGTAATACTTATGTAATTACCATAGTGCACAAGCTTGTAAGGATTTTTGACAATATGAGGTGTCTTTAGTAGCATATGGTAATTCAGATTTTAGCATACCCAAGAGATAAAAACAGTTGGGACAATGCAAATGGTAAAATTTTCACATGTAAATTTGGACTATTTGAAAATTACCAAATGGAACCAAATGCTTCCAGGTGGGACCACCATTTGAAACCATTTTGAACTAATTGGGACCATTTGGAACCAATTGGAAATTCCAAATTGAGCCAACTGTTTTTTTCTCCTGGGCCTAAGAGAACAAAACAGTTGGAAAATTTCAAATGGTTCCAAATGAAAAAATTCCCATACTTAAATTCGGACTATTTGAAAATTACCAAATGGTTCCAATTTGGACCACCAATTGGGACCATTTGGGACCAGTTGGAAATTCCAAATGGAGTCAACTGTTTTTTTTTTGTTTTTTTGCTCCTGGTTAATTGTTCCTTGATTTGAATCCCGAAGGTGTTTCGATTGTGAAATTATGTTAAGTGTAGAAGTACCCATACCCTACATATGACCCGATGAGCTATTACCTAACCAGTATGTCAAGTGTTGACCCTAAACATTAAAGAGCTAAATACCCCCTTTTTACCTCAACTGTAATCATGAAAATGTTGCTACTTGCTACTTTTGATGAAAATGTTTTGTATGAAAATGCTCTATTAAAGACTTTAAATCCACTAAGCCTCAAATTAACTGATAAATCAGAAGAAAAATATGTCTTGGTATATAGTGCTTGACAGACATGGTCACTGTAAACCTGGACAAGGTAGCACTTTTGAGGTCTTGATAAAAAGTAATAAATTGGGATCAAATGAGACAGTCTGACAACCGCTGCAATTTCTGACCAATAAAATTTATGAGTTTATAAACTTTTGTAGACTAAAAGCTCTCATCAAAACCTGTTGCTTCCCTCATGTTAACATGGATATTTCGGTAAGGCCTATATTATTAAAGTGATTGTATGGTCAAACCTTTTTTTGAAGGGTAATCTTGAGGCTCTAATGTAATCTAGGTTTTTATGCTTCTGACAATTAGGTGTTTTACTTTGGAAATTGGAGCCTTCTGCTATGAATAGTCTCATGGTGATCTAGCCGTTGCATTAAAAAGTTGTCTAAATTAGGGGTATACTTTCTAATGATGCATCTCACCTCCACTAATTGGAAAAGCCCACAAAAGTAATGTCGACTTTCATGCATTATCAGGATAATTTCCAGACACGATTGCATGCCTAACAATCATTCAAGTTAGTTTAATCACTTATGTGTGAATCGTGTCGCAGAGCTTGGAAACTGTATCCTATAATGTTATGCTCGAGTGAGCAAGTTATGCAAATCGGAAGCGGGGGTACGTAATATGATCACCCAACCAGTTTTCTGTTAATGATTGGGTGTTTAGGACACATTTTTAATGCGGCCCTAGAATCGTAATGTGTTCGAGAAAAGTCTTAAACTTTCATGACTGGAAATATAGGTTTTCTTAGAACTTTCTGCTACAGTCTCTCTTTTGCTGAAATTCTGTTAAGTGAGGAATTACTGTAGACTTACCTTACTGCATAGGACCTGCTGATCTATTACCTTACTGCATAGGACCTGCTGATCTATTACCTTACTGCATAGGACCTGCTGATCTATTACCTTACTGCATAGGACCTGCTGATCTATTACCTTACTGCATAGGACCTGATGATCTATTACCTTACTGCATAGGACCTGATGATCTATTACCTTACTGCATAGGACCTGCTGATCTATTACCTTACTGCATAGGACCTGCTGATCTATTACCTTACTGCATAGGACCTGCTGATCTATTACCTTACTGCATAGGACCTGCTGATCTATTACCTTACTGCATAGGACCTGATGATCTATTACCTTACTGCATAGGACCTGATGATCTATTACCTTACTGCATAGGACCTGATGATCTATTACCTTACTGCATAGGACCTGATGATCTATTACCTTACTGCATAGGACCTGATGATCTATTACCTTACTGCATAGGACCTGATGATCTATTACCTTACTGCATAGGACCTGATGATCTATTACCTTACTGCATAGGACCTGATGATCTATTACCTTACTGCATAGGACCTGATGATCTACTACCTTACTGCATAGGACCTGGTGATCTATTACCTTACTGCATAGGACCTGGTGATCTATTACCTTACTGCATAGGATCTGCTGATCTATTACCTTACTGCATAGGACCTGATGATCTATTACCTTACTGCATAGGACCTGATGATATATTACCTTACTGCATAGGACCTGGTGATCTATTACCTTACTGCATAGGACCTGATGATCTATTACCTTACTGCATAGAACCTGATGTTCTATTACCTTATTGCATAGGACCTGGTGATCTATTACCTTACTACATAGGATCTGATGATCTATTAACTTACTGCAAAGGACCTGATGATCTATTACCTTACTGCATAAGACCTGATGATCTATTACCTTACTGCATAGGACCTGATGATCTATTACCTTACTGCATAGGACCTGATGATCTATTACCTTACTGCACAGGACCTGATGTTCTATTACCTTACTGCATAGGACCTGATGATCTATTACCTTACTGCATAGGATCTGATGATCTATTAACTTACTGCAAAGGACCTGATGATCTATTACCTTACTGCATAGGACCTGATAATCTATTACCTTACTGCATAGGACCTGATGATCTATTACCTTATTGCATAGGACCTGATGATCTATTACCTTACTGCATAGGACCTGATGATCTATTACCTTACTGCATAGGACCTGATGATCTATTACCTTACTGCATAGGACCTGATGATCTATTACCTTACTGCATAGGACCTGATGATATATTACCTTACTGCATAGGACCTGATGATATATTACCTTACTGCATAGGACCTGATGATCTATTACCTTACTGCATAGGACTTGATGATCTATTACCTTACTGCATAGGACCTGATGATCTATTACCTTACTGCATAGGACCTGATGATCTATTACCTTACTGCATAGGACCTGATGATCTATTACCTTACTGCATAGGACCTGATGATCTATTACCTTACTGCATAGGACCTGCTGATCTATTACCTTACTGCATAGGACCTGATGATCTATTACCTTACTGCATAGGATCTGATGATCTATTACCTTACTGCATAGGACCTGATGATCTATTACCTTACTGCATAGGACCTGATGATCTATTACCTTACTGCATAGGACCTGATGATCTATTACCTTACTGCATAGGACCTGATGATCTATTACCTTACGGCATAGGACCTGGTGATCTATTACCTTACTGCATAGGACCTCATAATCTATTAGTATGTCAAGGATTGTAGTGAAGAACTAATTAACCCTTTTTTCCTCAATTGTAATTATGAAATGTTGCCCACTGCTTACTAGATATCTTTATTTGAAAATGCTCCATAGTATTATAGCAACTTCAAATCAACTGGCTTAAAATGAACTAATAAACCAGCATTAGGAGGAGACAAACATGTCTATTGACATGGTCACCTAAACCTGCACAAGGTAGCACTTTTGACGTCTTGATAAAAGTAATAAATTGGGATCAAATGAGATAGTCTGACAACCGCTGCAATTTCTGACCAATAAAATTTATGAGTTGATAAACTTTTGTAGACTCTCATCAAAACCTGTTGCTTCCCTCATGTTAACATAGATATGTTTGTAAGGCCTATGTTATTGAAGCGATTGTATGGTCAAACTTTTTTTTGAAGGGTAATCTTGAGGCTCTAATGTAATCTAGGTTTTTATGCTTCTGACAATTAGGTATTTTACTTTGGACATTGGCGCCTTCTGCTATGAATAGTTATGTTCCCCAAAAAGAGTTAGTTCAGTGGTCAAGCATGTCCATCTTTTATGAAAGAGGACTTCAAAACAAAAAAAGTGGTGAAGAAAACATTCAAAAATCTTATTCCGCTAAGGAGATATTCAAGTTGCTTTGCCTATGCTAATGTTAAAGCCTTATGCAGTGTTATAGATTTCAAGTTTGAAATACCTTCGCGAAAAATATATTTGCCCGGTGAAACTTAAAGCTCACTGATAAAACTTTTTTGCTCTTATAGCTAAATATTATCCACTTCTATTTGATATGTTTACCACACTGTGACCGTTTTTAAAATATGAGGGAAAATCAGGAAAAAAGCTAAGCTTTTTGGCGTAAAACAGTTATTCTAAAAATTCAAATAGTTGTAACAGTAAAACTTTGTTATTGAGATTGCAGATTCTAAGGAATAAAAGTACACATCTAAAAATTTTACATTCTATGGGACAAAATGGTCTCTCACTGAATCTTTCTGGACATTTTTATAGCAAAATATGAGCTAAATGGCTGCATGATGTCTATTATCTCCTAAAAATAGGACCTCTCCCGAATTGATGATAGACAAACTTTAAAAAAATTCTTCTTATTCTTAATATTTTAATCAAAATCTTTGATACATTCTCTAAAAAATCTCTTTATTAAAGATTTGATTCAAAAAGTTTTATTTCAAAACTTGTCATACAGATTTAAGAGACTTTAATGACAAATGATCGAATTTCAAGATTTCACAACAAATCTAAGCTTAGTTTTGCAGTTTTTCTTTACTCATTTCTGTGAT
This sequence comes from Chiridota heheva, assembly GCA_020152595.1. Lineage (NCBI taxonomy): Eukaryota > Metazoa > Echinodermata > Holothuroidea > Apodida > Chiridotidae > Chiridota > Chiridota heheva. Next base: position 860,576 of record JAIGNY010000818.1, on the reverse strand, counting down.
TTTTATGTATAGTTCTATTTCATTCTGCAAGAGCTCCCCCACTTACATTGAATCTGGGACTAGTTTGTTATTGCCTTGTATGTCACTACTATTTCTTTGGGGAAAAGTGACTTTCTATTATGTAGCCAAGGAGGGGGAGGGGGAAATGGTAAACAGGGCCGTCATTTACCCCCAAAAATTAAAATGGCAATGGTAAAAAGGTCCAAATGTTTCACTTGGCAACCCCCCCAATCTAAAAGGCTGGCTACATTCCTAATTAAGAATTGCTATTTTTGTTTTGTGAGAGGGGACCAGAGTTTTAATTTTGGGGAAGAAAATAATGTAAATGGTTTGAGGAAGACTATGAAGTACAGTGTAAGGATAGCATACAAGAGGGTACTTCAATTTGTTTGGTTGTGGTTGGTTTGGTTGTGGTAATTTAGGGGTTTTAGGAATGATCTATTTATTAGCTGCAAAAAAGGAGATACTTTTGCCAATTAAAATAGGTCAAATGAAATCAAAATCATTGAAAGAAATCATTGAAGTGGCATTTTTGTCTCTGTTTTAACATTATGTGGTGAATGTGTAGTGTCGAATGGTCAAAGTAATTTTTTGTTTTGACATAGTACATAGTTTAAATATTGACCTTTGTGTGTGTGTGTGTGTGGGTGTGTGGAGGCATACAGTACTCAATATCCACCCACAAAGCCTTTGTTTTGACAGTTTTGGAGCAGAACTCTATCAGTTGCAATCATGGAGCTCAAAAAAACCTCTAAGGCCTCTTCAGATATACTGCCACTATCCCCCCCCCCCACCCCACACTTTTTACGACCTTGCAAGCTACACATAAACATGAATTTAATATGTTTGCTTTGTAATTATAGAGAGTGCACACTCACCAATGGTTCACTCCAGGTTACAGTATAAATGTTTCAGTTTGTTGCAATCATGGAGCTAAAAACTTAAGACTTCTTAAGATATACTGCCACCAGCCCCCTCCCCCCTCCCTACCTTTCCCCTACACACACACATTTATGACTTAAAAAAATGCACATAAGCATGAATTTGATATGTTTGCTTTGTAATTAGGGAGTGAACACTGAACACACACCAATGGTCACTCCAGGTCACAAATGTTTCAGTTTGTTGCAATAACAGAGCTCAAAAACAAAAACTCTCATGCCTCTTCAGATACTGCCACCAGCCCCACCCCCCACTTTTTACAACATTGTAAGTTGCACATAAGCATGAATTTGATATGTTTGCATTATAATTAGAGAGTGAACACTTGCCAATGGTTTACTCTGGGTCACAGTATAAATGTTCAGTTTAATTGTTGCAGTTATGGAACTCGAAAAAGAAAACTCTCTAGTTGGCCTCCTCAGATATTAGAAGTTAGGATTTCATTGACAGGACAAACATTTTCTCAACAAAAAAAACAAATATGACAGAAAATCATTTTATTGGCTTTACTTAACAAAATCTCACACTTGCAAGCATTTGATGGTAATTTCATCACATTTGACAGATTTGACAATGTTGGAGCCATTTTTGACAACTTTTGTAAGGTTTGATATTGGCAAAGACGGCGGCGGCGGCGGAAGGAAAAGATATTGGGGGCCCATCCATTAAGAATAATTTCCTTTAAGATGACACCAAAGGTGTCACTGCTTTTTGGCGTATGTTCCAGGGGCCCACTTAAAGGCCCCAGGTGGGGTCCAGGGATGAAGCCCCAGCAGGGGTCCAGGAGGAAAAACCCCCAGAAGCTTTCGCAAAATTGACACTTGACGGAGAAAAAGTATGTAACAACGCATAGGTAGAAAGTATATTATACAAGTCAAAATGCATGTCAAAGAGAGATATAATATACCATATACAAAAAACAAAATCAGGAAAATGGACGTAGAAATATATGTTTTATTGTTCAAATTTCTGTACGTGAATATAGGTCTATGGTCACTCTTTGAAAAATATGTGTAGTCAAAAAGGAAAATGTTTGGTAAGTTTCCAATAATTTACTATGAACATGTGTAAATATTGTCAAACTCTTAAAAACGAACCTGTTCTACATCCCCCCCCCCCTCCCCCCCCGCTTCCCCCTCTATCTCTCAGTGTCTTTATTCAGGTATTAAATACAATATTGCACAAAGTTTTTGTATATTACTAATAGATTCTTTTTCATTTTCAAACTTTTCTTTGAAGAACGCCCTTTTTCAAAGAAAGTGCTCTTTTGAAATCTAAATACATAATAAGCACGTGGAATTTCAAAGCTTGTTGAAGTACCGGAATGTTTCTGACCATTCTCTCGGTGAAAAAAACCTGATGTAGAATGTTGTATTCCCACTTAATTTTTCTGAGGTGCAGGGATGAAGTGCCCCTTTTATACGAAAAAAAATGAACCCCAAAATTAACAGATTGAAACATAACATAACAAGATTACGAGCTAAGAAGGGTTAGTCGCCCCATAAAAAGTCCAAACTAACACCACCACCTCCACAACAAAAACATATAAAACAAAGACGCCCAGAGTTAGACAACTTATCAATGTTGACTTTGAAATTGTAAACAGGATTGAAGTTAACTACCCACTCATGCAAACCATTCCACTCATTAACAACTCTTTGCAACAAGCTAAAATGCCGAATATCTATCCATGAGAACTCTTTGGTCAACTTCAAACTGTTACCACATGTCACATGAGGATTAGCTGAAACATGCAAGAAATAACAGGAAGTCAAAGCATCACAACCAGATAGGAATTTAAAAACCTGAATCATATCGCCACGTACTCTTCTCAACTCAAGCATGGTCAAACCAAGAATTCACAAACCTAGATTCATAAGAGGGATTCCTTACTTCGGAAATAATTCTAGTGGCTCTTCTCTGAACCTGCTCCAAAATGAACTCATCCTCCTCATAAAAGGGACTACAAGCCTGAATAGCAAACGCAAGGTGAGGCCTGACTAACTGCTTATACAAATTAAGAACAACCTCTCTACCAAGAAAACAAACATTTCGTCTAATCAAACCAAGCATCATATTTGTCCTTGCAGCTGCTAAAGCACACTGTTTAGAAGGCTTCAGATTGCTGGTAATGACAACACGTAGATCCCTTTCTTGATCAGCACAACCAAAATTTGAAGTCTTCATTCAGTAATCAAAAGCCAAATTGCTTTGACCAAAATGAATAACTTTGCATGTATTAATATTGTATGACATCTGCCATGTTTGGAACCAAGAAACTAACTTATCCAGATCAGTTTCCAAAAGTGAAGAATCCCTAGCATCATCAACAATCCTGTACAGCTTAGTGTCATCAGCAAATTTACAAATCCTGGAGCCAAGGGAAACATCAATATCATTAATGAAGATTAAAAAAAGAAGCGGACCCAGTATACAGAACCCTGAGGAACACCACTTTTAACCTTCTTCCATGGAGATACTTCACCATTAATAACAACTCTTTGTGACCTGTCAATTATTAAAGAATATATCCAACTGGCACACTTTCCCTCCACACCAAGCCCTCGTTTTCATCATGAGCCTGCCCATTGGAACCTTATCAAATGCTTTTTGAAAATCTAAATAGATAACATCCACATTATGACCAGAATTAACTAGTTTAGTAACATCATCAAGAAACTCCAATTGATTAGAAACACAAGACCTCTTAGGTAAGAACCCATGCTGGGACAAATTCAACAAACCATTGACTAGTAAATGATATAGTACAACATCCTTAACAATGGGACTCCATGACCTTTACACAACACTAGGAAGACTCACTGGCCTATATTTAGAAGGCAAACTGTGGTCACCCTTTTTAAAAATAGGAGTGACATTGGCAATTCTCCAAACACTAGGAACAACACCAACATCAAAGTGCTTTGAAAAGATAATACTCAGGGGAACAGAAAGAACATTAGAACACTCACGTATGACAGCAGAATGTATACCATCTGGACCGGGTGCTTTATTTGAGTTCAAACCCTTCAACTTCTTAGACAACATCAACTGAAAATTCAACATCCTTAATGGATACTGGAGAGTGCACATTAAGATAATCCACAACATTATCAGCAGGGGACTCCTTAGTAAAAACAGACACAAAAGTCATTCAAAACCTCACCTCTTTGGACAAACATTTTTTTAAAAGCACTTTAGTATCTCTTATCAAACCCTTTGTGATCTTTTCATGAACCTTATATCTAGCAAGCTCTGCAGGACACCAACTGTGTTTATATCAATGCCACAACTTCTTCTTTTTCCTAACAGCCTGCAAAGCCTCCCGAGACATCCACTCTGGCCGATTACGCCCACAGACTTTCTTTAATGGGACAAACCTATTTACATCCTCCAAAACTATAGTTCTGAAAACATCCCATGCTTTAGAAGGATCTAAGTCATGGAGCAAAGAATTACAATCGAATGACAAATTATCCTGAAATGCAGCAAAGTCAGCATTCTTAAAATCTAAAATTAGTTTATTTGCTGGAGAAGCCTTTGTAAACAATACAGATCAAAATTAATGAGGTCATGATCACTACACCCTACCTTACCGCTACTTAGCACATTTTTAACCATACTTTCTTCACTACTGAAAATCAAATCAAGACAACTGCTGCCATGTGTGTAAAACAACACATGCTGGGTGAAAAAGTAGTCAGATACAGCTTCCAAAAAATATTCACTATGTGGACCACTAGTACAAAGATTCCAATCAATGTCTGAAAAATTAAAGTCCCCAAAAACAATAACCCTCCTTCAAGCAACTTTCCTGAAGCAGTCAAGCAATTTCTGATTGTTCTCAGGAATAGAATTTGGTGATCTATACACAACACCAACAACCACTGCACTACCAACATTGCCATCAACAATAAGCTCACACCAAAGGTAATTTGAAAAACCAAAAGAAAATTCAGCAGTCCTATCTACACAATTAAAACTGTCTTTCACAAACAATAAAACACCACCTCCTCTACCATTGAGAGTATCTAATCTGTCTTGCCTGAAAACTGAGTAACCTGGAATATGTACCTCTGAATCACCCATTTTTCTATAAATCCAACTCTCAGTATTATATCAAGTCTGTTAATTGAAACTTCAGCCAGAAGCTCATCACGCTTATTCAAAATCCAACATTTTAAAAGATAACTTTAATTCTACTACTAGAACAATCCCTATCCCCAGAAACATGCCTGACAGGTGACTTTAAACTCTCCCCCCCCCCTCCTCCTTGTGACTAGTTTAAATTGCCCCATTGACATCCCTAGCAAGAACACAAGCACCTTTCCTAGTTAAATGCAAACCATCTCTCATGAACCAATCAACCCGAGCTTTAAACTTATGCCAGAAATTTACAAAACTGAACTCAAACAGACGACAAATACTCTTTAGGCAACTATTGATCAACAACTTCCTATTTATCATGAAGGAACTGCCCCTATGCGACAACAGACCAACAACTAGAAGCCTACAACCTGTGTCCTTCAACTTGAATAACAAATCCATGAAACTACGCCTAAGAGAATCAACATTTCTCCTTGAAATATCATTTGTACCAATTAAAACTATGACGGTATCTTCACCCTTACATAAAGTCTCAACACGAGAACTCACATCATCAACCCTAGCAAAACGGACAGCTCTTGATTTATAAAGAACAATTGGAAGCCTTCATACAATTATGATTTTACCCATGTTTTATGATTCAAGTGAGCAACCTAACTTTCCAAAATGTTAGAAAATAAATATATCCGCTTTTAGGTATAGACAATAGGCAATAGTGCCAACATGCAATAAAGCCCGCTTCATGCTAGAATCAGGCCAGGGAGGCGAGTAGTCATTGATCAGACGTAATGCAAGTAATTATGACCTTATGACTGGACACTCCATTTTAGTCTAGAGGGTTCATTACAGGAAATGTGTTACAAAAACTTCAAATGAATGTTTTTGTTTAATTGAAAAATATTTGAATTGTGGACTGTATGATCTAGGCTATCATATAAAGAAAACATATGAATTAAATCACGGGGGGTGATTAAAAATATATCAAAAATATTAAAATTACAAATGATTAATGGGGGATCCTGCCCCATATTGAAATCTGTGCCCCCCCCCTCCCCTCCCCCCCCCCTCCTTTCGCCATCTATGAAAGATAAGTAGGCCAGTATTAGGGGCTCCTTTTTGTAAAACAGAAAGAAATGTTGCTATAATTCCTCAAATTGAGATTGATTTTTTATTGTTCTGTGGCAAATTTCTGTAAGTTTGTCTCATTTACTTGCATTTAAGCTCCAATTTGGTTTTCGTATTGATCTCCTAGCTGAGTAAATCAAGAAATGTTTATCATTTTAACCACATTTTCAGAAACTTTTGAAACATTTCATTAGAGTTTTCATTTTACAGCTGTTTTAACCTGCCACCAGGCATATGGAAGATAATATGCAAAGTTTTCTCTACCAGATGCTGTGAATGGGAATAGGATTTTGCTATTGAATTCCTTAGAACATGAATAGTTTGATAGTGACAAAGTTACCTAGGGGCAGAGGGTCAAAGTTACTTTGGAGGAAAAGGGTCATAGTTAACTAGGTTAAGTGGGGCAAAGTTACCTAGGGGCATAGGGGAAAGTAACTTAAGGGGTAGAGTGGCAAAGTTACCAGTATGAAGGACAAGGATAATTCGGGGGAAGAGGGGCAAAGTTACCTAGGGCAGAAGGACAAAGTTACCTAGGGGCAGAGGGACAAATTTACATAGGGACAAGAAGTTATCCTATGGGGCAGAGGGGCAAAGGTATGTAGAAGGAATAGGGACAAAGCTACCTGGGGCAGAGGTGCAAAGTTACCTAGGGGCAAAGGGACAAAGTTACTTAGGAGAAAGATGGGCAAAGTTACCTGGGGGAAGAGGAGCAAAGTTATCTAGGGGAAAGAGGGACAAAGTTATCTAAGGGGGAAGAGGGACAAAGTTATCTAGGGGGAAGAGGGACAAAGCTATCTAGGGACAAGATATTATCCTGTGGGGCAGAGGGCAAAGTTATGTAGGAGGAATAGGGGCAAAACTACCTAGGAGCAGAGAGACAAAGTTACCTAGGGGCAAAGGGACAAAGTTACTTAGGAGGAAGTGGGGCAGAGTTACCTAGGAGAAGAGGGACAAAGTTACATATGGGGCAAAGGAACAAAGTTACTTAGGAGGAAGTGGGGCAGAGTTATCTAGGGGAAAGAGGAAAAAGTTATCTAGGAACAAGAAGTTATCCTATGGGGCAGAGGGGCAAAGGTATGTAGGAGGAATAGGGACAAAGTTACCCAGGACCTGAGGGGCAATTAAAGTTACAAATGTGGCAGATATGCAAAGTTACCTGGGGGAAGGGAAAGTTTCCTAGGAGCAGAGGGGGGTAAAGTTGTAGAAGAGCAAAATTCATATCATGGCTTCTTCAAATGTCCATTTTGTGTTGTTTGTGGGCTTTTGATTTTTGTCCCTAAAATGATTTTGATGTGCCTGACAATTTAGGCTGCATTTAAAGAAAAATCTTTATAGTTATAATAGATATTCATCATTATCCAACAACATACAATTGGTCTTTTTTACATGTTCCTGTTTGCAGCCAAAATTCAAAATTTAAGCTACTCGAACACAAATGCTGTTTAATTCATACCATATGCCAGTTTCGTTCTCCTGTTGCCACTTCAGAAACCCCTTGAGAAACCCCTTATGAATATTTGCCATCAAATAGTTTTGTAGTTTGAAATTGACAAACTACGTTTTATATATCATGATGCCATGACGTTATTTCACTAATATTATGCCTCATGACTGCTTAAGGTTTAGGCATGACAATTAAACAACCTTAATCTGTGTCGATACTTCCTGATTCACAAAATAATAAGTGTTTAAGAAATATTTTCTTTATTAACCTTATTCAGGGATAATTAATATAATTGATTATTTAATTATATGCATGAATATATTTGAGAACACATATGAGATTGAAATAAAGATTTTGTTTTTTTAAAGGTATGTGCACATACATGAAAGGTAGGCCTATTCGAGTTTTTGGGATGACGTCACAATAACGTGCGTAATTCTAAACCAGTTTGTCAGTAAAACAAAAGCATTTTATCATTACAGCCAGTGTTAAATCGGTCACCATAGAGGCCTGAATCTCTATGTTCACTTTGGTAATTTTGCAGGAAATTGTTGCAAATATGGAGGACATATCGTAGAAAAGATCATTTTGAAGTTTGAAATATATGTTTTGTGCGTATGTAGAATAAAGTGTGGTGTTCACTTGTGCACAAAACATAGCAGTTTTCACCAACAAAGAGTTCTGGATGTTCAACATGTCTGGATGGCAGTATACTCGAATAGATATTTTTTATCCAGATGAAAGAGCATTACATTCTGAGCAGAACAGGCTTTAAATGGTCACATTTATAGTACTTCAAGTTTTTAAAGGAATATTCCCATGAATTTTCATTTTTTCATGGATAAAGAAAAATTTTAGAAACAAAGTGGTGAAAAAACTATGTTAATATCTTATTCTATTTAAAAGTTACGACATTTAAAAAAAAAAATTGAATTTGGACAAAAGTGACTGATTGGCAACATCTGTGATGTCATAAAAACAATTTCAACAAAACGACTTTTGTATTTCTTTTAAAATAATTCGTATTTTTTTATTATTTGTAAATGTGATGTAAACCAAGAAAAAAACAAAATGTTTTCTTGTAAATTATATATTCCACCCTATCTCTATTATAACCAAAATTACTGTTTGATAATGTAAAAAAAAGTGTGATTAAATTCATAAGAAATACATCAGAACTGTGCTGGAAATGCCTTGATGACATCACCAAGCTGAAGGACATGTGCGAGGTTTTTTAAGAACATTTTTCTACTCTTTAAATTGTTATAACTTCTAAATGGAATAAGCTATTAACATAGTTTTTTCACCACTTTGTTTCTACAAATTTTCTCTATCATGTATGAAAAATTGAAAATCCATGGGAACATTTCTTTAAGTTTTAGCATGCGCAGAAATGTTGATGTATGAAGAGGAATTAATGCGGCTAAAATTCTTTAATGTAAATCTTATATTTCTTTCCTAAATTTCAAATAGGAAAGGTTCTCAAATTGTGTTCTACTGTTAAATGTGAGTCAAGGTTATAATAATAACAAATTTCCTGTTCACTGTAGCCAATCTAATCCCATTCAAATTATTAGTGGAAGCTAGGACCGAAAAGCAATAAATTAACATGAGCAATATTCTAGTAGTCCCATTTTGAGGTCACAAAATATTGCACAATTGTGTCTAAGTTTTGAAGGAGCGCTAGCTTGTAAAGTGAGGGCACTCGCTTTTCAAATTTCACAGATATATTATCACAAAAGATTGATAAATTTCATGCCCCCATAGCACACAGGGGACATGAGGGCAAAGGTCACTAGAATATTCATATTAACCAGAAATTGCTATACCGTTGTGCGCTATGATATGCATTTTATTTTTTGGGGACCCCTAAAAATACTTCCTCACTTTTTGGTCTAGTGTTTCTTTAAGATTTTGGACAATACAACTGAAAGTGTGTGTGTGTGGGGGGGGGGGGGGTGGTCAAAATCTAATTTTTGTACCAAAAGAGAGGTGAGGTAAACACATTTTCAGGAATGTGAAGTTATGATGTTACTTCTATTCTCATTTCAGTCGTTTCTTCATAGCCCATAGATGATGTGAGGGCAAATTGGTCACTTGAATATTCCTGTTAACCAGAAAATTACTATACCGTTGAGTACAAAGGTAAGCATGGCATTTGATTTTGGGGGACCCCTAAAATACGCACTCACTTTACAGTGTGCTCTTTTTTAACCAATATTGATGGGACTTTTTGCTGTTTGTATGCATGTTTTTTTAGTATATTGTAAAGATGGTGCTCGTTTTTCCAATTCACAGATATATTATCCACAAAAGATCTATAAACTTCATGTCTCCATAGTCCACAGACGACATGAGGGCAAAGGTCACTTAGATATTCCTATTCACTAGAGAATTGCTATACTGTTGCGTGCTTGATATGAATTTGATTTTTGGGGACCCCTTAAAAAAATATGCCTGCACTTTTCGATCTAGTGCTCCTTTAATCTCATGTTGTTGCTACCTGACCATATAGAGGGATTTCATTATGTGACTCTAACTCAACTGGACTCCATTTTGCAGGGCAGCAGCATCGTTGCGTTTCATGTGTCTTCACACAGCTCAGTCACATCACACGTACAACAAACATACTACATGCTTACCTAGCAGTACCAGTTCAGCTAATTTTACTGATTGCAGTTTTTTGCTCGCTTCTGGTTTTTCTTCATATTTTCCTTAAAGATTTATTTTCAAATGGATTTCCTTAAATGAACTGAATAAGTTAAATTACCATTTTCTCCTTTTTTGGTACTTAAAAAATACTCTGTACCAGAATAGCTAACAAAATTCTTGTTTGCTATTCTGGTACATAGTTTATAAAGTAACAAAAAAGGAGTAAAATGGTAATGTGAAGGCTTTATTCCAGTCCATTTTGACAATAGAAATCCATTTTGAAAATAGAAGCTGTTTTAAGTAAGTTATATTTTCACCGGTTATACAAAGAGTAACTTTAACGTTAATGCCATCTGATTGTTCGTTGTACTCAGACATCCTAGTGTGTAAGGCCTACCTTAGGTTGAAAGCCATTGCATCGTACAGCAGAATCCCACTTCGAACGTTTATCAAGATCAGATGGAAATCAAGAAAATGTCTTTTTATTTCCTTGGACACAAATTAGTGCAACCAACGGCACAGCCAAGTTCCAGCACAATTATCTTACAAAAATAATCTTACATAACAACATGCAAACGTATGTAAGTCAAATTAAGTGTACAGCAGACGACAGTGGTTTTGACCGACAAAATGGCGATGTAAACAAAGTCACATGACCTTGTGATGTCAGCTGAAACACCCTTATACTAATTATGTTTATAATGATTCCAGTGTTTCTTAAAATGAATATGTTAAAAACACATGAACAATTTGATACAGTTGTACATAGGAGAGGTATGCCCTAGTTTTGATCTAAGGGGAAAAGATGAACTTTAACTTAACATCACCAGTTTACAAAACTAGTGCATGATGATCTCGCCGCCACATTGAAAAGTTGTCCAAATTGGGGGTATACCTGTCTAATGATGCATGCAACATCTCACCTCCAAAAATGAAAAAATCCCACAAAAGTAATATCGACTTTGAAGCATAGCAGGATAATTTCCAGACACGATTACATGCCTAACAATCATTAAAGTTTATTTAATCACTTATGCGTGAATCACGTCGCGGAGCTTGGAAACTGTATCCTATAATTTAATGCGCGAGTAAGCAAGTAATGCAAGTCGGAAGCAGGGGTACGTAATTTGATCACCCGACCAGTTTTTTTGTTAATGATCGGGTGTTTAGGACACATTTTTGATGCGGCCCTATAGGATCGTAATGTGAGTTCCCGATTTAATCAGCTTATCAGTAAAATCAGTTTGAAACTAAAATAGGCATAATGACCAAGTTAATTGCTGGAAATGGAATCAATTTTGTACAAAATACAACGCTTTGTACAGCTTTTGTTATTGATCACCTGAATGGTGGTTCAATGAGAATATGAGGTGGATATTCACATTGGCTTCACCACTAACCGCGAAAGAAAGGTAACAATTTATCGAAAAGAAAATACATCATTAACTTAGAATATTGTTCAAATCTATCGAATACCATGAAGATAGCAAAATATAAGTTTACAGCCATTTTACAGCCATATGTAAATATGGCATTGTTTAGCTGATATAATACATATGAACTTACCATACCATATTGACAATTATTGGTGGGCCAAGGCCCCTCCTGACTGGAACTGTTCCCCTTGTGAAGTTATGAGCCCCCTTCCTCTTCGTCTAAAATTAAACACAAAATTATAACACAAGGGAATATGGAGAATCTGCCCCAAAACCCCTTCCCACCCCCGTAAGAAAAGTCCTGGCTGTGGGCCTGGCTCCTGCCCCATAGGCTTCTACGGCCCTAGTCCGATCCAGGAAAAGAGGGCTGTTTTCAATTCAAGGAGGGTCTTTCAGGAATAACATTTGTATTCCCAGAGATTGAATTGTCTAAACTTGTGGACAGCATGTGATGGCCAGGTAAGACAAAAGTAGCACGCACATTTTGTTTCCTCATTTACAAATTTAAGTGCCTTAATTGAGCCATCTAGCAATGGATGACTTGACTTGAAGAATTGTATGTTACTTTGTCCAGGGAGTTGCAATTTGACCACTCACTGCTTTGTTTCAAGATTTGATTCCAGCTAATAAACAATGGCAGTTAAAACTCAAATTACATTACTTCTAGTTCTTAAACACAAAACTTGACAGTTGATTTATTGGGATGTCAATTGGATTTATGAAATAGTTAAGTGATATTTTGTGCTATAAGTATAGGAATATGTAATATATGATCATAGAAACATAGAGCATGATAAGAGTCCCTAAAGAATGTACATGCCAAATTTTGAACAAATTCACATATATGGTTGGGGATATATAAACAGTACAAAGCTTTAGTCCTTTATACTAATGAATATTCATGACATCATCACCAAAAACAACAAGGATCATCTACAGTACATTCATAAGTCAAGTATAACATAATTCCACTACACTGTTCTTGAGATATCGTGTTAACAAACTCCTTAACAGAATTTCACTTTAAAGGAATATTCCCATGTTTTTTCGTAACCTTTTATAAGAAAGAGCATAATTTTAGAAACAATTTAGTACAAAAATCATGTTGATATATGTTATTCCTACCAGAGATATTCAAATTTCAAGGTTCACAAAAAATACCAATAAACGAATAGGAAAAAGCTCAGTATGACATCACAGCAACACATTCGCCCACAAAGTTGATGTATTTCATTAAAATCTATTCTTTGTTATTAGTAAAACCTGCTAGGAAAATAAATGAAAGTTAGGTATTTATATACATTGCTAAATATACCCTACTTCAATAACTTTTGGAAAATTGTTTCTAATTATACAAAAACAACCAATTAACGTTCAAAGAAATACATCAACATTGGCAATAAATTGTCTTTATGACATCATCAAACACGAATTCATCATACTGTACAAAAACTTTAAAATTCAATTGGGAAATCTTTAAAAATCCACATCTCCTGAATGGAATGTGATATCAACCTGATTTTTGTATCAAATTGGCTCTAAAAGTATGCTCTTTCAAGTAATCTTTTACAAAAAAACCATGGGAATATTCCTTTCAGCTATTAATATTCATGACATCATCACTTAAAACACAAGGGATCATTATACATCCATATGCAAAGTATGACATCATTCCACTTCACCGTTCTAGATATCGTGTTCTTGTTTGAATACTTCAAGTCCATCAGTAATTTTAAATGTAATTTGAATGTCATCTGGAAATGATGATGCTTTGAATGAAAACCACTGATTCCTACCATACTCAATAATTGTCACCAGGGCGGATGTAGGGGATGGAGGGGGTGCAGGGGATATGCTACCTCACTTTTTCCGTAAAATATGTAAAAATCACATTTTGGGGGAAATTTGCCTCTTGTCCCTCCACTTGTTGGATAAGTGTCCCCCACCTGTGGGATAAGAGGCCATGTCCCCCTTCCACCACCCCCATTTTCGAGATGAGAATTACAGCCCTGATTGTCACCATATTATCAGAGTCCCTGCTTTAAATTCAAAGCTCAATAGCTTATGTTGTGATTATCAAAAGCTTGTTATGTAATATTTGAATTAAGTTTCTCATTTATCTCATTACAATAGGATTTGTGCTTCATTATTACTTCAGTGACCATGGTGGATGGGGATAGATTACTAATGCAGGATTAGGTTTATATTGGCATGGTCAGTCTTCAAGCTGACCACCTGCCAATGAAAGCAATATTCAAGCCATGAATTAATCATTTTCCTCTTTATATAGTCTAGAAGAAATTGATCTTTAGACTCTCATTAGCCGTTTAGGTAAAACAATTTGAATAAGTCTGGTCATACTGTTAAATCTGGTTTGATAGCATAGACAAAAAGAACAGCGTACTATAAACTGCTCCAATAATTCTCGGGAGATAAACCTGAGTGTGAAATTATTGATTTTAAAGTATTTTAAATGACTGGTGTAAGTCTATTTTCGAAATTGTCATCATACACTCACTATCTTATTGAAAGTAAATTTGAACTATTTTATTGATTAAAAACAGCTTTGAGTAATTTCCTCAGATGTTGATGTTAATACCCGTACAGAAATTTTAGCTTGCAGCATGCTTGCGACAAGCTAACATTTTCAGCTTGCGCAAGCATGCTGCATGCTTGCTGCAAGCTTGCAGCATGCTTGCTGTAAGCTTGCAGCAAGCTTGCTGCAAGCTAATATTTCTGTATATAGTTAATTCTGTTTTAGCCTACTAACATACCTAAGTCAGTGACAGATCCATTTGACCTCTTACATTTTTTGAGTGTACTTAACACATAAAACTATGTACATGTACATGGCACCAAGGGTGGGGTGATAGTGGACCTATATGTTAACAAATCACCCAAATCACTACACTTTTGTCTTATTTTTTGTTGATACTTCCTTACAGAAAAACTAGATTGCCGCAAGCTTGCAATAAGCTAACATTTTTAGCTTGCGCAAACTTGCTGCAACCTTGCGGCAAGCTTGCAGCGAGCTAGTATTTGGAACAAACGCAAACTTGTTAGCTTGCGCAAGCTAGCAAATATCTTTCCGCAAGCTTTCAAAAACTTTATGCAAAACAATTTTCACTTTATTTTCTAGCTTGCACAAGCTAATGTTAGTTTCGGTAAGCTAGCAAGCTTGTATTTGTCCCAAATACTAGCTTGTTGCAAGCTTGCAGCAAGGTTGCAGCAAGTTTTTGCAAACTAAAAATTGTACCTTGTTGCAAGCTTCCTGCAAGCTAGTTTTTTCTGTAAGGGCTTATACCGTATTCGATGTATTAAGCGCCCCTGCTGTAATAAGCACCCAACATCTTCTAATAATGATTTATTTGATTGATTTGCTTTAAAGATACTCAAGTTTTGTTACGTGTGTGACCACCTAACATTTTTTATTGATTGATAACATGATTGCATTTGGAAAACAGGGGCGTTTATTTGATTGATTTGAAGACTTTAAAGATACTCAAGTTTTGTTACATTTTTGTGTTTTTAGCATTATGGATTATTAATGATGCTCATGATGTTTTTGTCTTGGTTCTTGTGGGGCTAGTATAACCAGTTCCCATATATGTACAGTGCAATTCATATGCAGCCCCCAAACATGGGCACTTAACAGAAAGAAACTTTAGGCCTAAAAAGTTATGCAATTTTATTTTCGTAAGCGCCCCGGGCACTTATTACATCAAATACGGTATAAATTTTTTTCTGCCAATGTGGGAGGTGGCACAAGCTGGGTGCCACTCCTAAGATCTGCCACTTAACCAAGTATGTTAGTAGTTTGTGTAACATATTCAAATTCCTCCCCTAGACCTCCACATCCATGTTGCCTGAGCCAAATGCTATTAAGGAATTTGAGCTCACTACACTCCAATCAGCAGCGTTAGTAGACCATTTTGACTGAGGGAGGGGGGGGCATAAAATTAGCCTCAAATTAGCATCCCATTTGAAAAAAACTGCCTCCCTGCAAAAAAGTTAATAATCAAAATCGATATTTTTACCGACCTGATACCAGATTAACTAATCTCAAATTTTACCAACGAGTCTCAAAATTGGGGGGTGTGTGACGCCCCCTTACCCTCTAGTATTTATGCCCTGCTCACCACATCCACAAGGAAACTTGAGATCAACCACAGAAACTCAGGTATTTCAAAAATTAGTGGTGTATTATTTGTTTATGAACTTTTTTTTTTTGGGTAACACATTTATCCTGTCTAAGTTAGATGATTGACAGCTTTTTCAACCAATCACCACATGAATTTGCCTAGCAACAAAATCCGCATAACTAAGTGGGGCAAACATCCTACGCGGTACAACTAGCTTATGTAGATTATGTAGTCAATGCAATTTAAACTGTACAAAACAAATTTCTGCACACACAGACTGAGTGACTGCAAAGTAGTGAACAAAAATTGTGCTTATGGGCCTGTTGCTGGATTTGTAAATCTGATTGCTGTTATCCAGAACACTTAGCAAACTGAATTTTGTTTATCATTTTTAATAAAAACTCTAAAGATCCGGAAAAGTGCCATAAATGGACCAAAGCTTGCAGCAGGCCTCACGAACATCTAAATGTCAATTCATTGGTAAGGCACAATTGCAGATTTGAGGATTTTTTGCCCCCACCTAGTTACCGTGTTGCTATGGTTATCTCTTCTTTAAATTTTCAAAAGTGACCAGATCTTTATAAATGAAAATTTTCCTCTTTTATTCCGAAGAGTTGCTGAAGGATAAACGAAGGTGATGATATTGATCTGAGAAACACCAGCTTTGGCCCCATTTCTTCCATTTCATCTTCCTGAGGAGAAAAATTTGCATATCGTTTTTTTTTTCATTTTCATTTCACATTGAAACACATTAATTTGCATGTAAATTAAGCAATAAAGTATGACATGTGTCATGAATGATATTGGTTTCATCATATAAATCACCAGACTTCCTTTTTTTTTTAAAGGAATATTCCCATGGAATTTCTCATTTTAGTATATTGAGATATAACTGGAATGTATAGCTGGACAAACAGTTCAAAACCTTCAGGTTTAGACCATGGGTGTTGAAACCAGGGCAGGGGGGAGGGGGCACGTGCCCTCCCACTTTTCCGAAAAATGACAAAAGTGTCCCTTTGGAAAATGAAAAGTGGCACTCAATATTGTCCCATTAGCATGGCGCCTTTTGTCAGTCCCATGTACTGGAGAAATGCATCCCAATTGAAAAAGTAACCATTTCTAACAAGTGCCCTTTTACTTTACTTTGTTGTGTTGGGCTCACTTATTCTATCCATCTACAGTTGGGGTAGGGAACATCTGACTTAAAAGTACCCTGAAGGTTGTGTCCCTCCCCCACTTTTGGAAAGATTCCTACACCCCTGGTTTAGACACAAAAGATGAAATGAATCATATACAATGAAGAATCAGGGAAACAACAAGATTAATGTACAATGCTGACTGGTTGGCTCAAGTGTCCACCTTTCAGCTGGTAGGCCCGGAATTGATCCTGGGTCATACCAGAGACTTTAAAAATGGGACCAGCTGCATCATCATCACCATCGCCGCCATCGCCATCGTCATCAACATCATCATCTTCTTTACCACCTTATCATCATCGCCATCGTCCTCGTCCTCGCTCATCATCGCGTTATCGCCATCAACATCATCAAGATCATCATCATCATCATCATCATCATCATCATCATCATCATCATCATCATCATCATCATCATCATCATCATCATCATCATTATCATTATCATCACCATCACCTTCACCATCATCTTCACCATCATCATCACCATCATCTTCACAACCACCATCACCATCATTACCATCATCACCATCATCACCATCATCACCATCTCATCATCATCATCATCATTCATCATCATCATCATCATCATCATCATCATCATCATCGTCATCGTCGTCATTGTTGTCGTCATTGTCATTGTCATCTTCATCTTCACCACATCATCATCATCATCATCATCACTATCACCACCACCACCACCATCACCATCATCATCATCTCATCACCCACAATATACATATATGTTTGGATGAGATATTGTAGTCACTTTGCTGTATAGGCAAATAACTGCCTATACCTCCTACACTACATGGCCACCCCCCTTGATAAGCCTACCAGAGGGTCTCATATGATGACCTCATATTAGGGGTTAGGGTTCATAAGTTTTGGAAAACGGGACAAAATTTGGTGATTTTTGCATCTGTCCGTGGCTTTGTGTGTGGGTGGGTGGATGTACTGTGTGGGTATGTGTGTGTGTGTGTGCATTTTTTTGTCTGTGCTATTGAGGACTGGAACCTGACAACACATCGATCAAGTGAGGACGTCAAAGACAACTGAGGACTTATATATGGGTCCTCAGAAGAAAACATGTACAAATGAATATTGATCAAGTTAGGTCATTTAATGTCATTTGAAGAGGGTCTTTTGTATTAGCATATGATAACACATGTTTTTAGTCAGGACCTTACAACACTCATCAATTTTTAAAAGAGCGCAACTATATTGGATGCATTAAAAGGTACATTTGCTTTTGTGAAATACAGTGGTTAATACCCAAAACATGTTTCCACTCACGATATATACAAATCCTTGTTAGACATTTTTTGCAATATGTTTTTATGGTTTTTTTGAGTATATAGACAAACTTGGGCTAGGTTTGTGTGCATGTGAGCGTATGCAACAATTAATTTTGCGTCACTTATAACTCAAAAACTAATATACACATGAACCAAAATTGGTGGACGAGTACCCCTGCCCCAGAACTTTTGTCTTTAATGTTTTGGGGTCAAAAGGTCAAAAGAAACAAGCTTTTGGTGATGGCTGTATCTTTTGAAGAAATTACTTGGTATCTTTATAAATTGCATAGGTGGGTAGGGTTTAATATTTTAACAAAAATTTAAAATAAATGGAGGTTAAAGGTGATGGGTCAAAGGTAAAATAAGTGTTTTTATGCAAAATTTTGTGCTATTTTTAACTCAGAAAGTACAAGACCTACACCAACCCTATGTTGTACCATGATATCTTGGTACATGAATTTGTGTCCTGTAGACTCTGGAATCAAAAGGTCAAAGAGCTATTGACCACTTCACCATTTCCCCCCTATAATTATGGAATGGAAAGTGTGACGCGAGCATGAATAGTGTCATACAGTAGTACACGATAAATGTGAAAATTTCAGATGTTGTTTCAGTGATTAGGGTCAAGGTCAGAGATCAAATAATGATTTTAGGGGGTCATTATGTACTAATTTAGACAATTTTTGTGCCACTTTTAAATTCAAAAAGTGGAAGACCTATACCAATCCTATGTTTATATCACATGGTACATGAACTTGTGTCCTGTAAAGTTTGGTGTCAAAAGCTAAAAGGTCACTGAGCTAATGACTCCTTTAACCATTTCCCCTCATAGTTATTATTTAACCACTTTAAAGTCCAAAAGTACCAAGACCTATACCAATCCTATGTTTGTATCACATGGTACATGAACTTGTGTCCCATAAATTCTGGGGTCAAAAGTTCATAGGTCAAAGGTCACAGCTTTTAATCATTTTCCTGTAGTTATTATTATTAGCTATTTCCCCACTTGTATGCTTAAGGTGATGAGATTAGCAACTCCATGGATTGCTTTCTTGTTATAATTATTTGTTGTTGTTGTTGTTTTCCCATCTTCTTTGTTGTTCTCTGCATTGTCTTGTTACTCTTGTAACAACATACCATTACAGCATCATTTATATACAGTTTATACATTTTTTTTTAAACAAAAATAATTGTCATTTGATTATTATAAAAGGAATAATAATAACAGTCATAACAAAACAAAAAAACATAATAAAAATGATTGACAGATGGTTTGAAACATGGAATACTGTAGCACAAAGTCTAAACACAAGAAAGAACTTTCCAGTGATTTTCTACAAGGACAACCAGAGCTGATAAGAGCTCAAAAAAGTACCTACTCTATATCATGGGTAAAGTCAAATAAATGATGCAATGACTACTATACAACTAAACTACTTGACTTGATGCACAAACAATAAACCATATCATCAAGGGCGATACAGAGGATAAAGGAATGTCATTGAAGCACTAGTTCAACGGCATGATGGCAGTACAGCCCAATCAGTTAACTGGGCTAACATGCAATTGCAATGGAGGTAAGGACCTAACAGCATCCCCATTGGAATGGGAAGAGGAATTATCGGCTAACAGTAAACAAACGGTCAAAAACTATAGGCAGCATGCGAAAATGACGATATTTGACAAAAGGTAAGAATACAAATTAAAAGTACATCGACAAGCACAATGGTAGTAAGAACACTAAGATTTACCATAATTTGGCCTACACTGGAAATAAAGGTGCATAAACATTGTAACACTGTTGACACTATTTCATCATAGGAATTTGACAATTTCCTTATATAATCTAAAACTTTCTGGGTCTTGTCTTGTAATAAATTTCTCTACTTCTAAGGTTAAAAGCGAACTTATGAAAAAATGCCATGGGCTCAGGCTTTGTTTTATTCATTTTACAACAGAAATATATATTGTGCTTTGCATGAAGAAGAACAAAAGTGATAGGACTTATTATTATTAGTATTAGTTATTATTATTGGTAGTAGTAGTAGTAAAGTAGAAGTAGTAGTTTTATTATTATTATTATTATTATTGTTATTATTATTATTATTGGTATTATTATTATTTTTATTATTATTATCATTATTATTATTATTATTATTATTATTATTGGTAGTAGTTATTATTATTTTATTATTATTATTATTATTATTATTATTATTATTATTATTATTATTATTATTATTATTCATTGGTAGTAGTAGTAGTAGTATTGTAGAAGTAGTTTTATTATTATTATCATTATTATTATTATGATTATTATTATTATTAACGTTATTATTATTAATATTGTCGTTGTTGTCGTTGTCATCATTATTATTATATTAGTAGTAGTATAGTAGAAGTAGTAGTAGTTTTATTATCATTAGTAGTAGTAGTCAATAATTTAATTAACGAGGTGGAAAATTTAAATGAGCTAATTCAGTCTCCATATCTTGTCCATTCCTTATGAGCCACATATCAGTATTACTCAGCTCATTTGCAGTCTTGTTACCTGTCTCTCAGATCAATCATCTTAGTTATCCAGTACAGTCCACCACCTCGTTGTAATGACCATTTCATTATTTAAATGTCAGCGAGTGGATGACCAGCAGACATGATTTATATATGTTTATCTTACTTAAACAAACATTACTCATCCATTGAAGCACGTCCTATTAGTCTTCATGCCATTGCATTAGCCCTGATTAATTTGCTGTACAAACTTTGGGCCGCTCTCGTTGAAGTTTTAATTTTCAGTGAGTTTATTTTGATGGTAGAAATTAATTATGTGGATACATGACCACATCGGAGATCATTATACATTAATCCGTTCTTTTCACAATGTGTGTACCTGCAAGGTATGTTTGTCAGTAGAACAGCAGCGTATGCAGACATCTTTAATTTGTGGCAAACTTTTTTGAGCGATAGTTTTTATTTGCTTCCTTATATGGACCAAAAAAAAGGTGTGTTCTTCCTGTAAAGGCGTGTGAAATAGCAACTTGTAGATTCATAAATTTCACAAGGGAAAATTTGCCTTAATTTGCATGTGATTACAAAATTATGCCTTAATTTGCATGTGATTACAAAATTATGCCTTAATTTGCATATGAATACAAATTAAAGAAATGAACTTGCAGTTACTAAGCATAGTCCCCAAGGGCTTGAATTCAGTTTTGGTGTGTGTGGACAGTTGGTATTTACCTCTATACCGTGGTGACTAGTTCATCATGCCACTGTTGTGCCCCAACATCTACGACATTGCTACTCGCAGCGCCCTCACTCAATATTTCTTGAAATAGTGTACATGCTGTGTCACGCATAAACCATTCCCGAAATGAACTCCATAAAGTGTATGAATAATTGCACACTGTATGTATGGAGTGTGGGGGAAGTGATGCGTTAATTTTTGGTGACCTTGAGATGATCGATTTTCCAACATGTGGAAAATCAGAACATCGCTGATGTAAGAGCGTGAATCTTTCATGTTTAGCTCAATACAGCAAATTTGATATCTTTTCACTAGCGCTCCCATTGTACCCCTTTCTTCATGAAAGATGACTTTGGGTACCATAGTTCCTAGCGTATAGGCAGGATCTGAGGGGAGCAAGGGGTGGGGCATTTGCTCTCCCCAATTTTTCAGACTTCAAGTTGATATCTTTTGTATGGTAATTTTTTGCATCTTAAGAGTGATTTTGTGGCTGCCAGTTTTGCCTTTCTCCTACTTGCCAGTAGGCCAATCCTGCATGTCTATGGATCCATAGCATTAAATTGTCAGTGCATGAGCTCTCCAGCTGCATCTTCCTTCCTTTAGTATAGGCTACTCAAATTATCAACTTGATCTCTAAAGAAAGAAGTCAAAGAAATTATGAATTTTAAATAGGATTTGAAAGTTTTCAAGTTTACAAAGATTTGAAATACTTGCATCCAGATCCTGGACCACTTTACCCACCCACATGAGAACTTCTCCATCCAACACAGTATTTAAAAAACTCTTAAAGACCCACTTATTTTGATATTTTTCATTTTGTTTTATTTTACTTTGTAAGCGCCATGGTACTTTGGTGAATGGCGTATTTAAGTAACATTTATTATTATTATTATGATGAGTTCTGTGCATTCTAGCGTTAACAGTAATAACATTAGCAAGTAACGGCACCCTCTTGATTGACTTACATCTGAATACGTCTGGTCAACACTTGTTATTGACTAGACAAACAATCTCCAATCTCCACTCTGTCTCCGCTACCTGTTTTTTTAATTCCATCTTTAAAAAAGGTTTACTCCAATTTCCTTTTTTTTTACACTCTTAATTACATTGTCAAGCGCAGAGACCCCCTGAGAATTGGCAGGAGCAATTTCCTGCGCTCTACCATCACCTTTGGTAATTAAAAAAAAAAGCTTGTTTCGGACGTAAGCCACAACAGGAATCAGGCATGACATCTGGGTCATATCTTGCATGCCGGGTGCCTCATGTGCCAAAAAAGGGTAGCATGTGACATGTCTCTTGTAAGCAAGTTTAACCCTTATTCTCATTAACTTGCAAATTTGATCACATAGGATTCAAATCTTTAACAGGTTGGTTATCTATGGATAACACCGGTTTGAGGCTCACATTTGACGCTTGTGCAAGTCCAAACCACAATTTAAATCGAGATCGTCGAGCCTCTTTATCGAGCTTAAACGAATCACAAGGATTTATTTTTTCATTAGACAGAACTTTCCCGTTAAGAATTTGTTACGAGATACCTTGCTTTTCGTAACTCGGGACTCGATAATATCGATGCCTTACCTTTATTAACTCTGATTGCATTAGATTACAACCTTCTTTGTTTGGTTCAGGAAATTTAAATAAGAAAGGTTCGTTAAACTATTATGAGTGACACAATTAAAAAAGATGTAACACAATACTTTGCAAATACTGGTGCTGTCTTAATTCAAAAGATAAGAAGAAAATTTGCATGTCTTGTTGTTTTGTCCTATATTTGAGAAAAATTGGTTGTCATTAATTAAATTTATTCCGATGAATCTTGATTTTTTTCCTTGATTAAAAGGACGATGGGGACCAAATATATTTAACTTGTGGAGATCGAATTTGCTTGGCTTATTGTAATTACCTTTATGAGAATACAATTTGTAGCTTACATGAATAACCCTTGTTCTACTTTTTGTTTTTCCAATTAAGTGTAGTAAACTATTAAAGGTCCTTTGACATGTAGTAATTGTATTTAATTCTGTTAAAAACTTTCAGAATAACATTTATTGAATAAGGATCCCTGAAAGATCTATGGCCAGGTAGCCATAACTGAGCTTAATTGGATGCAAATATGCTGTAAGCCATGAAAATATGCTATAAGCCATGAAAATATACTTTAAACCATAAAAATATGCTATAAACTATAAAATATGCTATAAACCATAAAATATGCTATAAACCATGAAAATAGGCTATAAACCATGAAAATATGCTATAGGCCATGAAAATTATGCTATAAACCATAAAATCATATGCTATAAACCATGAAAATATGCTATAAACCATGAAAGTATGCTGTAAACCATGAAAATATGCTATAAACCATGAAAATTATGCTATAAACCATGAAAATATGCTATAAACCATGAAAATATGCTATAAACCATGAAATTATGCTATAAACCATGGAAATATGCTATAAACCATGAAAATATGCTATAAACCATGAAAATATGCTATAAATCATGAAAATATGCTATAAACCATGAAAATATACTATAAACCATGAAAATATGTATGAAAATATGCTATAAACCATGAAAGTATGCCATAAATCATGAAAATATGCTATAAACCATGAAAATATGCTATAAACTATGACAATAGGCTATAAACCATGAAAATATGCTATAAGTCATGAAAATATGCTACAAACCATGAAAATATCCTATAAATCATGAAAATATGCTATAAAACCATGGAAATATGCTATATAAACCATGAAAATATCTATAAATCATGAAAATATGCTATAAAACCATGGAAATATGCTATATAAACCATGAAAATAGGATATAAACCATAAAAATATGCTATAAACCACAAAAATATGCTATAAACCATGAAATTATGCTATAAACCATGACAATAGGCTATAAACCATGAAAATAGGCTATAAAGCATGAAAATAGGCTATACTAGCTTGCAGCATGCTTGCTGCAAGCTTGCAGCATGCTTGCTGCAAGCTTGCTGCATGCTTGCGCAAGCTTAAAATTGTTAGCTTGTCGCAAGCATGTTGCAAGCTAGCTGCAAGCTAATATTTCTGTAAGGATTATGCCTGTTTAACATCAACATCAATTTCAAACATAAGTTTCATGCAATTCTCCTTTAAAGAGTATCATCAGATCACAGCAAAAATTCCTTGCCTTAACCTTTCCATAGAGTATATTTCACCCCTTTAATTTTATAACAATCATCAATAATAGTGAGTAAGATTTGACCTTGGTGCCTATTTTATTTGAATTAAGTTGGAAAATATATTGATGTCATATATATGGCTTCCTTCAGGGCATTAACTAGAAGGCATGCAGAGGGTACCATAGGTCAAAGTTAAAAGAATTAGTTCAGTGGTCAAGCATGTCCATCTTCTATAAAAGAGGACTTAAAAAAAATGATGAAGAAAGCGCTAACAAAATCTTATTCCGTTAAAGGATTAGTTCAGTGGTCAAGCAAGTCCATCTTCTATAAAAAGGACTTCAAAAGAAACAAAATGGTGAAAAAAACATTCAAAATTCTTATTTCATTAAGGAGGTATTTAAAGGATTAGTTCAGTAGTCAAGGAAGTCCATCTTATATGAAAGAGGACTTCAAAAGAAACAAAATGGTGAAAAAAACATTCAAAAATCTTATTCTGTTAAGGAGATATTTAAAGGATTAGTTCAGTAGTCAAGCAAGTCCATCTTATATGAAAGAGGACTTCAAAAGAAACAAAATGGTGAAGAAAACATTCAAAAATTATTTTGTTTCTTTTGAAGTCCTCTTTCATATAAGATGGACATGCTTGACCCCTGAAGTTATCCTTTAATAGCCATTGCTTTTTGGCACAAAGTTTCCCTTTACTTTTTGGTGCAATCACCTCACTTTCATGATTTCATTGATGATTGATCCACCATCATTCCTAAAAACTCAAATCAACTTTGTAATTATCATCAATCTATTTCCATGATTTTCATAATTATTCCTATTACCAAGATTTCTGATGAGGCACAATTTTCAACCTTAAGAATTAACCAATTTAAAATCTAAATGTTTTTAATCTTGCTAATTATTGTGGAAAATGTGTTTGACAGGTCTTGTTACTCCCAAAATGCAGTCATAATGTAAATATAAGTATTTATAAAGGTGCAAAAATTTAATCTAAAATTTGTGAAATAATTTTTTAAAGCTTCATCTTAGGTCAGGTCATGAATTTGTCATTGGATGTTTTTTTTTTTTTTTTTTTAATTGTCGTTGTCAGATTTCTTTTCTTCTTTTTTATTACCCAATACTTAAAATAGCTCAAATTTAAACAATGGTCATTGGTTGTCTGCAATTGTAATGGTTTCTAAATAATTCAAAGACCAGCGTTATATTATAGGGGTGGGGTGGGGAAGGCTGCCTTCATAGAGCTGGGTTTCACCTGCAGTTACATGCTTTCTGCCCTGTTGGGAGGTAAAGGTGTGGCAATATTCCTGAACAGTGAAGGAGATTTCCAGATTAGCGCCAACATTTTCATGGAAATAACTTCATTTACCAATGCAAATATTCCACTTGTAACCATAATTGTTTTGTTTTTTTGCTTAGGCCCCCCTCCCCTTAGAGGGCACCCTTGCAAGGGGCTCTGATTAAGCTGTGATGTCCATCATTTGCCAGAAGAAATTGGAGGGTAAAAAGTAAAAATTATTACAAAATAATAATTATAAGATATAAATATTTTTTCGTAGATCGTGTAAATTATCGTCCGCTTCTTTTAATGCAAATTTTGCATGCTGTTTTGAATTTTGGATCCCCCAGAACCCCCTTCCAAAATTCCTCTGCTTATATTAGACCCCTCAAGTGCTGGACAGACAAAGAAAATGTCCACAAACATGTATTATATATACACAAACTACTGAATGAATCTTCGAGTGATTTAAGATTAATGGATTTTGAAAAAGAGATTATCCCCCTTTGTGTATCCTCACGCACAATGCAATAATGGATCGGATAATTTCTCACCCTTTTTGCTCATCCTTGAAAGCAAAAACATGTGTCGTACAACAAGAAAAACCAAAAAGGAAAAAAAATGTATTAAAAGGCGTCAGTATTTTAACCAAATTCCTCAAGGGTGGAGATCTGTGGCTCGGTCCTAGTCATGAGAACGAGTATTAAACGGTAGTTACACTGTGAGCAGACTACCACTGGGAAATCTAGCTGTTAGAATTAATTTGCGTACTCGCTGCTCCAAGCACCAAAATCTTGTTTTTCACAACTTGAGGGCCGTAATAATGTTCACAGACGTGCTGACCAAGTACTGGCTGACTGCATGACCAGGAAAGAATAATTTAGTTTGAAAGTGCTATTTTTAAATGATTATAAAGTGCAACGCTTGACCTACTTTTAGGGGTTATTGATAACATAACATATTAAAGGTGTACGCATACACTTTTAATATTTTGATATGAAGAGGTTAATATTAACCTTTAAAA
Organism: Chiridota heheva; assembly: GCA_020152595.1. NCBI lineage: Eukaryota > Metazoa > Echinodermata > Holothuroidea > Apodida > Chiridotidae > Chiridota > Chiridota heheva. The sequence continues at coordinate 833,496 of JAIGNY010000818.1, read as the reverse complement.
TCTATGAAAATCCATGAGAGTTGCGAAATATTTGATCAAAAATGATAAAAAAAACTTGTCCATTTTACAGCCTTTTTGATCTCAGGCATCAATATGTCAAATTCTATGATGTAGTAGGGCCTTGTAAATTCACAATAAGTGTTAGCTGTATATTGCAAGTTGCACATCAAGTTTAGATAATCATTTTAAAGGACATGCACAAGCATATCGTCCCTGTTTTGACATAGAGACCAATGTGCAATTAGCAATGTTTAGTTGCAAATTAATTTACAGGTACTTTATTTGCTTGTTGTGTCTGTGTCTTTTATTGATGATTTACTGTTGAAATGTTTATTAGTTATAGAAAACACATGCAACTTTGTCAAAACAAACAAATGCGTATCTTACAGTACTCTACATTTGTCACTTTATCAAAACAGGGACAAAATATTCAACTGCATCATAATCAGTTGCGTAGCATTTCTAGGAAAAAGGAGTGGAGATCTAGGATAAAAGGAGTGGAGATCTAAGATTTCAGGAGTGAAGATCTAGAATGTAAAAAGTGGAGATCTAGGATTTAAGAGGTGGAGATCTAGGATTTAAGGAGTGGAGATCTAGGATTTAAGGAGTGGAGATCTAGGATTTAAGGAGTGGAGATCTAGGATTTAAGGGGTGGAGATCTAGGATTTAAGGAGTGGAGATCTAGGATTTAAGGAGGGAGATCTAGGATTTAAGGAGTGGAGATCTAGGATTTAAGGAGTGGAGATCTAGGATTTAAGGGGTGGAGATCTAGGATTTAAGGGGTGGAGATCTAGGATTTAAGGAGTGGAGATCTAGGATTTAAGGGGTGGAGATCTAGGATTTAAGGAGGGAGATCTAGGATTTAAGGAGTGGAGATCTAGGATTTAAGGAGTGGAGATCTAGGATTTAAGGAGGGAGATCTAGGATTTAAGGAGTGGAGATCTAAGATTTAAGGAGTGGAGATCTAGGATTTAAGGAGTGGAGATCTAGGATTTGAGGAGTGGAGATCTAGGATTTGAGGAGTGGAGATCTAGGATTTAAGGAATGGAGATCTAGGATTCAAGGAGTGGAGATCTAGGATTCAAGGAGTGGAGATCTAGGATATAATGAGAGGTCTGGTCATTAAATATTTCCATACAGTGCAATACTGTAAAGTACTGTTGTTGGCAATTCCTATGGGCCTTGGTGCTCCTCTACCGCCAACTCTTAAGTTTCCCTCACATATTAAATATCCTCATTCTTGGTGGCTATCAAAATTTGGTTCACCCCTGTCTTAACTTTTGATGGCTTGACTTCTTAGGGCTTGACCTCTAATCCCACTAGCTTAATTTCAGATCTTGTAAACTTGTTTAAACCGTAAATCCTGAAATTGTTATTTTTCATTGCATGACCCAATTGATATACAATACATGAGTAAATAAGTGATTTGGGGGTGGGGAGGTGGAAGATTATGTATAGGGAAGGTTATAATGAGTAGCCACAAGGTAAGATTTAAATTGAATGTTGGACATCTATCAGTTTATGGTAGGATACAGATCAGGATCACCAAACAACCCCCCCCACTCCTTCCTTATTTCCTACAAGTGGGTGCCGAGTACTGTTTTTGTTGTTGTTGGAATTAGTCAGTTTTAAAGCAGGAGAATGGTAGATATGTTGTGAATTATTGGAGGATTTTGGGGTAATGAAGAAAATTAAGCAGTCCGTATTTACCAACTTTTGTATCTAAATTTTGTTATTTAAATATAAACATGGGTGTATTCAGAGGGTCAAAAAGTTTCCCTCATATCCCACCCCAAAAGTAAAATAAGGCTAAAAGTTCCATAACTATTCCCTCGGCAACCCTACCCACAATCTAAAAGGTTGGCTACACCCCTGTCATGGATGAGCCAGGGGATTCCCCATACAAACATACACACAAAAACCAAAATAAGGGTTATAGAAATGGGTCCAAAAATGTCCATATATTTCCCCTCAACGACTATTCCCAATCTAAAATGCTAGCTACACTCTTGTGGATATGACTGTCTCATACCACACAATCTCCTTTCCATCATTTCATTTTTAAAATAGCCACTGAGCTTCGTCCATGTTTGCACCGATTAACAACTTGTTGTAGTGTAATTAATTGTTAACCTTGACAGAATAAAGGTTGGAGTGTAACAAGAACCACACCACCAATCTAAAATATGCAGTCAATCAAACGAATTAATTATTGAATTTTGATTCAATTTCCTTAACACAAATCACACATGTACCCACTTCCAGAATATAATTTCCCAGTGTTTTTCGTCAAATGATAAGTTGTATTTGTGTTAATCATTTGAACATAACAGGTAATGGAATACCTATTTTTAAAAACTATGTACCGGTCGAATCAAATCTCAAGTAAAGTTTACTTAACCAGCGAGCGGTGTTTGCCGACTGGTGCCAAGAAAATGACCACAAGTGCAGTGATACGTCTGACAAACACATCGTGATCAAGCACTAACATTTTTCTGAGAGCCTTGTCGTTTTCTTCTTCGTTGAGTTTATTTAGGGGCAAATCATCCATCACATCCTTTGCTGGTTCTTCATTAAAGTGATTACATTTCTTCTTTTCTTCTTTATGTGTGTTTTGTAATATCAGGTGGCTCATAAAACTTGTTGTGCATATATTCTGGTGTATCAAATTAAATGAAATTCTTCCAATGTAAAGGACAACTTATTTTTCGATCGTGATTGTCAATGGATATGGACGACAAGGAAGACGATGTTCGTGATATAATTCCAGATGCAGTGAACAAGCATAAACACTGGTAGCAATCTTAGAAAGTGGCTGTTGTAGGATCGGACGATTTGGCACGTGGCTATATGAAATAAATTCAAGCGATTGCAACAAGTGTTTTTACAACCTTTTTGAAAATGGCATCTGCTTTGTATTCCACGAACTAATAAACTTGAATAGGGGATGTAAGAAGCTCATCCCATGGCCCAAGCATCCATTGAATAATTACAATTACCCTCTTGGAAATTTTAGCTTGTAGCATGTGTGCTCCAAACTTGCAGCATGCATGCTGCAAGCTTGCAGCACGCATGCTGCAAGTTTGCAGCAAGCTATAGTAGCTAGTATTTAGAACAAATAATAACTAGCTAGCTAATGTTAGCTTGCACCAGCGAGCATAAAATATTTGTTATATGTTTGTTATAGCTTGCAACATGCTAAAAATGTTAGCTTGTCGCAAACGTGCTGCAAGCTAATATTTCTGTAAGGGTAGTGTCCTTCCCTTAAAAAAGACTGCTATTTGCTCGTCGTGATGAATTGCTTGCAGTGATCATCATAAAGGACAAATTATTTTCTAATCTTGATTATTGATAGATGATAAAGATTCAAGACGATGTTCTTGTTATAATTCCTGAATGAGTGGAGATGGTTGGCAAGAAGCAGAATCACTGGTAGCAATTATAGAAAGTGGGTGCATAGGATTGGATGGTTTGGCTATATGAATGAAGCAGATGCAACAAGTGTGTTTCTACACAACTTTGTACATCAATGGCATCTGCATACTCTACACTAGCACCTTGACTTGTCCATTTATATATATATATATATATATATATATATATATATATATATATATATATATATATATATATATATATATATATATATATATATATATATATATATATATATATATGTATATATATATATATATATATATATATATATATATATATATATATATATATATATATATATATATATATATATGTATATATATATATATATATATATATATATATATATATATATATATATATATATATATATATATATATATATATATATATATATATATATATATATATATATATATATATATATGTATGTATATATATATGTATGTATATATGTATGTATGTATGTATGTATGTATGTATGTATGTATGTATGTATGTGTGTATGTATGTTTGTATGTATATATATATATATATATATATATATATATATATATATATATATATATATATATATATATATATATATATATATATATATATATATATATATATATATATATATATATATATATATATGTATATATATATATATATATATATATATATATATATATATATATATATATATATATATACATATATATATATATATATATATATATATATATATATATATATATATATATATATATATATATATATATATATATATATATATATATATATATATATATATATATACATATATATACATATATATATATATATATATATATATATATATATATATATATATATATATATATATATATATATATATATATATATATATATATATATATATATATATATATATATATATATATATATATATATATATTTTATGTGCTGCCCGATGAGCAGGTCAGGTGCCTTTTGTTGCATCATTTTCATAGTGCATATGTCTTTTCTTTACTAATTTTTGTATATATTTTTTTAACTAAAAAATGTGTCTTTTTCCATCATTTTCGTAGTGCAGGTCCTACAAAGTGAGGCTTTATAGTGTCAATTTATATTAAATACTCATATACTGCAGGTATCAAAATTGTATAATTCCAGACTGCAGTTACCAACAAATCTGTCATACTGCGGGTATGTTTTTTGGTTAATGAACTGCACAACCCCACCACTTTTAATATGAAGTGCCCCCCCTCCCCCATCGGGTTCAAGCACTCATTGAAGGATTAGATCAGTGATAGAATAGGCTCATCGACCTCATGTAAAATTTGAGCTCACCGTTCTTAAGCTCATGCGAGTTTGATGTTAGCTTGGACGAGCTCAAATATCTAGTTCTATCTTAGTGTACATTTGACTTTCCCTCAACCCCTCCCCCCCCCTCCCTTCTCCCATGCACACACACTTTCAGTTGGCAACTTTGATTTTGTTTATTTTTGTACAAATTTTGGTAGCCAAATTATTCCAGCCCATATGCTAGTGCTTATTTGCTTAAAAGTTTGGGCCGGGTCCCATCACTCTTTCACTCTACAATTAACCTTACTGATCCATGACCTCATGAAAGGTTCACCTTTACATCAGTGATGTTCTGATTTTCCACATGTTGCAAAATCGAACATCTCAAGGCCACTGAAAATTCACTTATCACTGCCCCCACACTCTGTATACATACAGCATACAATTATGCATACACTAGTGTATATGTACATACGTACGTACATTGTGGAATTTATTTCAAGAATGGTTTAAACCTGACACATCGTGTACATAATTTAAAAAATATTGAGTGAGGGCGCTGCGAGTAGCAATGTCGTAGATATCGGGGCACAATATTGGCATGTTTTTCTTTTTTCCGTATATTTCAGATAATTACACTGAGTGATCAGTGAAATCTTGAAATGAAGATTTGTTCAGCTTTGCAATGTAAACCAAGATGGATGCCATTAGTTGTTCTGCTCCTTAAAATTTCAAACAGTTAGACCCGATCTGATATATAAGCAGGTCGGGTCAGACGTTACCTCTTTATTTTCTTTATTCTGAAAACCACAAGCAATTAGGATCAAATTTCCCTTATCAATGGCTCCATTGTACTAGTTCTCTATTTGGTCCTGGGTTATTGTGGAAGTTGGTGTTGAGTATCTATTAGCAATGGATGAAGTCCTTATTGTGTGGTTGAGTGGTTATTTTAATTAAGATAAGTGGTCTCATTATTTGCTACATTAAGTTTGTGGCTATGATTTGCTAGAACAATTTTTTAAGGAGAAGGACAAGTCATGCTACGCAACTAATATTCAGAATCATATTTCAGGCCATTTGATATGCTCTGTTCCATCAAATAAAACCAAATCGATTGAGAAATTCAAGCCCAAAGATGTAAATGATATTTGTAATTATAATTTATAGCGTTGTATCAGTATTCCACAGCCATGATAAACAGTGCATTTAATATGCTAATTATTTTGTCGCCATTGCTTATAAGAGCCAATTGTGAATTATACCCATGAATGTTCACCAAGCAATGCTGGCGTCCGTTATATCAAATAAAATCTCGTGGAGTGAAATTCAACACGCAGGAAGATGATTGACATCAATGTAACAAATTTTAGTAGTTCAGTCTTTAACCTTTCCTCATCCTCTCGATCTTTGAATTATCATCAGATCCATATGAGGTCTTATCGCGTTTTGAAATTTAAAACTTTTGAACTCCACAAGGTCCATGTTTTTCTTATTTGTTATCCAAAAACGATATCAGGAATAAAAGTAATTTGAATTGCAATAGCTGCAGCAAAACGTATAATTGCATTAATTAAGGTTTAATCATACATTATGAAGTTATATTTTTTCAGAAATTAGTTTTCTTGAATTCAGATTTTTTTACGAAAGGAGATATACCAAACTAGACTGCTAGAGGGATTATATTGCAGCTGTCATTCGTGAAGTTGTAAAATAGGTGGGTGATTTATACATTGGCAGTAAATTAATAATAATACATTGGTTTATAAAGCGCTTTTTGCTAAGGACTCAAAGGGCTGAACCTTAATTTGCCATTGTTTACACAAACTGAAAACTTTCTCAAGTTGTGCAGACTATTCTCAGCATCCACCACAGTGAGTCTGCATGAAACCAATGTAAGTTGTATTTCCTTGCTCTGATCTGTTATGCTGCATGCACCAAGCAAAAGGGCAGCAGGTCCCAATTTTAAAAGTCTTTGGTTTATGACCTGGCGGGGAAACCAACTCATGACCTACCGGCTAAAAAGCGGGTGCTCGAGCCAATTGAGCTAACCAGTCGGTTGGCAATGGGTTATTGCAAACAGCTCTAGTTTCAAGCTATTACGAACCTATGTTAGTGTAGGCATGGATCTTTTTGCTAAAAATACCATCTGATTTAAAAAAAAAAAAATCCCACTCTGGATTATATTCAAAATAAGCTGGCCCATTGACATGCACCCTTAGCAGTGAGATGTGTAGGGCCATAATTCCCTTCACAAAGGAGGGCATGCATGGAGTCAGGGGCTGCAATTTCTTTTCAACATTAGGGGACAAAACAAACCCAGACAGTGGTGTAGCTAGCCATATAGGCTTTATACAATGCTTCATTTTCTAGGACGGGGAAGGGGGGGTACATAAGCATATTCGTCCCCCAACAAAATTATTGGGGGACATGTCCCCCCTTCCCTGTCTCCTTTGGGATAGCCGTTTACCTGTACTTAGAGGGACAGTGTCTTCCACAATATCTTATGTATTTCTTTAAATATTTTCCAAAATGTGGGGGAAAAGGCTTCCTTGTATTCCCAAGGAATTATAGCCCTGGAGCTATGTAAGATTGACACCCAAGTGTTTCCTCTCGAACTGGACAAGCCAATAAGAGTTTTATTTCACTTGTGCAGAAATGATTGGTGTAAAAATCTCCTGAAGAAGCTAGGTTAAACCCACCTGTTCGTCAGTTTAATTCTCAGCAATGGTTTAATTAAGTAGTGTTTTATACCTTACAAGATTCCGTTTGTACTACTGACATATCCAGTGGTTTAGCCACACAAACTATGACAGGATTACATTAATAGTTTGTGAGCTAGATGTGATATCAAAATTAGTCTGAATTCATCCGTTTCTACTGAAATGAAAAATAAACCATAAAAAATAGCAAGTTTCATTAAATCAAAACTGGGTAGCATTTTCGTGAGATTTGCGACATGCATCCATGGTAAATTTATTAGGAACTCCAGTAGGAAACGGAACCACGACCTACTGGCTGAAAATCCGGTGCTCTACCAATTGAGCTAGCCAGTCAGTCTGGGAGCATGCCTATTAATAGGAACATTTATAACACACAAGAATATTGATGTCATGCAGCCGGATTGTTCAGATGTAAAATAAACTTTAATGGTTTATGATTTATATATTTAAAATATTCGATGTGAAACCCAAAAACATTACTATAAAAAAATACATTACAAAAATCAAAATGGCTGTTTCGCACCTTAAAGCCTAGTTGTATTGTATATTTTTTTCTTCAAAAATGGCGGTAAACATAAAATGGGAGCGGAAAATATCTAGCCATGACAGTATAGAAGGTATTATCACAAGTTTTAAGTTTCCCTTAACAAAGATATTTTTCCTAGACATATTCCAAATTTGAAATCTGTAACATTGCATAAAGCTTTAACATTAGGATAGCAAATGATCATGGATAATATAACAAATTGGTGACTTCCATGAAGCAAAATCATTAAGAATTTTTATCCCTTGGGGGTTCTCCAACCCCACACCCTCAGTTTTCTTAAAATCAGGGGTAATTCACACCTTCTAACCCGAGAGCCTCTTCACAGCTCAATTGCTAGCAATCAGCTATTGTTACACCATACACAACACAGGTAATTCACACCTTCCAACCTGAGAGCCACACTTCTACTTGCTAGCAACCAGCTATTGTTACACTGTACACAATAGGTCATTCATCTGGGGCTGAAGCCACAAACCTCCTTTGAAGTGAAGTGGAACAGATTAGTCCTTGGCTGACCCTAAAAATAAATATGCATTATATGCATGGGGGATTTTGTGCAATGCACATGAATGATTGATGGACTATTCCTCCCAAAGAGAGTTATTTCATCATAATTCCTAATTTTAGATCATTTGGATTCCTATTAATAGGCATGCTTCCGGACTGCCAGCCGGTTGATAATCGGATGATGCAAACAGCTATAGCTGTTGAGAAAGAGAGAAAGCAAACATATGTTAGTGTGGGCATACATTTTTTGCTGACATATTCAATGGTTTTTAAGCCACAAAATCCTGAGAGAAAAAAAAATATGATAGAAGTAACTATAGTCTGTATTCAGTCATTTCTACTGAAATGAGACAGATAGACACTTAAACTTGAATATCTCCTTAAGGAAATAACATTGTTGAATGATTTCTGTACCATTTGTTTCTTAATTGAAGTCATGATCCTTTCATATAAGATGAATTTACTTGACTATTGAACTAATCCTTTAAAACCCAAAAATGAAGTGCATCGAGATCTATAGAGATGACTTCAAAAGCACTCATTAGAAATGACATCACAGTCTTCAATTCCTGAACATTTATTGTCTCTTATTGAATTTTTCCTTCAATTATTTTGGGTTAAAACCAATTAATGAGTCAGTAAAAGTATTATCTAAATTATGGCCAAAAGGGGAAATGTCTTATCCACTTTTTCCACAAAAAAAAGACTAAGCTTTTAATTGACACATTTAGAACACAACCGTGGTGGCTGATTACAGATACTAGGGCCCATTTGACTGGGAGTGACAACCTTTCTTCTCTATATAATTTGGCCTCCCTCTCACTCAAAAATCCTTTTAATCATCAGAGAAGATTTAGGCCCCTATAGCTACAACTGACTTGGTTATTCCAACACTTTCATCTTAGTTAAAGATTAATGTTGTGGCAGGGTGTTTATACGCTTAGTTGATGCATGGGCAAAGGACTTTGGCCCGGATGACTGGACTTTAGGAGGGTCATTCGCGAGTGCAAAGTTCTTTGAACTGTGCATCAAATACGCATATAAACACGATGACAAAACTTTAAAAAAAATTATACAATTATCTGTTTAAAATTGCATAAAAACAACAAAAAAGAATGAAAACGAGAAAAGTTTACATACATTTTTTTCCTTTGTTAAGAAATTCACCTGTTGTAAAAATGGACTAAGCCAAATATTCAAGGTCGTGCATTACGTGAAGTTAATGCATTGGTCATGACAATGCAAATACTCCATAGAAATTTTATAATTTTTAAGAAAGAAATACATATAAATTGTCTTGAATTTGCAAGTATGACATCATATGTATTACACTGTGAGGTTCCTTTTCAACATACTGGTAAAATCTTTGAAATGTAATAACTCCTTAAATGGAATAATATCCCAGTACGCAAGACACCAATGGTATCCCAGTATGCAAGATACCGGTGGTATCCCAGTACGCAAGACACCGGTGGTATCCCAGTACGCAAGACATTGGTGGTATTCCAGTACGCAAGACATTGGCGGTATCCCAGTATGCAAGACACTGGTGGTATTCCAGTATGCAAGACACCGCGGTATCCCAGTATGCAAGACACCGGCGGTATCCCAGTATGCAAGACACTGGCGGTATCCCAGTACGCAAGACACCGGCGGTATCCCAGTGCGCCAGACACTGGCGGTATCCCAGTATGCAAGACACCGGCGGTATCCCAGTATGCAAGACACTGGCGGTATCCCAGTATGCAAGACACTGGCGGTATCCCAGTGCGCCAGACACTGGCGGTATCCCAGTACGCAAGACACTGGCGGTATCCCAGTGCGCAAGACACCGGCGATATCCCAGTATGGAAGACGCTGGCGGTATCCCAGTGTGCAAGACACTGGCGGTATCCCAGTACACAAGACACCGGTGGTATCCCGGTACACAAGACACTGGCGGTATCCCAGTGCACAAGTTACTGGTGGTATCTCAGTATGGAAGACACTGGCGGTATCCCAGTGTGCAAGACACTGGCGGTATCCCAGTACACAAGACACCGGTGGTATCCCGGTACACAAGACACTGGCGGTATCCCAGTGCACAAGTTACTGGTGGTATCTCAGTATGCAAGACACTGGCGGTATCCCAGTGCGCAAGACACTGGCGATATCCCAGTATGCAAGACACTGGCGATATCCCAGTATGCAAGACACTGGCGGTATCCCAGTGCGCAAGACACCGGCGATATCCCAGTGCGCAAGACACTGGCGGTATCCCAGTGCGCAAGACACCGGCGATATCCCAGTATGCAAGACACTGGCGGTATCCCAGTGCGCAAGACACTGGCGGTATCCCAGTACACAAGACACCGGTGGTATCCCAGTACACAAGACACTGGCGGTATCCCAGAGCACAAGACACTGGTGGTATCCCAGTGCGCAAGACACTGGCGGTATCCCAGTATGCAAGACACCGGCGGTCTGCCAGCAGCAAAGATAGCAGCCCGCTAATGCCAAAGGGAGTATTTGACCATAATGGCCCACCAAGCAGCTTGACAAGGCCTGCCAGCATAGTAACTGTGGTAACGCCAATTATATATTTATTTGCTATGAAATTACCCTACTTCAAATGGATGACTTTAGCAACATTGTTATCGCATTAATATTACCATGCTGGAAGTTATGTTATCCCTATTATTGGATAAATTAACAGTTTTATTTATCATACAATGTATAAGGTCAAGTTATATTTGCATATTTTGCATATTTATCAAATAGAGTATGATGTCAATATATATATATATATATATATATATATATATATATATATATATATATATATATATATATATATATATATATATATATATATATATATATATATATATATATCTATGTCACTCCTATTTTTAAAAAAGGTGACTACAGTTTGCCTTGTAACTATAGGCCAGTGAGTCTTACTAGTGTTGTGTTCAAGGTCATGGAGTCCATTGTTAAGGATGTTGTACTTGATCATTTACTGGTCAATGGTTTGTTGAATTTGTCCCAGCATGGGCTCTTACCTAAGAGGTCTTGTGTTTCTAATTTATTGGAGTTTTTGATGATGTTACTAAACTAGTTGATTCTGGTCATAATGTAGATGTTATCTATTTAGATTTCCAAAAAGCAATTGATAAGGTTCCATTGGGTAGGCTTATGATGAAAACAAGAGCACTTGGTGTGGAGGGAAAGTGTGCCAGTTGAATATATTTTTGTTAATTGACAGGTCACAAAGAGTTGTTGTATATGGTGAAGTATCTCCATGGAAGAAGGTTCCTCAGGGTACTGTATTGGGTCCGCTTCTTTTCTTAATCATCAATAATGATATTGATGTTTTCCTGGCTCCAGGATTTGTAAATTTGCTGATGACACTAAGCTGTACAGGATTGTTGATGATGCTAGAGATTCTTCACTTTTGCAAACTGATCTGGATAAGTTAGTTTCTTGGTCCCAAACATGGCAGATGTCATTCAATGTTGATAAATGCAAAGTTATTCATTTTGGTCAGAGCAATTTGGCTTTTGATTACTGCATGAATGGTTCAAATCTTGGTTGTGTTAATCAAGAAAGGGATCTAGGTGTTGTCATTACCAGCAATCTGAAGTCTTCTAAACGGTGTGCTTTAGCAGCTGCAAGGGCAAATAGGATGCTTAGTTTGATTAGAAGAAATTTTTGTTTTCTTGTTAAAGAGGTTGTTCTTAATTTGTATAAGCAGATAGTCAGGCCTCACCTTGAGTATGCTATTTAGGCTTGGAGTCCCTTTTATGAGAAGGATAAGTTCATTTTGGAGCAAATTCAGCAAAGAGCCACTAGACTTATTCCTAAAGTAAGGAATCTCTCTTAGGAATCTAGGTTGCGAATTCTTTGTTTGACCACGCTTGAGTTGAGAAGAGTATGTGGCGATATGATTCAGGCTTTTAAATTCCTATCTGGTAGTGATGCTTTGACTTCCTGTTATTTCTTGCATGTTTCAATAATCCTCATGTGACACATGGTAAAAGTTTGAAGTTGACCAAAGAGTTCTCACAGGTAGATATTCAGCGTTTTAGCTTTGCGCAAAGAGTGGTTATTGAGTGGAATGGTCTGCCTGAGTAGGTATTTAGCTCCAATTCTGTTCACAATTTCAAAGTAAACATTGACAAGTTCTTTACTAACTCTGGGCATCTTAGATTTTTTTGTTTTTTGTTGGTGGTGGTGTTAGTTTAGGCTTTTTTTGGGGTGACTAACTCTTCTTAGCCTGTAATCTTGTTATGTTATGTTATATAATTGTTCCTAGCCGCCATATGTAATGATAAAAGATTTATGCCCTTACATAAGCGATGTTCAGATTTTTTAATATAAGAAATTCAAACTTCTGAAGGCCACCAAATAGTCATGCATCACTGCCCCCACATACATACAGTGTATAATTAGCATACATACATAATTTATTTTGATAAATGGTTTAAGAATGACACAGCATGTACATTATTTAAGAAATATTGAGTGAGAGTGCTGAGAGTAGCAATGTCATAGATGTCGGGTACAATATTGGCATATGGCACATGTTTGGTGACTGGAATATATTTCTTAAATGAGTCGAAAACAATGAAGCTGGTGTTGCATTTGCATATATCTATATAATATATATATAAATTTGCATAAATATAAAAGAAAAAACAACTGACATTTTCTAAATATAAAAATTAACATAAATCAGCATCAGATTTGTCATTTAACAGAAATATTTATTAAAAAGTATGTAATGGAATAATAATTGTGAACTTTCTAAATATATGTGTAATAAATCGTTATTATTCTTATCAAATTTAGATATTCATCTCCTAAATAATTTAACTCTGACTATTGCAAATTACATCGTTAACGCCTGCTCACTATTAGTCAGTTTACATTTATCCTTTTGGTTCCTTATACGACGAGTTCAACTACCTGTTGACTCTTTAATCAAGTGCCTCATCCACTGTGAGGGAATTCTAAAGTGGAAGGGGGCCATCACTGTGAATGGTATGGAGAATTTAAGAGTGCGGGGATATTTGGAGGGAGTACAGCCTCTTCTTGCTCTCTTGAAGTATATGACTTATATGAAAGTCCTCTTCTAAATAGATTCTGGAATAGGTTTTAGATTGTGTTAAGTAATTTAGATAAGGCTGATTGATGCAAAACTGACAAATCTGAAGAGGTTTTAGAGTACCCTCAGAATCAGTCATAATAGCATTGGAAATGAAATTTGTTTGTTGTTGTGGGTATAGCCATTTGGGTAGATGGAGGATGTAAAAGAAGTGGTGTGCTGCCACCATTTGTTGCTTAGAGGTGGGATTTGCTCAGAGCGTACTTGTGATGTAAATGGCAATTGGCTGTACAGCTAGTCAAATTGGTGATAACTTGCTGATTTTGAAATAGCTATTTGTGCTGATCACGTACGTGATAGAAACCTAAGTAAGATAGAATATCTAAGATATAATTTTTGGGAAGAATGAGGAGATTATATTTAAGTTCATAGTTACTTTGGAAATCATGTTTTTTGTGTTTTTATAACAAAAAATAGTAGGCAAAAGTTATTAATCCACTTGGCATCATTCCTTGAACAAATTGATCACTTATCCGCGAGACTGAACATATAGGCCCATACATTTGTTATTGAAAACATCACAGATTTCTTGCAATCAATAAGGAAAATTGAACAACAGAAGTGACGTTACCAGCACGTTACGTTAGTTACCACGCGTTCTTTCTGAATATATTTATGGGACGATACCTTTCCTTTAAGGTACAGTTACCTCTTCTCCTCATTATTCCCTGATATATGTGTGGGGGTGGGGATCTAGATGCCCTGACCATGTCGTCATTACTAGCAATCTGAAACCTAAGCAGTGTGCTTTAGCAGCTGCAAGGGCAAATAGGATCCTTGGTTGATTATGTGTTTTGTGTTTTCTGGGTAGAGAGGTTGTTCTTAATTTGTATAAGCTGTTAGTCAGGCCTCACCTTGAGTATGCTATTCAGGCTTGGAGTCCCTTTTGTGAGCAGGATAAGTTTATTTGGGACAGGTTCAGCGAAGAGACACTAGACTTATTCCCGAAGTAAGGAATTTCTCTTATGAATCTAGGTTGTGAATTCTTAGTGTGACCATGCTTGAGTTGAGACGAGTACATGGCGATATGGTTCAGGTTTTTAAATTCCTATCTGGTAGTGATGCTTTGACTTTCTGTTATTTCTTGCATGTTTCAGCTAATCCTTACATTGTAGTCTATAACAAAACATTAACAGTGAATTTATGACTTAACCCTTACTCTACCAGCATTTTTTGAAAATATGCTTGGGAGGCGGGTCAAAGATCAGGCACCCAAAACGGAGTTAATATTGCTGCATGGTAGAGTAAGGGTTAAACACAGGCTGATTATTGAAGGATCTTCTGTCTTTTGAACAGCAGAGTGGGCTCGTTCCGCCTTCTTGACCCGGTGGGCCACCCACCGAACCATGCTGCATATATTTTTGAGTTGGCACACTTGTCGCGGGTTGATTAACCCTTTACTCTACCAGCATTGTTTTGAAAACTCGCTTGGGAGGCGGGGTCAAAGATGGGGCATCCAAAACGGCGATAATAGAAGCTGTCTGGTAGAGTAAGGGTTAAAGGCATGTGGACATTAAAGGCAACGTGGGCTAAATTGCTTTAAATCTATTAAAAACTTTGAAAGAAGAAACCATTTCATCAAAAACCGTTAAATATTGACGATTTTAAAGCTCTTTTAAAGCTCAAGCCCAATTTTTATATTCTTGCAAATTTTGTGATGTATTCCAGGGTGACCTTTATGGTATTTTTTTTTGCAAATCTTTGTTCTTTAAAAGTCTATCGTAATTCTTTTAAAGTGGTGCAGCAAAATTTGACCAAAAGTTTTGAAACTTTGCCATGCCCCAATAAAATTCTAGCAGGATTAGACTTTCCCATCATTTTCAGTGACTAATCTTTCGAAAGAAATTGAAAAAATTACATTCAGATTTTAAGCTGTAGGCAAAATCATACATTACAAATATCACATAAATCAAAAAACAGATCAAACTTCGATCAGCCATAACTCATCCACTGAAAGTGCTTTTTTTCAAAATTCACAAACTGATCTGCTGAGATTTGAATACTCTTTCAATATATAAATTACTACATGCCTTGAATAAAGGCAAAATTAGCTCACTGATGCAGCAAACTGAGCAAAACCTGAGATGATCTAAATCCTCCTAAAACAGATTGCAGGGACTGTAACCTGAAGAAACACTGCCAGATAAAGTCTGGATGTTTTCACCCAATGTGTACAGGCCTCTTGCATTCAAGAGACCCTTCAAATTGTAATTCACCAGGAGGACCATTGTAATCTACTCTTACTTCATCCATAATCAGAATTGAATTTTCTCCCAAAGTTTGATTTCCTCCGAGAGGCGAGTTTGCAAATGTTGAGATGTAGGCTCAGGGTTAATCGAAGATGACGATGCCTTGATTCATCCTTGTGCTGCTCCGATTCCTATTGGAGGCAAGGATTTTTTTAATGTTAAGATTAAGAGGCATTTTTAAATGTACATAATCTCCCTTACAGAAAAAAAACTAGCTTGCTGCAAGCTTGTTGCAACCTTGTGGCAAGCTTGCAGCAAGTTAGTATTTGGGACAAATGCAAACTTGCTAGCTTGCGCAAACTAACATTAGCTTGCATAAGCTAGCAAAAAATATTTGTTAGTTTGCAGAAAAGAATTGAAGCACATGGATAAATCAAGGCATGCTAGCTTGCATTAACCCTGAGCCTAAAACATTTGCATTTGTCCCGGAGGAAATAAAAGCTTTGGGAGAAAATTCAATTCTGAACTGCAAGGTTGCAGCAAGTTTGCGCAAGCTAAAAGTGTTAGCTTATTGCAAGCTTGCGGCAACCTAGTTTTTCTGTAAGGCTGCCTTTAACTTCAAAGAAGCCAAGATGACTGTTTCTGCTAGATTTTAAAAAGCAAATAATGACTGAAGCTTTTTATAGAATATGAACCAATAGGGGGCTGTTCTTTACAGCTTCTAAACTCAGTAAAGCTCAAATTCTAAACCCTTGTAAAAATGGCATTTTAAAGGCTTGCAATTGAAATCATTATAAAGTCATAAATTGAAATGTGCATGCAGTTGGAACCTTTATAAGTCATAAATTCAAAATGAATTTGTGATTGGAGCCTTTACCAAATCATCATTTTGAAATGAGCTTGCGATTGGAACCTTTACCAAATTATAATTTTGAAATAAGTTTGCAATTAGAACCCTTACCAAGTCATAATTTTGAAAGAAAGTTGCAATTGGTACCTTTAGTAAGTCACAAATTTGAAATAAGGTTGCAAATATAAGCTTTATAAAGTCATAATTTTGAAACGAGCTTGCGATTGGAACCTTTACAAAGTCAATTTTTAAATGAACTTGCCATTAAAATCTTTAAACCAAGTCATAATTTTGAAATAAGGTTGCAATTAAAACCCTTTTGAAACAAGGTTGCAATTAGAATTATGATTTTTGAAATAGGGTTGCCATTAGAACCCATGGTCAAAATTTTAAACAAGTCATAATTTTGAAAGGAAGTTAATTTTGAATTGGTAATTATAACCTTTACAAAGTCATAATTTGAAACAATTGGAACCTTGCAAAGTCAATTATAACCCTTTACAAAGTTAATTTTGAAACGAGCTTGTGATTGGACCCTTTACCAGTCATTTTGAAACAAGTTTTAAAAGGAACTTTTGCGAGCTTGCATAAGAAGCTTGCTTGAGGCTAAATGCTTGCTGAAAGCATGCCACTATGAGCTAGTTAATACCAGTTAGCACCAAGCTAATGGGAAGCTTGACGAGCAAGAGGCAAGCTTAAACAAAGCTCAAATTTTTAAAGCCAAGTCCTCTGTATAGGAAATTCCTCCAGGTAAATATAAATCTCTACGTGTCTGAAAATGTATTCCTTAGGTGTCTGAAAATGAATTCCCTAGGTATCTTACAATGTATTCCCTTGGTGTTTCACAATGTATTCCCTTGGTGTCTCACAATGTATTCTCTTGGTGTCACAAAAGGTATTCTCTAGGTATCTCAAAACGTATTCCCTTGGTGTCTCAAAA
Organism: Chiridota heheva; assembly: GCA_020152595.1. Classification (NCBI taxonomy): domain Eukaryota; kingdom Metazoa; phylum Echinodermata; class Holothuroidea; order Apodida; family Chiridotidae; genus Chiridota; species Chiridota heheva. The sequence continues at coordinate 815,863 of JAIGNY010000818.1, read as the reverse complement.
CGTATTCACTTGGTGTCTCAAAACGTATTCCCTAGGTGTCTCAAAATGTATTCCCTTGGTGTTTCACAATGCATTCCCTTGGTGTCTCACAATGTATTCCCTTGGTGTCACAAAAGGTATTCTCTAGGTGTCTCAAAACATATTCCCTTGGTTTCTCAAATTGTATTCCCTTGGTGTCTCAAAACGTATTCCCTAGGTGTCTCAAAATGTATTCCCTTGGTGTTTCACAATGCATTCCCTTGGTGTCTCACAATGTATTCCCTTGGTGTCACCAAAGGTATTCTCTAGGTGTCTCAAAACATATTCCCTTGGTGTCTCAAATTGTATTCCCTTGGTGTCTCAAAACGTATTCCCTAAGTGTCTCAAAGCAGATTCCCTAGGTGACTCAAAACGTATTCTCTTGGTGTTTCACAATGCATTCCCTTGGTGTCTCACAATGTAGTCCCTTGATGTCATAAAGGTATTTCCTAGGTGTCTTAAAGCGTATTTCCTTGGTGTCTCAAAACATATTCCCTTGGTGTCTCAAAACGTATTCCCTAGGTGTCTCAAAAGGTATTCCCTAGGTGTCTCAAAATGTATTCCCTAGGTGTCTCAAAACGTATTCACTTGGTGTCTCAAAACGTATTCACTTGGTGTCTCAAAACGTATTCACTTGGTGTCTCAAAACGTATTCCCTTGGTGTCTCAAAACGTATTTCCTTGGTGTCTCAAAACATATTCCCTAGGTGTCTCAAAACTTGTAACCTAGGTGTAAGAAATAAATGGTGGAAATTAAAGGTGACATCACATTCCTATTAAACCCTGTATATTAACTCCCAACCATATTAGTACATAATGCTGGGCAGGGGTGTATTAGAAGGGTCACCTCTGAAGGAAGTGTGGGCAAGAATTTCCCGGTCACAAGTGAAAAATTTACACTAGTAAAGTAAGTTCCATTACTGACTGCTGCTAATCGGAAAATCTTCTTCAATTTTTTGGGATTTTTTTTCTTCAATTTTCAGAAAATTGACTTCATTTTCAGAAACTTTTCTTTATTTCAGGCCCTTTACTTCAAATTTCAATGAATTGTTTGTCAATTCAAAGGAAATCTTGTTAATTTTGGTGCAATTTGTTTAGATCTTCAGGAAATTTTGGTGCAGATTTTTTGGGAAATTTTGTCATTTTTGGGAACTCTCAAAATTTAGGTAGATTGTTTGACAATTTTAGGGAAATTTTGTTCATATTTGGTTAACTTTCTTCAATTTTGAGGAAATTCATGTCAATTTTATAAAATTTTGCTCATTTTCAAGCACTTTTTTTAAAGATTGGGTGAATTGTTTCACATTTTAAAAAAAAGTCCTTTATTTCTGGCAATTTTCTTCCACTTTGATGAAATTTCTGTCAATTTTGCCTACATTTTTGTGAAATATTCTTCAATTGTTAGGAAATTTTGTTCAATTTTTGGAAATTTTATGAATTTTTTATCATTTTAGGGAAGTTTCTTTGCTTTTGAGTAGATTTTTGTCAATTTTTTCAATTTTTGGAAAATTTGTTGACAAATGTTATATAATTTACCAAATTTTCCTTCAATTATATGTTAATGATTTCCCAATATCACTTCCCATCTGGGAAAACCAGGAGGGTGAAATCCTTTTAGGCCATTTTTTTTTTTGCACATCAATAACAAAATTGGGGGGGCTAAAGCAGCCCCCTCCTCCTTATCTTCTCCACGGTCCCTGCTAGGTGTCTCAGACATATTCCCTAAGTGTTTCAAAATGTACCTCAAAATGTGTTACTTAAGTGTCTTACAATGTATTCCACAGGTGTCTCAACACATGTATTACCTATGTGTCTCAAAACCTATCCCTATTGGTGTTACAAAACCTAAGTATCACAAACTGACATTTAGAATAACCTTAAACAAAAAACCTTCGGGCCTCGGTCTGCCTCTCAAATAATCTTCTTCGTCTGGCTTCACTTTTAAATTTCAAGGAAGAATATAAGATGTCTGTAAGATTATACTGCTAAAGAGTGGAGATTAAACATTAATAAATGATATAAAGAAATATTTCCTGCCATTTTCACATCCTCCTTCCGCAGACCTCGTGTAAGTTTTTAAATTTGATTAGGAATGACTTGAAGCTGCCATTTGGTAATCCATCTGTAATCTATGGTAATTTCGTAAGTCAAATTTCATCTCAGTTTCTTGTCATTTTCTGCACTACATTCAACTCATTTAATTTTTGTTTTGATGATTGCAATTTCAATATCTGAAATATTATTTTTTCATGTTATTTTTTCTTCATATTTTACAACTTTTTGAAGTTTGTAAAGTTAAAGATTTTATCATATTACTTTTTTCATGTTATTTTTCATTTTTTATCATATTTTACAACTTTTTGAAAATAGTTTGTAAAGTTAGAGATTATATCTTTTCTTAAAGATAAATTTTGTTTTCACAATTGCAGTTTTTTGGTAGATATTGCAAATATTCTTTAAAAGTTTTTTTTTTTTTATGACATCACAACTTTTTGAAGTAATAGTATGTTTGAAAGTTAAGAAGCTTGTTCTTAAGGTATAGTGGTTTCATACTCTCTTATAACGGTTCCTCTGTATTTTACTTTGCAATTTATATTCTTGTCTTATATCCCAGAATTCCTGAGTCCATTTCCTTCTGTTATTTGAAGTGTCTTGAAAAAGCTTACGTACAGCTATTCCAGACTCTGCTTCATCACTCTTGACAATAGGAGCCAGTGAATTTAAATCGGGAAAATGCGTAAATGTTAGTAAACATAGTGTCTAAGTGTTATTTTTGGCTCAAAATCTACGTTTGTCGGTGCCCTCCATTATCAACAGTGCAGTACTAATTGACTGATCTCTTTTGAGAAAGTTTGTTCTTGGCGAATACAGCCGTAGAATGTAATAAACTAGGTTGTGATTTTGGAGTAAATGATATCATTGAGGAAAAGAAGTATAGGTGAGGGTAAGGGGGGTATCAGAATGTTCTTTTATTTTGGAGATGTTGAATACGAAAGGATAACTTGAGTGGTCAAGCATGTACATCAGATATGAGCACGGGCGGACTGGAGGTTAAAATTCTATAAGACGGATTGAACAGTGAGAGGTGGACCACTTCAGCAGGTTTTCACGCTTTGTTAGGCATATCATTAGACACTATTTTAAAGCCTTGGAGGCAGCATCAGGGCGGGGCATATCGGTCATTGACTAACGGACCGACTGGTCAATATCTGCTCTAAATATGAGACATTCAAAAGGAACTCAAAGTACCTTTCACTAGGATATGGGAGGGAGTGGGGGAGGGGGGAGAGAGCTGGGGCAGCATGGGGGAAGCAAAGGCCTATGGCATATCGGACAAAACGTGTCGCTTGTTCAAAACTTTCTGGGGAGGGGGGGGGGCAAGTGGGTTAATACCTGTAGTCACTTAACATAGAAAATAGGCCTATATATGGACAGGTAGATGCAACAGTAGGTGGGGGAAGGAATCAGAATTTTCTTTTTTTGGGAAATACTAAATATGAAAGGATAACTTCAGTCACTTCACAATTAAGTAACATTTGCTAAAGTGCTTAAAATTCCTTACCATCTCTAAAAATAGCAACATTTTCAATCAAATCATTTACAAATGGACAATTTTACAACATTCTAAAATTTCTAAAACTTTGTAGCTGCCCATAGATCTTTAACAAAAAAACTGAGGCATGTGCCCCTCCCCCCACTTTTTGCAAATCGTGCTAAGGATGGCCTGCAGTTTTGTAGCAATTAGGCCTACTGTTGCAGAAGATAAAACAACAGATCATGTCCACTGGAACTGATAATTAGAAAAAAATCAATTAGAAATTTAGTCATTGAGTCATGTGCGACACATAGAGGCATATATGCCATGTATATGATTAATTTTGACCGTTCCCCCCCCTTCCTTAAACAAAAATATTTGTACGCCTTGTTTTCTTCCATGAATATTTATGCAATTCGTAGTTTGCACATTTTGTGTGCATCACGCACCCACAATTATCTGCATGCTTACCGAAGAGGTCAATTATTGACCTCTTCCCTGACTTTGCATTTCCTTCTTTCAGATCGGTCATTTCAAACGTGCGTGCCTCCCCCCGCCCCTCCCCAGCATATGATGTTCAAGGATATCTGACTTTTATCGCAGTACAACATATGATACCATTGCTTAAAGGTATGTAGACATGCAGAGATTCTATATCCACTTGAGTACTTTAAATTTTGTTGTAACTATTCCATTCAGAATTTAAAGTTCTTATTGGTAATTATCATGTGGGTTGTCTAAAGGATTGGGAAGAGGAGGGGGTGGTATTGTGGAATAGTTACTGTATCCCTCCAGAAAATCTTTATCAAAGCCACACATATGTTTAACTGAAATACCAAATGAATCATAGAAAACAGAGATACTAGCATGTTTCATTTGTATCAACTGAATTAATCATAGATTTTGAACCAAGACTCTTCCAGTTTACACCAAAACTTCCCTTACAGAAAAACTAGGTTGCCGCAAGCTTGCAATAAGCTAACATTTTTAGCTTGAGCAAACGTGCTGCAATCTTGTAGCAAGCTTGCAGCAAGCTAGTATTTGGGACAAGTGCAAACTTTTTAGCTTGCGCAAGCTAGAAAAAACTTTCCTCAAGCTTGCAAAAACCTTCTGCAAGCTTGCACAAGCTAACAAATATTTTTTGCTAGCTTGTGCAAACTAATGATAGTTTGCGCAAGCTGGCAAGCTTGCATTTGTCCTAAATACTAGCTTGCTGCAATCTAAAGTGCTTAAAAATCCTTACCATCTCTAAATAGCAGAATTTTCAATAAAATCATTAACAAATGGACAATTTTTCGACATTCTAAAAAATTTTAAACTTTGTAGCTGCCCATAGATCTTTAACAAAAAACTGAGGCATGTGCCCCTCCCCCTACTTTTTCGCAAATCGTACGAAGGCTGACCTGCAGTTTTGTAGCAATAAGGCCTACTGTTGCAAAAGATAAAACAACAGATCATGTCCACTGGAAATGATAATTAGAAAAAAATCAATAATTTTTTTAGTCATTTAGTTATGTGCAACACATAGAGGCATATATGCCATGTATATAATTAATTTTGACTGTGCCTCCCCCTCCCCCCCCCCTCCTCCCAACGATAATATTTGTGCAAGGTTGCAGCAAGTTTGGACAAGCTGAAAATTGTTACCTTATCCCAAGCTTGCTGCAAGCTAGGTTTTTCTGTAAAGGCTCCCATTTTGGAGCAAAATCCTTAACTTGCGGGACATAGTATACATCTTGGGACCAAAACCTTTTAATTAAGGACCAGGATGAGTGAAGTGAACATCTCAATTAGATACATTTTTAGGAGGAGAGGGGGGAGGGGTTAAGCTTCCTCTAAAACAATGCTCCTGGTGGTAAAATCCTGGTGGTAAACTTATTACAATAATGTCCACATACCATTAGGAAAGTCTTTAAATCATGAACCGTTGAATTGGAAGAACTTTTTAAGTCATCTCAAGAATTGTCCCCAGTTCCGCCATTCATATGTAAATTGATGTTGTGGTGTAAATTTATATTGTGATGTGTAATAGTCAAAGTCATTTCTGTTCTGAACTGTGTTCTTTCTTATCATGTTAATTGGAAATAAATGAATGAATAAAATAAAATCAATCAATCAATCAATCAATCAATCAAATCAAATCAATAAAGAATAACTTTTTAAGGATTACATGCAAATTAGCAATGGGCTGCTTTCAACCAAATTGTCCAAATTCTTGAAATTTTGATCAACCATAATTAAAGAAAAAAATGTCTCACGTATAATTTTCATGCATTCAAATGTATGTCTTTGTATCGTGCGGCTGTGAGGAAATTAATGGTATCAAACACACAACCTTGAAGGCAATTTTAGCCTGTAAGTTAAAATTTCTTTTAAGTGACTATATATTTTCCACATTTAAAGTGAAATGCGTCTTATTTGAGCTAGAGCTAGAAGATGCATTACAAAATGATCTCATACTGACCATCCAGCCATTCTCCCTTCTTGTTGTTTTTCCTTCAAATTTTACTGCTTCAAAATATCGAAGGTTTTGTTGTAATGTTACAAATGGGATGATATGCACGAGCCTTGAGGCGTAAAAGAAGCAGGATAGCTACCTCTCTCGTGATCACTTGAGCCGAGCTATCCTAGCTCTCGTCTTGATCTTCAAGTGTCTGCCAATTTTCGCTCTCTTCTTTTTCTCCTCCCAAAGCCTCTCGGTGAAAATCCCGTGTAGTATTACTCTCCCTTTCAGGTCAAGAACCCGAAGGGATGATCAAAAATACGCCCAAAAGCATTCCATCTATTAAAGAAGAGAAGACTAAACAGAAACCCAGCAATGAAATGCTTAATAGTGTGCTGTGATCTTCGTGTTTCCTCGCATATGGATCAAATTCTTATGTGACTGCGAGAAAGCGGGGAAAAAAAGAAGATAGAATGGGAGAGAAGGGAATTGCAAGCGTGATAGCCGATGATGAAAGCAGTTGGTCATCTCTACACTTTAGGTTATTCACCTCATGCTTAAAATGTTTATTTCATTTAAGTTTGTGGGGTATGTAAGTGTTATTAATAAATGGTTGGAGGCCTTGAATGTGTTCTTCGTGAGAAGCGATATGCGATTTTTGCCACTTAAGTCAAAATATTTGCAAATTTGTAAAAGAGAAATCTTTGAGGGGGATATGAATGTTTGGTAAATCATAACATGTAGATATAGATAGAAGTAAGTCATCTTACTAGTCGACTATTTTTGTTTGTTCACTCTTATGTTACATACTTCAGGGCTGTTTCTGGCTATAGACACGTTAACACATTTCTGAATGTGGGGGACGCAATTAATAATTTTAAGGGAAATATATGCATGGCCCAGTAGGAACACCATAAGTGTAACAAACATGATGCAATTTGACTAGCTGTGCCGTTGTGTACAACGTACACGAATGGTTAGATGAGAATAACGTATGTGAAAAAGAGAGGATGGGACAGGAGGGAATTGCGAGCGTGATAGCCAATGATAAGAGCAGTTGGTCATCTCTACACTTTAGGTTATTCACTCATGCTTAAAATGTTGATTTCATTTAAGTTTGTGGGGTGTGTAAGCATTATTCAAGTAATGTAATTATTGGAGGCCTTGAATGTGTTATTGTTATTCCTGAGAAGAGATATGCAATGTTTGCCAATTAAGTCAAAATATTTACAAATTTGTAAAAGGGAAGTCTTTGAGGGGGATGAGAAAGGGGCCGGGGAGGGGGAGATATGAGTTTTTGCTGAATCACAACATGTTTACTTCATCTTCCTTGGCAACAGTTGTTTGTTGTTTTGTATATGTCACATGCTTCAGGATTGTGTCAAGCTATATATACATCAACAAATTTCTGGATGTTGGGATGCAGCAATTACTGAGAGACAAAAAAAGCAAGGCTATATTAACAAAAAATGGATTAGTCCTAATAATTCGTTTGCATTTAGGTTTCGATCTTCTTTAATGTAGGGGTGTGAAGGAGAAAATGAAATTAAATACTCCATGGATAATAAAATTCATGAAAATGAGTCTTAAAGAAATATTCTTATGGAATCCATTTAATATATTTGATAAAGAACAATAAAAGGAACAGATTGGTGAAAAAACCAAGTTAATATCTTATTCCTACAAGAAGTTATTGAATTTTAAAGATTTCTTTGTCTGCATAAAAGCTAGAGATTATTGGTTGAGTCAATACAAATCATCATTATGATGTCATCACAGCACTTCCTGTACTATTCTTTTATGTATTTCTTTGAAAATTCATTTCTCATTTTCTAAATAATTTGGAACATTTTTTTCTTTAAAAATGATAAAGAAGATTATTTTCCAATCTGTTCTTGTAACTTAAAGTATGAAAAATTGGCAATTAATTTTCAAAGAAATACATAAAGATTAGTACAGGAAGTGCTGTGATGACATCATAATGATCTGAGACTCAGAGCAAAAGTCACTTTTATAAGGGCAAGAACATGTTTTAAAGTTCAATAACTTCTTCTAGGAATGAGATATCAACATGGTTGTTTTACCAATCTGCTTCTTAAAATTTTCTCTATCAGACACATCAATTGATATTTCATGGGAAATCACCCTATCATTGTATGGGTCTCTTTCTGGGCCCAAATGGGTTTAAATTTAAAAAAATAGTTTGAAAATATTAAGAATGAGACCCCTCTGTGGCAGTGCGTAAAGCTTCAGCTTTCCAATTTAGCGACTCGGGTTTGATTCCCGGTGGGTCTCCAACCAGTGCTCCACGATTGGTTGATAAAACAGCTGTGGGCGTCTTGACGTAAAAACTCCAATGAAGTTTCTTGGGACGTTGTAACCTTGGTAAACCAACCAAAAAAATCCTAGTTTGTGATATAGAGGGATTTTATCACGTGACTCTTAACTCATCTGGAAGCCATTTTGTAGGGGAACATCGTTGTGTTTCACACATCTTCACACAGCTCAGTCACATCACATGTACAACAAACATACTACATGCTAACCTACCTACCAGTACCAGTGAATTTTATTGATTGCAGATTTTTGTTCGCTTCTGATTTTACTTCATATTTCCCTTATGTTTTATATATTCACTGGGTATATGAAGAGTAACTTTTACGTTAACGCCATCTGATTGGCCATTATACTCAGACAAAGCCTACATACCTGATATAAAGTGCTTGCTGCAAATCCTAGTGTGAACCGTAGGTTGAAAGCCATCGCGTTGTACAGCAGAAACTCACTTTGAACGTTTAATCAGGATCAAATTGAAATCGAGAAAACGTCTTTTTATTCCCTGGCACAAGTCTATTAGTGCAACCAATGGCACAGTAACATTCCGGCATAATTACCTTACAAAATAATCTATCTTATATAACAACATGCAAACGTATGTAGGTCTGATTAAGTGTACAGCAGACGACAGTGTTCTTCCCCTACAAAATGGCGATGTATGCGACCTCATGACGGTCAACTGAAACACCCTTATAAATTCTTGTTAGTTGGGTATTTTGAATTATATACCTCTATTTAAAAGTTACATTTAATCCCTATTCAACCCCCAGCCCCCACCTCCACTTCATTATACTGAGTACCTACTCAATTTGTATCCTATGCATCACATTAATCTATACTTCAAAAACTCCGTGTTCAAGCACGCTGTCAGAGACTTCTGAAATATTTTTACAAACTGACAAAAGCCAAGGTTACTATAAGTAGAGATTTCAGTTGTTTTTTTTAAACCTCATTTCTATCAATTTGTTTATTAGTCGATAGCTATCCCTTTACTTATTCATAATTTCATATCTATATTTATATTCCCCATGCATATATGTTTATATTTTTCATTTATGTATTTATATTTTTCATAAATTTTTGGCAGATGTTCAAAGAAGTATGGGGAAGTAAGCTACAATGCTTTACTTGAAATTATCTGATTAAATTTCAGTCACAATGGCTAAGGTAATAGTCATTTTAATATTTAAGATGAAGACATGATGTCTTTTTTTTTTCTGCGTCTGTACAGATTGTATATCTTCAAGGACTTGGCTGTCGATAAAATTGTTTCAAAAAGAATTAAAAGTGAAAATCATTGTCATGATGGAAGGATGAACTTAAAAAGAGATAAGCTTTCCCTTAGAGGAATTTGACGTTCAAAAGAAAAAGCTGATTAACTTGTAAATGCAAAATCTTAAAATATACTTTCTAAATTTGTGTTTAACATTGTGAATAAATCTATGTGATTTAGATGTATGATTATGAGCTATCAAATAACTGATCTCTCTGATAGCTATATCATGCCACTGTGTGATGCTTGGGCACATCAGATAAGTCTTTTTTAGAGGCATTTTTAAAGCTTTATTTTGTAATAGTTCTATTCAGAGGCAGACTGGGCCGCTTACATGAAAAATTTGCGCCCTTTAGCGATGTTCGGAATTTCCACATGTTGGTAAATCGAACATCTCAAGGCCACCAGAAATGTTACGCATCACTGCCCCCACACTCCATACATACAGTGTACAATTATGCACACAGTTTACATATGTACGTACGTATGTTAATGTCGGGAATGGTTTAAACATGATACAGTGTATACACTATTTAAGAAATGTTGAGTGCACTGTGAGTCGCAATGTCGTAGATGTCGGGGCACAATATTTGCAAATTGTGGGCATCATCATGGCAGGAAAGAAATTCTCACTCCTTGTGTTGAGTAGTATATAGACTCCATATACCTCCATTCTTTATAGACTCCTTGTGTCCCCCTCCCCCTTCCCCGCGCTTTTTAGTAGAATTCAAAAAAAATGTAGTACATTTTTGGGAAAATTTGTTTCTTGTCCCCACCCCCACCTGCACTTTTTGGATAAGAATTTATGTCCCTCTACTTTCTGGATGAGAATTATGGCCTTGCTTTTTGCTTAATGCAAAAATAATATATACATACATTTTGAAATTTAAATGGTATGGTACAGCTATAGCTGCTCCTTACTTGCCCCCAGTAAAATTATTATCCCACCACTACATACATCATTCAAGAACATAGGTGGAATTTCAGGGGCACTTCCCCTCCCCCCCCCCTCCCCTTTTTTCCCCAAATTTGTATCTTTTGAATGGTGATTTTTTGCATCAACATGATTTTGTGGTTTTCCCCACTTTCCGTAGGAAAATCCACCCATGCCCAAGACCAACCCTAAGAAATTCTGAGTTGAATAAAACTATATTTTATTTTAGTAGAGTCCCCCTCCCATCTCCCAGAATTTTAAAAATTGTAAAATGTTAGATCATCATTCAAAAACTATTAGAAGAAGACATGTAGATCATGAATCAGAAAATGGATTTCTTTTGTCCCCTGGAAAAAGGGTTTTAGTGAAAAATGGACAGGGGGCAAGTTTTCCTAATGGCAAAACAAGGTTAAGTGGGGAAATGCAAGAGATATGTGGGCAATTCTCCCCCCTCCCTCTCCTCAGTTAGTCTTATGTTTTTTAAAAGAAAATTCTGAAGGTTTTCTTTCTTTTTCTGAGGTTTTGTTCAATAGGAGTGTTAATTGTTTCTTGCATCATCTTCCATCTTGTAACATCTCGTAGACACCAAAATATTTGTTCTGCTCAATCATGCTTTTCAATGTAATTATACAAATATGAGGGCTTTCAACCGCTTGACTCCTAACCAATAATGTTTCATGATGAACAATTTCAAGCAGTTAACCACTCATGACTTGATTAGGCTCGTGATTTCTGGCACAAGCGTGAAGAGCCATCTACTTTTTTAGCGAAACAAAAATGTTTGCTGAACCTAAAAACCAATCAATCAATTAATCAAGATATGCCGTATTGGAGCAGATTGATCACCATACTCTTCAATTAGCACTCTTGCATGAACATCATCACAAGATATACAAGTCTGTGCAGGAAGAAGTGACGTGCCTTGCTGGCTTTCCATTGGCTGAAGGAATTGCGCAGGAAATATTGGTTTAGTGGCAGGGCGTGGTCAATTTCTCCATTCAATAACTAAATGTTGAACAAAAATATACGTCAATCTTCTGTATGTGAGGCAAGTGGGGCTGCTCTTCATAGAGGAAAAATGTCATGTCAGTAATATATACATTTCCCCCATGCTAATTTTTTATGAAGGGACAAAGCATTATATGGGGGGTCTCCCTTTGGGGACTAATGGCCCCTTGGGATGAATGGCTCCTTGGGACAAATGGCCCTTGTACTCATACTGAACAGTAACAGTGTTTCACTGTTGTGTTGCCATAATCCGTCTTCAACATTAACCTATTTTTGAATCATGCACTTACACAAGTAGGGCTGTAATTCTCATCCGGAAAGTGGGGGAAACATGACCTGTTATCCAAAAAGTGTGGGGGAGGGGGACAAGAGGGTGTGTGGAGGGGGAAAAGAGGGTGTGTTGGGGGGGACAAGAGGGTTTTTTCCAAAATGTACTGATTTTATAAAATTCTACAGAAATGTGGAGGAGGGGAGGAGGGGGTTCATGTTATGTTAAAAGTTATATCCTTAGGAAAAAATATTACTTTTGGTATTTAAAATGTTTTCTATGTCCTGAATTTTAACATACTGCTCAGGTATATTAATTTATATATATATATATATATATATATATATATATATATATATATATATATATATATATATATATATATATATATATATATATATATATATATATATATATATATATATATATATATATATATATATATATATATATATATATATATATATATATATATATATATATATATATATATATATATATATATATATATATATATATATATATATATATATATATATATATATATATATATATATATATATGTATATATATACATATGTATGTATAAAAATGTATGTATATGTATGTATGTAAAATAAATTAAGGAAAAGGTTCATAGCAGCATTCAAAGAATTTGGTCTGAGGATTACGATATCGACTAACCTCAAAGCCGTTGACTACCTCGACGAACAATGGACCTAAGTACTGGACAATATCGCCCTTTCAAAAGCCAGAAGACCAGCCACTATACATAAACACCAAATCAAATCATCCCCAAACATCATCCGCTACATACCAACAACCATAAGCAAAAGAATCTCAGAGCTGTCATCTAGTAAACAAATGTTTGAAAACGCCGCACCCACCTATGATGAAGCCCTAAGATCCAGTGGATATGCCGAGGGCCTCACATACATGGAACCACCGCAACATCAGCCACCTAACAAAAAGCGCCGCCAAAGGAATATCATTTGGTTTAGTCCGCCCTATAGTAAGAGTGTCAGCAGCAACGTGGGGGGTGTATTTCTTAAACTCTTACGCAAGCACTTCCCACCCTCGCACAGATTACACAAAATATTTAATCGGAACAACATAAAAGTCAGCTACAGCTGTATGGGTAGCATGAAGTCGGCCATAAGCGCACACAATTCAAGGATCCTCGCAAAATACAAAAACCCCAACCCCACTAAGAAATGCAATTGCCGGAGCCCCGCAGCATGCCCCCTGCCTGGAGAATGCTTGGCCACCGCCATTGTGTACAAGGCAGTAGTACACCACAATAATACAAGCCACTCATACATAGGCATGAGCGGGGGTTCTTTTAAATTGAGATATAACAACCACACAAAATCTTTCCGAAATAAACGTTATGCTAATGATACGGAGTTATCGAAGTTCATATGGGACCTCAAGGACAGCGAAGAAAGTTACTCAATTAAATGGTCGATTGTGAAACATTCAAATACAGCCCGTAGAGGCACTTCCGCACAATGCAGCTTATGCTTAGAAGAAAAGCTCGCAATTGTCTCTTCTATCTCAAGAAAAGAGAACTTGCTTAACTAAAGAACAGAGCTGGTATCGAAATGCCGTCACCAAGGTGCACTGAAGCATGCAAGACAAAGAGAGCCAAGCTAGGTTTATGTTTAGTACCACACTTGCCTGATAAACGCGAAAGGGCGTGAAACTTAAAGTAGCAAGTTTAGATTATTATCATTAATATATATATATATATATATATATATATATATATATATATATATATATATATATATATATATATATATATATATATATATATATATATATATATATATAAAATATATATATATATATATATACATAATATATTTATATAATTTATATATATATGTATTTATATATGTATATATCTATATATTTATATAATATATATATATATATATAATATATATATATTTATATATATATATATATATATATATATATATATATGTATGTATGTATGTATATATATATGTATATATATATATATATATATGTATATATATATATATATATATATATATATATATATATATATATATATATGTATATATGTATATATATATATATATATATATATATATATATATATATATATATATATATATATATATAGAGAGAGAGAGAGAGAGAGAGAGAGATATATATATATATATATATATGTATATGTATATATTATATGTATATATATATATATGTATATATATATATATATATATATATATATATATATATATATATCTATATATATATATATATATATATATATATATATATATATATATATATATATATATATATATATATATATATATATATATATATATATATATATATATATATATATATACATATATATATATATATATATATATATATATATATATATATATATATATATATATATATATATATATATATATATATATACACACAGAAAAAATAATAGCACTCAATATACTCAAAAATAAAACAGAACATAATAATAACGAATTGTGTCAAACTAAGTTTCTCCTACATAATTTCCACACAACACAATATATTTCGTAAGGCTCTGTTGGATCCAGGCTCTTTAACACCCTGTCCTTTCTGTACAAGACTCTTCAGAGCGAATGGTTTATCTAGCTACCTTCGCACCCACAATCACAAACAGAAAGCAGCCGTGACGGCCATGACTGACGTGGTCTCATCATCGATAACAATGGCCTTAGAATAGGTCACACCCATCTTTTTCAATTGCCATTGCCCCCTCACAGTCTACCACATCCTCCCTGTTTCGCCCTGTATAAGCTCTCCAGAAATTCCCTCACCCCTCACAACTCCATAGCCAAGCTCTTTCTGAAGAACCATCTGGATAAAATTATCTCCTTTCATCATCATGTCTCCGTCTGCAACCATATTTAGTCCTCCTCTCTCACCCCCTCTACATACTTTTACCCCTTTTTTTGCTCTCCTGCACTTCCTCTCTTGATCCCAGGCTATTAGTCCCCATACTTCTCTAACACTCCTGCTATTTTCTTTCCTTCCTACCTCTGGAATGATCTAAGCTCTCAGGCACAATTTGACCCTCACTGTTGTGGTGCCATTAAGCCCTCATCAAACAAACAAACAACAACATTACATTCATATAAAGAAGGTTATAGTCTTCCTTCACATCAATATTAAGACATGGATATAGCCAGGGTAGGGGTCATACATGGATATAGCCAGGGTAGGGGTCATTAAAACTCTTTGTGTAGTACTTTTCTGCTGGCATTCTGTCCTTTTTATTTATGTATTTATTTGTTGTGGTTGGGAGTGGAGAGGGGCTATAGGCCCCCAATGAATGATATAATGATTAAATAGTCAGGCCCATAGCTAGGACTTTTCACATGGGGGGGGGTCACAAGCACTTAAAGAGGAGGCACTTGGGCAGATTTCTATATACCTTTGTGTTATATTTTTTTCGTTTGATTTTCTGAAGGGGGGCACGTAGCTTTGGGGGTTTTGGGGGTGAGGTGTGGTGCTGATTACGTGCCTGCATCTAGTATGTGCACATGACTACATGAATTGAACATAAAAACAATTGAAAAGTTGGTCAAAATGTAAAAGTTTTGGCGGAGGATATAAAAAGTTGTTTAGAATGTATGTGTATCTCACCATAAAAACTTTAACCTTTTTTTTTTCTTTTTGTATTTTTCAGCTTATTAGAAATTTTTCATAAAAACAGCTTCTATTTTCAAAATGGATTTCTGTAGTCAAAATAGACTGGGCTAAAGCCTCCAAATTACCATTATACTCCTCTTTTGGTACTAAATCAATTCTGTACCAGAATAGCTAACACAAATTGTGTTTGCTATTCTGGTATAGCGTTTATTAAGTACCAAAAGAGGAGTATAATGGTCATGTGAAGGCTTTAGTCCAGTCCATTTTAACTATAGAAATCCATTTTGAAAATAGAAGCTGTTTAAACAAGGTTTTGCCAGAGAGAGCTTGGTGATAATTAAAAGTTGTTGACACTGCATAACTCAAGCAAAGTGCTTTTTTGCTAATCAGAAATTTATCTTTAAAAGCCCCACCATATATTTTTGGGTAGAAATGACCACGTTAGACACTGACCCCAATAAAGTAGCCTTTGATTATACTTCTTTGCCTTCCTACATAATCTTTGTTACCCCTTTGTCTTAAATTGACCTGCTGATATTTTTTAGATCGTAATTTAAACCAGTGAGAATATCCATGTCAGAAAATTTGCATTGGATTTGGTAGTAAAAAGTACATTTCCACTAACTTGATACCCGCAAGTTAGGTTGTCGAATATTGTGAACTTATCGTTAATGCTGCAAGGGGGGGAAATGGGGAAATACAAATTGGCGTCATCTTAAATTTCTGGAAAGCCCCCTTTCGTACCTCTCTGTCAGTGCTTATAATGTAAGCGGATTCTTCATATAAACGCCTGCGAAATAAAGCCCCATGCAGGTATTGTGTCAGGTAGCAATTGACTTTATCTGTTTTCTTCCTATATATTTATCGCTTTTTTGTTTCCAGTAATATTTCTTAGTAGTAAAAAGTGTCAATTTCTTGTCATTTTTGATCGGAAAATTCTCTAAAGGCGAAACGTTGAAAGAAAAGATAGGAAACGAGTCTTTTATGATCTTTATCATTGACGTATCTCTTGCATTTATAGTGGGCAGTTAATTCCTTTTCCGAGGTATTTGAAATCGAGTAATGCTGTCCGACCCCTGATTTTGTCAGCAACGAGGAAAATAACTGTCGTTAAAAAACTGTAGTTCCCATGTCTTACACATGACAAGCACTCCTCGAAGACTTGTAAAAATATCTGTTTATACTCGATTTATGTTCTATTTTGTGTCTTCATCCCTTTCAAACTCTTAAAAAATTTCATCACTTGATGACAGGCAGGCATGCTTTTTTTTTTTTAGCTGATCACACGGCGTTTACTCTGACATAACCTCGGAATTTCCTTCCATTTCGACATGATTTTGCGGTTGACTTCACACTTTTGTCATTTTTTCCCTTTCTTATTATTAGCATTTCTTCAAATGCACTCAAATTTTGTTCTTAAGTTTTGGAAACTTAAGGTCAGTCACACCAGCGTTAATAACGTTTTTGGAAATATTTTCCTTCATGCCATCAATTTTCACAGTGAGGATGCACACACTATTATCAAATAAAGTCAAGGTTCAAAAAGGTTTACTAACTTGAAATGGATGGTCAAATATTCTTGAATGATGATCAATTTCAAGGATTTTTGTGGTCAAGCGTAGAAATAACTGGCGTAGAAATGACTGTCGTAGTAATGACTGTCGTAGAAATGACTGGTGTAGTAATGACTGGTGTAGTAATGACTGGCGCAGTAATGACAGGTGCAGTAATGACTGGCGCAGTGACTGGCGTGACTGGCGAAAATGACTGGCGAGTAATGACTGGCGAGAAATGACTAAATGACTGGCGTGACTGGCGAGAAATGACTGGCGATAATGACTGGCGTAGAAATGACTGGTGTAGTAATGACTGGTGTAGTAATGACTGGTGTAGTAATGACTGGCGCAGTAATGACAGGTGCAGTAATGACAGGTGCAGTAATGACTGGTGTAGTAATGACTGGCGTAGAAATGACTGGCGTAGAAATGACTGGTGTAGTAATGACTGGTGTAGTAATGACTGGCGCAGTAATGACAGGTGCAGTAATGACTGGTGTAGTAATGACTGGCGCAGTAATGACTGGCGCAGTGATGACTGGCGCAGTGATGACTGGCGCAGTAATGACTGGCGTAGAAATGACTGGCGTAGAAATGACTGGCGTAGAAATGACTGGCGTAGAAATGACTGGCGTAGTAATGACTGGCGTAGAAATGACTGGCGTAGAAATGACTGGCGTAGAAATGACTGGCGTAGAAATGACTGGCGAGAAATGACTGGCGAGTAACGACTGGCGAGTAACGACTGGCGAGTAACGACTGGCGTAGAAATGACTGGCGTAGAAATGACTGGCGTAGAAATGACTGGCGTAGTAATGACTGGCGATGTAATGACTGGCGTAGTAATGACTGGCGTAGTAATGACTGGCGTAGTAATGACTGGCGTAGTAACGACTGGCGTAGAAACGACTGGGGTAGTAACGACTGGCGTAGATATGACTGGCGTAGTAATGACTGGTGTAGTAATGACTGGCGTAGTAATGACTTGCGTAGAAATGACTGGCGTAGTAATGACTGGCGTAGAAATGACTGGCGTAGTAACGACTGGCGTAGTAACGACTGGCGTAGAAAGGACTGGCGTAGTAATGACTGGCGTAGTAATGACTGGCGTAGTAATGACTGGCGAAGTAATGACTGGCGAAGTAATGACTGGCGTAGTAATGACTGGCGTAGAAATGACTGGTGTAGTAATGACTGGCGTAGTAATGACTGGCGTAGTAACGACTGGCGTAGTAACGACTGGCGTAGTAATGACTGGCGTAGAAACGACTGGCGTAGTAACGACTGGCGTAGTAACGACTGGCGTAGATATGACTGGCGCAGTAACGACTGGCGTAGTAATGACTGGCGTAGTAATGACTGGCGTAGTAATGACTGGTGTAGTAATAACTGGCGAAGTAATGACTGGCGTAAAAATGACTGGCGTAGTAATGACTGGCATAGTAATGACTGGCGTAGAAACGACTGGCGTAGTAATGACTGGCGTAGAAATGACAGTCGTAGTAACGACTGGCGTAGTAATGACTGGCGTAGTAATGACTGGCGTAGAAATGACTGGCGTAGTAACGACTGGCGTAGAAACGACTGGCGCAGTAATGACTGGTGTAGTAAGTCTACTATGGAAAGTTAGCTCTTCATCCTCACATGCTTAACAATCGATAATGTACTTTAAAGAAGAAAGTTTATTTAATTTTTTTACTATTTGAATTATTTTTTCTCAAACTTTCTTCAGGTGGTAAAATATATTAGTAAAGGTAAAACCTTTACTAACTTCTGTTTTAATACTTTCCTGACATATTTAATGGTTTTTAAGCCACTAAATCACAGGACAAAATATGATAGAATAGATCAAAACTTTGAGGAATCTGAGGCTATGACGTCACAAGTAGTCAGATTTCAGTCATTTGTACACAAACTTAAAATACCTCCTACACCCCTTAAAGACCTAGGGGTTCAAAACGTGACAAGAAATTATTAAAATGATTTCACAACTTTCCTTTCATTTTCTACCACTACATGTTTAGTTTATATGAATTTCAAAACAATAAACTTTTCAATAAAAAAGTCAAAATAAAGAAATTATTGACAAAAATATGCAAATTTGCACATTTTAGGCCAAATTAGGCCAATTTATTTTAGCTTGTATTTTTTTCTTGTGATTAATGAAAAATGAGATTTTCTTACATCTTAGATTATTTGTGAGATTTCCTTTCCATTGATACCAGTCTAGTTTTTTCCTCAAAGCGAAACATGCAAAAACAATGAAAAAAATAAAATAATAACCGCTTTAATTACTAGCGGAAAAATAATAGCCGCGTGGCTGGTGCAGGGTTTGAACATGGGTCATTCGCGTGCTGTGCACAGAGACTTGCCACTAGACAAAAGTGACAAACTGTGAAAGAGGAGGCTTTATTATTTCTTAAATCTAGATGTGAATAGAGAGGGGGTACTTGCTCTTTTTGATATCAATCGAAAGTACATGGCTTGGCCTTTCTTACGATACATTTTGCATACGGTGGGTGTATTTGCAATGAGAACTTACAATTTTTCCAAAATTTTGGTCTCAAAAAAGCTAAAAATCATCAAATTTGGCACAAATTTTATCCAAAAAGTATATTGTTGGTAGGGGCAATCAAAATTCAACCGGAATTGGATACTTTGATGTCTTTGACAGTTGTTCACAGCTTTTCAAGCAAAAGCTAGGTCTGGAAGTATGGCAAGGAAGCTTTTAAAAAGGAAAAAAAAAAGAAATTTTTTTGGTTAAATTTTGTGTATTTTTTTAAAACTCTTTTTCAATCCATTTTTCCGCAAAAATCTTCAACATAGCCCCCATAAAAAAGTTATATTTTCTGAAAGAACTATTCGAGCTCTTTTGATTAATACCAAGATCACTGCTGTAATATTTGACAAAGAAAAATATTTTTTGAAAAGGTACGTGCCCAATCGAAATTGACACGCCCGGTTAACGGAATAAGATTTTTGAATGCTTTTTGCACTATTTTGTTTCTTTTATATTCCTCTTTCATATAAGATAAACTTTCGCGCCCCCTGAATTCATCCTTGAAGTCAAAGGCTAGTGGGCATCAAAAAAAAATAAAAAATTGAAAAGCTGCCGAACAAACAAGTATATTAAGTTTGGACAATTTGTTGAACTCTAAATGGCAAAGATGTTAATTGATCATTAAAATGTACTTAATTTGAGCAATGATTACATTGTAAACTTAAAGTAAATCTGTTAAAATATCTAAATATACTTTTTTTTTTTTTTATTCATATTGCTTTTTATCGTTCCATTCCTCCACATGCAAAAGCCATTATCCAACCCCCCTAGACAGTCCACTCAAATAACTTGTTGACAATTTTCAGTTTTATCTTTAAAAGCGACTTTATCCATCGTTGTACGGCATTAAATTTGTGCACCTGAAAATTGATTGGCTCTTGCGAGCGCAAATAGTTTTCTTTTTCTGGTCTGATAGATGTATCAATTACATTTAAACTTTCTGCGGCGTGACATGTTATTACTCAGTAAATTTCATCGGGATTTGTTTGCAGAGTGTAAAATCGATCATTAACCACTCCTGCCTGTCATAAATGTCCACTACCAGCGTAATCGCCCTCCGTTGCAGATTTATGTTGTGCCTATCTCACAAATTTGGCAGTTTTTGTGTAGTTTTCAATCCATCATACACCGATAAAAGCTTTCTCCTGTCCTGAGCTACACTCGGGCATTTGTGCCGGTTATCGATGGTGCATCAAAATTCAATAGCACAGCTGCGGCAGATGCACCCTCAGGCGGTTATTTTTACAGAAATGTTATCCGTTTAGAGAGAAAAGTTAAACATTGTTGAACTGTTGCCATTTTGGGAGCTGGGCAGGAAACTCAATAAGCATGTGGTGCTTGAGCCTGTATTTAAATTGTTGTATTTTTTTTAGATGAAATCCGCGGTTTGATTTCATTTAAATTTATGTACAGGCTTCATGTTGGATCGATAATTTTGACAGTTGAAAAATGCGAAAGATTGAAGAGACTTATTGAGAAATAACATTTTGTTTGTGTGATTGAGATCAAGCGATGACACATTCTTCACAAATGTCTCAAGCTGAATCTCATCATAATAGAATGAAATTATATCCCCGTGTAATTTTCCACATCTGAGGGCTGACAGGGATATTTACGGTATCAAAAATATTTAAAGATTTATCATCTAATAGTGATAAGTGAAGATTTTTCTCCAAAGCGAAATTCATATCTTTTTCTGAGAAATGCCTATCAAACATCAAAATAATCTGCAAAGCAATGTTTCTGCTGAATTTTAGATTTTTTATAGCTAATTCTTCTCAATGACTTCCAAATTTAATGTTGTAAGTTAATTACTGTAGAAATTTAGGTATACATTTCCTGATGTCTTTTAAATTTACCTTCATCAGTTTTCAGTACATGCTCCTGTTGGGAAGATCATTCACCCCATTGGGAAATATTTTGCAATATACGGTATGTACCCATGATTAGGGCCGTAATTCCTTGAGGACAGTGCCTCCCCCTCCCCCTCCCCACACTTTTCAGCAGAATTGAAAAAATCAGTACATTTTGTGGATAATTTACCTCTTGTCCCCTCTACTTTTTGGATAAAAGGCCATGTCCCCCCTGCCCTGCTCCATGCCCTGCCCTCCCCCTGCCCTGCCCCCATGGCCCTGCCCATAATCCAGCTTTAAAAATCATACATCTTTGTTGGTGAGACTTTTCAAGATCATATCTCACCAAGAATTTTTTCAATAGCATTTTCTTAATTTATTATTTAATCTATGGCCTGTTTTATTTTACCCCAGTGTATACTCAGGAATTTTAGCATTACATTTTGAAGAATATTATGAAAAGACAGGGACGGCATACTCCCAGGGGGCAGGCTCCCGGGGGCAGGCTCCCGGGGGCAGGCTCCCGGGGGCAGGCTCCCGGGGGCAGGCTCCCGGGGGCAGGCTCCCGGGGCAGGCAGGCAGGCAGGCTCGGGGCAGGCTCCCGGGGGCAGGCTCCCGGGGGCAGGCTCCCGGGGGCAGGCTCCCGGGGGCAGGCTCCCGGGGGCAGGCTCCCGGGGGCAGGCTCCCGGGGGCAGGCTCCCGGGCAGGCTCCCGGGGCAGGCTCCCGGGCAGGCTCCCGGGCAGGCTCCGGGGCAGGCTCCCGGGGCAGGCTCCCGGGCAGGCTCCCGGGGCAGGCCCCGGGGGCAGGCCCCGGGGCAGGCCCCGGGGCAGGCTCCCGGGGCAGGCTCCCGGGGCAGGCTCGGGCAGGCTCCCGGGGCAGGCTCCCGGGGGCAGGCTCCCGGGGGCAGGCTCCCGGGGGCAGGCTCCCGGGGGCAGGCTCCCGGGCAGGCCCCGGGGCAGGCTCCCGGGCAGGCCCCGGGGCAGGCTCCCGGGGCAGGCTCCCGGGGCAGGCCCGGGGCAGGCTCCCGGGGCAGGCTCCCGGGCAGGCTCCGGCAGGCTCCCGGGCAGGCTCCCGGGCAGGCTCCCGGGGGCAGGCTCCCGGGCAGGCTCCCGGGGCAGGCTCGGGGCAGGCTCGGCCCCGGCAGGCTCCCGGGGCAGGCTCCCGGGGCAGGCTCCCGGGGCAGGCTCCCAGGCTCCGGGGCAGGCTCCCGGGGCAGGCTCCCGGGGCAGGCTCGGGCAGGCTCCCGGGCAGGCTCCCGGGGCAGACTCGAGCAGACTCCGGGGCAGACTCCCGGGGCAGACTCCCGGGGCAGACTCCCGGGCAGACTCCCGGGGCAGACTCCCGGGCAGACTCCCGGGGCAGACTCCCGGGGCAGACTCCGGCAGACTCCCGGGGCAGACTCCCGGGGCAGACTCCCGGGGCAGACTCCCGGGGGCAGACTCCGCAGACTCCGGGGGCAGACTCGGGGCAGACTCCCGGGGCAGACTCGGGGCAGACTCCCGGGGCAGACTCCCGGGGCAGACTCGGGGCAGACTCCGGGGCAGACTCCCGGGGCAGACTCCGGGGCAGACTCGGGGGCAGACTCCCGGGGCAGACTCCCAGGCAGACTCCCGGGGGCAGACTCCCGGGGGCAGACTCCCGGGGGCAGACTCCCGGGGGCAGACTCCCGGGGGCAGACTCCCGGGGGCAGACTCCCGGGGCAGACTCGGGGGGCAGACTCCCGGGGCAGACTCCCGGGGCAGACTCCCGGGGCAGACTCGGGGCAGACTCCCGGGCAGACTCGGGGCAGACTCCGGGCAGACTCCCGGGCAGACTCCCGGGGCAGACTCCCGGGGCAGACTCGGGGCAGACTCCGGGCAGACTCCCGGGGGCAGACTCCGGGCAGACTCCCGGGGCAGACTCCCGGGGCAGACTCCCGGGGCAGACTCCGGGGCAGACTCCCGGGGCAGACTCCAGACTCCCCGGGGCAGACTCCGGGGCAGACTCGGGGGCAGACTCCCGGGGCAGACTCCCGGGGCAGACTCCCGGGGCAGACTCCCGGGCAGACTCCCGGGGCAGACTCCCGGGGCAGACTCCGGGCAGACTCGAGGGCAGACTCCGGGGCAGACTCCCGGGGCAGACTCCCGGGGCAGACTCCCGGGGGCAGACTCCCGGGGCAGACTCCCGGGCAGACTCCCGGGGCAGACTCCCCGGGGCAGACTCCCGGGGCAGACTCCGGGCAGACTCCCGGGGCAGACTCCCGGGGCAGACTCCCGGGGCAGACTCCCGGGGCAGACTCCGGGGCAGACTCCCGGGGCAGACTCGGGGCAGACTCCGGGGCAGACTCCCGGGGCAGACTCGGGGCAGACTCCGGGGCAGACTCCCAGCTAAGGTGAAAGTGTGTTAGTTATACATATATTAATTCATTCAAGTTGAGACATCATGATAATTAGTCCTCCCACCAGTACTTGAACACTCTGCCAGAGGCGGCGGAAGATGTTTGAATCTTGGGGGACACAGGATCTGATGGACACTTCCAACTGTCGTATTTTCAAAGCATGAAGTACAGCGGCGGTGTAGCTTTATAGGATCAACTTCCCCCTTCCCCAACCCACACCCCATCGGAAAATTTATAAACTTTTATCAGTCTGAAAATTACTAGTGACTCATTTTTCCTTCCTTTTTTAATCTAAATTCTTCAAAAATTCAAGATATTTTGGTTTAAAATTTTGTAAAATAGTACAAATTTATACCAAAATTGAAAAATTGGAAGAAGTCTTGAAATTGGAATGATTTAAATCATGATTAGCCAATTGTATTGGTCATGAATCAGAATATATTTAATGCTTAAAGTAAAGTGAAAAGCAAATAAGGGGTCCTTAGATTATTATTCTGGAGGCCATCCTTTTCTTGCTGATAAGAAATGTAACTCATTATATCAGAAGGCCTATAAATTAAACCAGGTGACCCAATTCACACCAAGTCTTCAGCATTTCAAAGATGCCCCAATAATGTAATTTGGCATGGCTCGCACACTCTAGAAAAGCCTTTAAAGAATTTTTACAAATTTTAAGCTGACTAAACAAAGGTAGACAGAGATTAAGGCTTTTTAAGTATAACAAGTTCAATATATAGGGCTGGTGGACACGCAACTTCGTCTTTAGGGGAAATTCAGAATATAATGTAGGCGCGTGAAATTTCACAATTTTATTCTTTCTCGGACGGTATTTGTGTTATTTTCTTTAATGAAAAGATCAAATATAAAGTCTTTGAAGAAAAAGTATTTCATTGTTTGAAAGGGAAGGTTCATCCTATACAAAAGGCACTTGTCCTGTTTGGAAGGGCTCTCTTCCCTCAGAAAAAGGGCACTTTTCCTCTCTGAAAAAGGGCACTTTTTAAACTCTTTAGAAAAGTGGGGAACATATTTCCTGTTTCTGTAAGGGAACCTATTAGTAAAGACTTACATATAAAAACACCCCTTTTAAATTAAATATAAATTCATGTTAGCTCATCAAGGTTGCTTTACCTAGTATGAGCTTGCCTCTAGCTTGTACGAGCTCGCTGTTATTAGCTTGTGGTGAGCTAATACCTGCTTCCAACGAACTTGTTTGTTAATTGCTCATAAAAGATCCAATTGCGTACTTGTTTGAAAGGATTAGGTCAGGGGTCAAGCAAGACCATCTTATATGAAAGAGGACTTCAAAAGAAGAAAAAAATGGTGAAGAAAGCATTCAAAAATCTTATTCAGTTAAGGAGATATTTAAAGGATTAGTTCAGGGGTCAAGCAAGTCCATCTTATATGGAAAAGGACTTCAAAAGAAACCTTATGGTAAAGAAAGGTTTCATAAATATTATTCCATTAAGGAGATATTTAAGTTTAAAGTTGGTTTCAAATGTGTAGAAACGACTGAAATCAGACTAGTTGTGACATCACAGTCTCCTCAAAAGTCTTTATGTATTCTATCATATTTTGTCCTGCAATTTTGTGGCTTAAAAACCATTGGATATGTCCGGAAAATAGTAAAACAGAATCTTGTGAGGGTATATATAAAATTTACCACCTGAAGAAATTTGAGGGAAAATAATTCAAATAGTAAAAACATTAAACAGATTTTCTTTAAGATACATTAACAATTGTTAAGAATGTGAGAATGAACATGCCAACTTTCCATAGTAGACTTACTACACCAGTCATTTCTACATAGAGTTTAAACTTGAATATCCCCTTAACGGAGCAAGATATGGAGTTTCTGCACCATTTTGTTTTGCTTTAAGTCCTCTTTCAGATAAGATCAACTTTCTTGACCCCTGAACTAATCCTTTAATTTACTACTTTGAAATAATTCCAGTTGAAGCTCATTGCAAGCTAATGGTGAGCTTAACATGACCTTGCCATTTCATACATCCATCCATCCATCCATCCATCCATCCTTTTATCCATCCATCCATCCATCCATCCATCCATCCATCCATCCATCCTTTTATCCATCCATCCATCTGTCCCCTTTGCTGTCCCCTTTGCCCTACCCCCCTTCCCCCCACTTTCTACGCTTCTACTCTATATGCTGATTTGGCCATTACAAGAGGTTTGATCAGCAAGGTTACTCATAATACAGGATGACCTGTAACATACCATTTAATGATTAATTTATTCAACAACTGGAAAACATTTGATAGTACATATTCGCTTTTCCCGCATTGTTACAATTATTCCTAAAATCCTATTCATTTATTCCTAATACCCACTTTTCCCGCATTGTTACAGTTATTCCTAAAATCCTATTTCATTCATCTTATCAGTGAAGTAATCAGAAATCATTAACATAAAATTGAAAAAAAATGAAGGAAACTTGTAGTTAATTTGTGGGAAATTTGGTCAAATTATTGGAAAGTTTGGTCAAATTATTGGAAATTTGTGTAACTTGATAAAGATTTGGCAATATTTTCTGAAAAGGAAAAATAATTCCTGAAAATGGAAGAAAATTGAAGACAATTTTCCGAACATCAAATCTAATTTGATGAAAATTGAAGGATTTTAAAGAAAAGTGCCCGAAAATTTAATAAAACTGCCCGAAAATCGAATAAAATTGCCCGAAAATTGACGAAAATTACCCAAAATGAAGGAAATAGAAGAAAAGGTCCTGAAAATTAAAAGAAGTTAAAGGAAAATTAAAGAAATATCCTGGAAACTGAAGATTTCATTTCGCTGGGAACAAAGTTATAACTAAAATTTGACAATTAAATATCTCAAAATCAACCATATACATTCATTTTTTACAGGTTATTTCCCTATAATGCATAGCATATTGTATATCCCGCTTCTTACATTTTACATGGCAGAATTTGCCGCGGGGTAAGTTGCCCCCTCTGACCCCCCACTAAATTCTTATCCCATCGTAAGATATCTATCTTTCCTGACAAAATCTACTCTAATTTTGATGTTGAGAAAAAAGTTGCATCTTAAGAATATCGACAAATTTAAAGTGAAGCATTCCTTTGCAACCAACCATCTTCAACATTCTTGTCAAAATATTGGACTCATTTTTCTAAACATTTTAATTTTCAATGTTGTTTCAATTCTCGAATAAATGATTTTCTGACAGCTCTGTCAACATTCAAGCTGTATGTCAAATGATGTTGCATTCCCATAACTTATTAAGTCCTATACCACAGACCAAAATTGACTGTCGCAATACAAAAAGCAATTGAGCGATGTCAATATTTCTTTGATTATCCTCGAATATTAATGCTTCAGGCTTTTATGTTGTGAAAGCACTTTTATCTATGAAAATAGATATGATAATACGAGAATGAAAAGATGTTCGTGATAATAATGCCATTAGAAAATATTAAAATTGCAATCCTTAAAATAACCCTTGAATAACTCATATTGACATTACAGTAATTGTAATTATTAGGAGAAATCTCATTTTTCTTTACGAGTTGTCTACAAAAGTCATAAATATTTGAGTTCTGTGAAAGATTTGCGAGATTAGCATCTCGTGGATGCGGCTTTCCTGGGGGTCAATGACTTGTAGACAATAGTCCCTTTTTGTCTTTAAATGTGATGGAAATATGATTTCTTTTAAAAATTGACGGTTTTCTTTATTTTATGGTAAATTTTTAATTTTTTTTTGCAAGGTCAGGTTTTTAAATGATTATTTTTGGGAGGGAGGAAATCATTAATTTTAATACGAGGAGTATGTATGACAAGTTGCAGAAAGGGTTATGAGTTGCAGTAAACTTTATGGACAAAAGTAAGAAGTGCTGTCAAAGTTCAAACAGGATTGTTTCATTTTGAAAGTAGGGGTGTAAATGAGTTGTACACACATACACTTACAGAGAAAGCATGTACTAGTATGTACTAAATATGTAAATATGTATGAACCTTTAAATTAGTTTTGTTTCTCTGGCTATGGAGAGTGTTTACTTCAAATTTCTGAACTTTTCTTTTGTGGTGGGGGGTCCAATTACTGTGAATTTTGAAAACAAATTTGAAAACAAAACAAAAAACTGCTGATGGCTTAATTTTTTCTCCAACATAACGGTTTTTAAACTGTTCGTGGCTTAAATTGAATGAAGGGCAAAAAAACAACTGTCATTGCCTCAAAATCTGGACCCTTTAACCAACATTTCTCAAGTCAATCTTTTTACCATATGGGGAACCATGAGAGGGGAAGGGGGAAGGGGATTGAACGGCAGGGTTGACCCAGACTATATAAATGGTTTGTTTACAAGGAAACAGCCATCATAGATTAACATTTTATAATAACTGCATATTTTCTCAACTACAAAAATACTAGAATTGTGATAAGTAAATCATTAATCGTAATTTAGGCCTTGGAAAGGATTCTTAATGCAAAAATTTTCACAAACAACCAGATGATCTGATTGGATGATCATTTCTGCGTTATATTGCGTTAAGAATTGTTGGCCCTTAGACCCCTCCAACCCGACACCCTTAATTTTCTCAAAATCAGGGGTAATCCACACCATTCAACGTGAGAGACTTGACAATTTATTGACTAGCAACCAGCTATTGTTACACCAAACACAACACATGGGCAATCTATACTTTTTTAACTGACAGCATTTTCATAGTCTATTCACAGTTCACTTGTTAGCAACCAACTACTGTTACACTGTACATATCTGGGGCTCAAGCTACTTAACTGCTGTTCAGTGATGTGAATCAGATTTGTTGTTGGCTGAGCCTAAATATAAATATACATTATATGCTTGGGAAGACTTTGTGCAAAACCCATGAATGATTGATGGACCATTCTTCATAAGGATGGTTATTTCCTCATAGATAGATCAATTTCCAGTCAAGAATCTTTGCTTAAAGGATCTGCATTTTTTCAAATTGTATGTACCCTCTCTTCAAAGAAAATTGGGCAGCTGTAGCAGGTGCGAATTCAGACCACATACTACCCTTTCAGACCACATACCCTCCACATTTAGTCCCTTTTTGCTATAAGTTTCCATTTTAATTAAAATTACGGTTGATAATGGTATCTACAAAGTCTAGAGCTAGAGTGTGCGAAGAATAACGCCTTGGCAATTGGTTTTGCACAAAGAGTATCAAACCTCATGCACAACAGAACAAAAGTTTATCGGAACTGATGTCTGCCCCCCTACCCCCTCCCCCTCCCCTTTTGGAAAATCCTGGATCCGCGTCTGTGTAATTATATATATATATATATCCATTTAAAAATATTTATCGAGTTCCAATGACAGAAAAAGGTGATTAAATATACACACTTTATGAACAAACAATTGTTTGATAAATAGTTGAATTGTCAGCAAATCTATAAATTGATCTCTTTAGATTAATACAACTGCTCACCATTCCGATCAAACCCACCATCCACAACCTTTCCTGTGTCGACAACATTTACATTACCTGCCATAGAATAGGTCATACACACCTCACTCACTCCCACCTTCTTCCAACCCCTCTGCACCCTCACAATCCATCACGTCCTCCTTGCTTTCCCCCTGTACAACCTTCCCAGAGCTTCCCTCGCTCCCCACAACTCAATAGCCGAGCTCTTCCAGAAAAATTATGCGGATAAAATTATTTCCTTCCTTCATCATGCTTCCCTTTACAACCATATTTAGTCCTCTAACACCCCCTTTCTCTACTTTATTTTTCATGCACTTCCTCTCTCGATCCCAGCTTTTTGGCTTTTAGTTCCTAAGTTTCTCTCATTTTCCCTTTGTGTTCTTTCGTTCCTACCTCTGGAATGATCTAACCTCTCAGGCCGATTTGACCCTTGTGTCGTGTTGCCGTTAAGCCATCATCAAACAAACAAACAAACAACTGCTGATTAACAAATCAAAAATCATGTTTTAAGAACATTATGAAAGAAAATATCGCCATCATAATTGGATATCGTGATGCGCTGTAGTTCTGCCCAAGGTTAGCGCAACTTTGCGTCACATACTAATGAGATATTTTACCCTCATGAGAAGTTTAGGAACCGTTTCCTCAGAGAAAAGAAGTCATTTTCATAAAGTGAATTAAACAAATTATGCGGTGCAAGTAGTGAGGTGGGTGCAGGATCACCCCAGGATCGGACCTTGAGGATCAGCCCCAGGATCGGACCTTGAGGATCAGCCCCAGGATCGGACCTTGAGGATCAGCCCCAGGATCGGACCTTGAGGATCAGCCCCAGGATTGGACCTTGAGGATCACCCCCAGGATCGGACCTTGAGGATCAGCCCCAGGATCGGACCTTGAGGATCAGCCCCAGGATCGGACCTTGAGGATCAGCCCCAGGATCGGACCTTGAGGATCACCCCTCTAGGATCAACCCCTCCAAGATCACCCCTTGAAGATCTACCGTTCAGGATCAGCCCCTCGAGGATCACCCCTCCAAGATTACCCCTCCAAGATTACCTCTCCAAGATTACCCCTTAAGGATTACCCCTCCAAGATTACCCCTCCAAGATCAGCCCTTAAGATCAGCCCTTAAGATTACCCCTCCAAGATCAGCCCTTAAGATCAGCACGGTACGAAAAATAAGTTCAAAGCAGGGAAAGGCATCAACTTAAAGAAGGAAGAATGGGAAAAGTTGCATGAACTAGCACCGCAGATTCAGAGGGTTGCTGAAACATTGAACAATAAATATTGAACATTAAAGTATTGTAAAGTGCATGACAAGAGTGAAAAGAATGAAATAATGACATAACAAAGACTATTGTTGGTTTTTTTCTCTTTTATTCATAGTCTACTTCTAGTATTTTTTCATACACGGCAAATAAAATTAAGATATTATATTATAACAAAATCTATAACAAAATCTATAACATGCTTTATGTAGTCCGGCCTTAGCTCTTTGCTGCACCATTGAAACATTAAAGAGGGTTCATCTATACAGGAAAATGTCTTTCGATAAATCCGTGAACAAGCTGATCATTAGTTTCGGGATCCTTTGTAAACCAAGACAAAATCCTCTCCATTGCTATACCTCGACAGCGATGTAGGAGGAAGAAAATAGTGTATTGTCCGCAAACGGTAGAATAAAACCCTTGAAATTGACGATGATTCTGTCGATAGGAAACACAATATCTATTTAAAAGGCTTTTATGTCTGGTACAAGAGAGGGTGGCAATCCATAAGAATCAAAATAATCTCCCATCCTATCCTTCGAAATGTAGATTGCTATCCAATGACTTCCAGGAAGGTGGCTTGGGTCCAAATTGACGACAACGGCACACGGCACTTGAGGTTTGAAATGGTGTAAATGGTCCGAGGCAAATACGCCTTGAAAGTCAGATTTTGAAAACGGATCCGTTTTCAGTACATGTGAAATCTGATTAGTATTCATGGTTTAACTGGTGTAATCAAAGATGACATTCCGTGATTTATCAACTTCTATAATGTTGTCTAATTCGCCATAGACAAGCACATTGATGGTTGTAGTTAGGGCTGAGCAAATTGCAGCTCTAGGCGAAGATTTCCCTGCTTGACTAGATTGAAGTGTCCTCCACTAGACAAATCCGGGGTTAAGTTAAAATCATACAGTGCGTACCCCTTGGATATTCTTCTCGACTGAGACCATTTCCTTCATCTTTATTCATTTTATCTGTACCAGAAAATAAGGTGTGATAAGCTCTGATGTAGTTTCCTCCTTCATAGTCCGGTTTGAGCGGTTTGTAAGGAATCTGTTCTCCATCCACATAGACAGCCAGGAAGTTTGCCCCAAAGTTGTCAAAATTAAAGGGATTCTGCTGATAAGATCCATTAAATGCTGTGTTGCGAACACAACCGATAATCAGTCTCTTAGGAGCTGACCCAAGAATATATGATCTTGCACATAGGACATGTTTCCGGCTGGAATAGATAACATCTTTGTCACAACTCGTCTGATTGGATACTTGGCACTGGCTTTAGCTAGTGCCTTTTCATGACCCAACGACACAGAGGGGTTTAATTTGACTCTTCTTACAAACAAAGAGGCATCGCTGATGACAACTTTGTAGGCTTCATCAGCATCTCCAGACATTAAACAAAAAGCATCTTTACTCTTGATGAGTTTAAGTTTAAGATTGACTCCATTTAACAAGTATTTTTCTTGAAAGAATATGTCACTATGAATGGGTCCAAGCATATCCACGGTCTTGCCTGCTTTAATGAAAGAGTGTCTCTTCTTCAGACCAGTATTGACAGCATTACCTTCGGCCAATGGGTTAACTTGATCCATACACCCTGCCGTATCTTTGTAAAAGAGGGAGGTGGTCAACTGACTCTCCTTTGCTTGTGATCCATAACTCAATAAGGTTTCGATCATGGCACGGTACGGGTAAGTCGGTGTAGAGGGTGATATCAGTCGTTCATTAAGTGAGACATCGATTTGGCTGAACAGAGACTGCATGAACAGATTGACGGGCCCTACTTTGGCAGTGTCTGGGATAACTTCTCCTGTGGCAGTTGTAATTTTAGCTCTGACATACAGCTGCGTCTGGGACAAGTCGATATATTCCTCGGTAGATCCCGAAACATAAAACTCGATAGGTCCACTGTCCGTGATATTGGCAATAGGGTGATACTCTACCCATTGGCCTTTCTCTATACTAGTCTGGGTAGGTGGTATGACAAAGAGATCTAGTTCGGACTTAGTACATTCACACGAATGTTCATGCAAAAAGACATATTGATTAATCAAATATATCGGAGACCTTTTCACTCTCTTGACCCGTTGACGACTGACAGTTGTTGGTTTGCGTCCCCGTTTTTATTAGTTGTTGTCGCACGGGCCACCACTCTCCTCGCTACTCTTTTTCCAGCCGCGGTTGCTCTTGATTTTGCAGCTTCTTTAATAGACCTTCCATCAAAAACATCTCCAGCAATTTCGACACCTGTGCGTAGCGCTTCCTTTCCCAATGCTTTAGCACCTTTCTTAAGCAGCGGAACAGCAGAGCGAAATAAACTTCCTAATATGTTGCCTAGCCCATGCCCCTGCTGAGCCTGCGCCCCGAAAGACGGGCAAACCATGACCAACCTGATGAAGGTAGTAATTTTCATAATC
The DNA here is from genome assembly GCA_020152595.1 of Chiridota heheva. Lineage (NCBI taxonomy): Eukaryota > Metazoa > Echinodermata > Holothuroidea > Apodida > Chiridotidae > Chiridota > Chiridota heheva. The sequence continues at coordinate 782,875 of JAIGNY010000818.1, read as the reverse complement.
GCTGGAATTGCTATGAAAATTAGGTGAACGCATTTTCAAACAAATTGTGGAGCTCTACGAAGTCGAAAGTGAAGTGTCGTGATCACGTTACCACGCACGAATGGTATGCTGCGTCCAATACTATCCCTTATATCAACTTCTACCGTGTCAAAATACTTTTGTTTCACCGGATGATAATAGATATTCGAATATATCGCACTGATGTCATCTCCAAATCTTCCTTTGACGTTGACAACGCGAAGGAGCGGTACCTTTGTATGTCCTACGGCATGAGCTTCCACAATGTCGCAATACACATACAGATTATGAATATGTCTAAGATCTAAAGGTTTTTCTATGGTAAGACTCTTTGTAACGATGGTCGTTGACTTGAATCCCAACATTTCAGCTAATCTGCCTTGAAATTTTACTTGACTATTTTCAGCCAGCTCGATGCGCAACCTGCTGTCCTTATCGTTGTACTCATAGCGAATCTCTTCAGGATAATTTGTTTCTAACAGTTTGACAATGTCCCGTGTGTTATCATAATAGCCGGATGGTAGTGCTTTTGTCCACCATTGATGTCCGTTTACAGTGTAGCTATATTTAGAATTTTTGTCAATGTTATACCACTGGTGAGGAAAGATAATTTCAGCCAGGCCAACTTCCCACTGACCCTCCAACGTGATAGGTCTTGAGAGCTTAACGCGATAGTTTGTAAGAGTATTTTCTGGATGTTCGATCGGAGAACTGTTGCTTGGAAGTGTAACGTAAAATGAAGCCATGTCTGTCGCCTCACCACTCACTCTTGAAATGAAAAATAACATTTACTGACTACGTTTTTTAAATGTTTTTATATCTGTAGACGTCTTGGACCCAGCTGTTAAATTTTTTGGATAACCCATCCATTTTACGAAGAACTCTGTTTTGCCATTCCGACGTCGACGACTTAGAATTTTTCGATGCGATAAGTGTGATCTTCCTTTGACACTTTTTGAAGTTCATGGGAATAAAAGGTTCCTTGAATGAGATCTCCTTCAGCATCTTCAAGCGTATACACTATAGGGTTGCGTGGAATGACTTTGCTCACAGTGAATATTTCGTCCGTCCATTGCGGAAGATAACCTTTACGAAAAGGTTGAGTTGCCATACTTATGCGAACAAGTTCACCAATGTTGTACTTTGAGTGCATTACTTCTTCGTTTGTGCCATACAGCTTGTGCCATACTGCCTCTTGATTATGGTGATTCACTTCTTGTGGAGCCATTCCGATACTTCGATGGATTCGTTTATTGTAGCCTGCTAGAAACTGTTGCAACACCCCTAAGAATACTCGTGTTCCATTTGCTGTAAAATAGCGCCACATTTTCGATTTGAGCGTTCGATTAAAACGTTCCACAATAGAGGCCTTTGTTTCATTTTGCGTGGTAAAAAATGTACCTGGTTCTTACGGAGGAACTGCTGGAATGTTCGATTCAAAAATTCGCTGCCTTTGTCTGTTTGTAATGTCTTGGGCTTTCGATTCTTCTCTTTGAAAATAGATTGAAAGGCTCGAACGATGCTTTTTCCCGTCTTATCCTTCAAAGACCGGGCCCAGGCAAATTTGGAGAAAATGTCAATGCATGTCAGAATGTATCGATGACCTTTGTTATATTTTGAAAATGTGGCCATATCAACCAAGTCTGTTTGCCACTGGCTGTCGATGCCTGAAACAATGACCCTATTTCGTTTAAAACGAGTCCGTCGAGGTTTGTGAAGTGTGTAAGTCTCTCTACCGCTGAGCCATGTTTTGATATCTTTCACACTAATGCTCTTCTTGTCCCGTTGTACTGCTCGATAAATGGCACTCACGCCGCCATAGGCGGCAGGATGTGATGGGTCGTAGTACAGATCTGTGAGGTATTTGTCCATCAGGTTGTTTTTCTACGAGCACAGAGCTTCCACAACATGCAGAAAAACAGAATATTTTACGTAATGACAGTTTCAACGAGAGACCTTTTACTGGGAAACAGCCCATGATACTTTCACACTGACAACTGATTGACAGACAGTTATGTCGTGAGCTTTAATATCTTTCCCAATGCATCTTGGTCTTTTTTCGTTTTTGAAGGGTCTTGGGTAAATGGTGAGCTATTCCATATAAGTCATTTGATGCGTCATCCCTGTCGGTTGCTGGAGGTGCTGGTTGACCACGTTTTTTCTTAATCTCTGTTTCTGGATTTCTCAATCTCTCGATATCTTGCCAACGCTCTGGATTGCCGATCAATTCACGGGGCATATTCAACTGTGCCAAACCTGTGGTGAAATTGTTCATGCCTATGGGTGTTGGCGATTTTCGCTTGCGTACCACATCATTCACCAAATCAACCATATGAGAGCCTTTTACGGTTTGTCCATTGACAAGTAATTCGCCTTTTTCATTCCAACCGAGAACACTCCCACTGATTTTTTTTAGCAATTGTGCTGCTTTACTCTTAAAAGCTTTAGGAACACTGTCTATAACATCTCTTTCAATGGTGGCGTGTTGTTCGCGCGCATCAACTTGGGTGTCAGACTGGGTGGGAAGAAGTCGTACAGCAGGAGGTTCCTTGGCTTTCGTCTCGTACATTAGGTAGCGTTGTAATAGATCGGCGTAACGTTTCATTTTACTTGCGTCGTCATTAGTGGTATCATCAAGCAGCGTTGATAACTGATCCTCTAATTCTCGCCTTTTGGTTTGTTCCGGTGAATGACTTGAGGCTGTTTTTATACGAGCAATATAGTCAGGGGACACTAGTACAAGTTTTTCGTATGCTCCATTATTTTTTGAACAAAAGACTTCCAAGGACACCAATGAGGGGTGGTAATATGGCGGCCAGGACTGAACCCCCTTTTGGAGCAAAATCTTCTTTTTAGCTGCCACTGCCACCCTGCGATTGGCAAGTTTGCGTAACTGGTGACGATGTTTAGTCAGTTTCTGTTTTTGATGTTTCTTTAATTGAATATTACCATTCAGAGTATTCAAGGCCCCTTCGCAAAGACACGTAATCAGTTCTTTTGAAGCACCTTGGATGATACCTTGTCGTTGTTTTGGGGACCCTTTTGCTAATACATGCAAGTAAGGACCCTGTTTACGCCAACGCTGCATGGTGACAGAATGAGCTTAAAAGTGGTTGTCACTTTCTTTTAACTATTTTTTTACGTAGGCATACTGAATTTCATCTGGAAATATTTGGGTTCTAAGTCGATAGTTTTCATGGGTATTCGTTTTAAGATCAATGAATAGATATCCGTAAGGTTTGCTTGTGGCGTCATGATAGGCCTCCTGAAGGTGTTTGGGTTTTCCAGGAAACATTTGACGAGCCAGGTAGGAAATTTGGGATGCATCTCTAGGATTTTTGAATAATATGAGATAATGCGAATTCAGGCTAATAGTTCGACTTTCACGACCTTGGTGAAATAAGTTTTGACTGACTAAAATAACTGACAAATTTTTATGGTGGCTTCCTTTGGTAAACAGATTACTAATTTTCTTGTCACTAGCAGTTTCCGACATCAAATCATCAAGAATAATCAGATTACGCTTTGATTTGTTTAGATATTCGTCAAAGGAAGTTGGCACCCCTTCTATGAATTGAATATTTGAACCTAAAGTATGACTAAGATTATCATAGAGAGCTTGAAATTCCCCATAGAACCACAAAATAACCTCTGGGGGCTCTTTGATAAGTTTGTGAGCATGGGTCAATAATCGACTCAAAAAGATTGTCTTCCCACTCTGAGTTGGTCCAGCAATCACACATGTGAAGGGGTGTTGTAGTCTTGGATCCATGATAGTAAATGATAAGGGACGAAGAAGGCTTTAGAATTATAAAGCAGCAAGGCAAAAAGGCTTCAAACAAAATATTTAAAATTTTCTGAAAGTTATCTATTACACTATGCGGTAAAACAAATTCACACAATATCTTTGTACAGATAAAACATACACAATGAGGTAGTAACTTGTATTGATACAATCATGACACATCAAACTTATTTTCTAAAATATTTGCACTTCAACAATTGGTACCACCAGAAAGACCATACGCAATATCATATATTCATATATTTATACAATAAATACACATCAAACTTATTCTTACAATATTTGCACTTTATACAATCACCATCACCACCACCTTAGCTACACAGTGTTTCTCTCAATGTTATTTACAAACATTTAAATATTTTTTAGTTCAAACTAACTTATCCCCCCCCGAAACAATAAAAACATTTGCTGGACAAGGATACAATCCCATCCCCCCCAAACTCAATTTGAACAACGAGGTGTATGATTCTTTAAGTTTCTGTTTCATTTCTGGTGTTTAAAATCCTCCAAAGTCTGCAGCAGGCAATATACGCTGAGAGCATTGAAAAGTGTTGGGAATACTGTAAATCGATATTTGTAATGAGTGAAAAAAATGCCCTTCATAATGATTAAGAAACATGGTTGATGGATATCGGCAGGGCGATCGCCGTATCAATTTAGCAATAATTTCAGATTTGTTAGTTTTCTCGTTAGTCTGGGGGTTTAATTCGTAAACATAAATATTGATTTTAAAGATTTTTTCGAGTTCTCCCAATTCTAGAAATGTAACCCCTTTAAATGTTGTTACAGCTGCCGCACTATTTATATACTTTTGGTATTTCGAAAATAGTTGTTTTGGAGTTTCCTGGGTACTTGCTTCATCACCTTTAAGGTGATAGGCAAGACATCTAAAAACACAAATTATCCTGATATGGGCGGTTTGTTTTCGGCCTTGAGACCATAGACAAAATAAAGCGATTATTTTTGAGGTAGTCCGGGAATGAGTCGGGTGAACCCCCTATGATTGGATAAGGACCAAGTTTTGTGACAAACATAGTGACATTTGTAATGAAATCAAAAACCCAGGCACTATCTTCTCTGTGTTGAAACAACACTTCTTCAAAATCTTTAGCTTTTAATTGAACTAAAAACTCATCTAAATCTCTGTAACTACCGATTACAAAGGGGCGGTCAAATAACAGATAATTATTAGACGAGCTGTGAAAATATCTCAGTTCGCCGGTAATTTTGTTTCGTAAGACAAATCCAAAAGCTAAATTAAATTTATAATGGTTCGATTGGTCTCTATGTATAGATTGTACAAGACGCTCTAATGCGTCATGACTCAAATTACTAAGTCTAAAATTATACGTATCTTGCACTCTGTTCTGTCTGCTGTAATGGGTTCTAATCGCACCCCAATTTTCCCTATATAACTGCCGCAATGGGTGGGGCATATCTACTTCAAAATCATCTGAAAATTCTTCAGGATCTTCTGGCTGTGGCGGTGCTGGTGCTGGCGGTAGCGGTGCTGGTGGCGGTGGTGGTGGTGGCTGTGACGGTGGTGGCTGTGGAGGTGCTGGTGGTAGCGATGCTGGTGGCGTGGTGGTGGCAGTGGTGATGGTGCTTGTGGTGATGGTGCTCGTGGTGGACGTTCTTTGGCAGTCTTTTTATTCAAGCTGTTCTGCGACAAAGAAAACAAAATTGTACATCGTATTTCATAGGATTGATTCTACCCTGATAAGCAAAACATAAAGAGAAAGCGTGTGTGATAGGACTTAAAAAAAGAGTTTTTTTTTACCTGACTAGTTGGTTTATCACAGACTTGTCGTCGGTGCCGAGTTAAATTACTTTTCGTCTTGAAAGACTTTTCACAGTCCGCACATGAGAAAAGTTGCGAAGAATGCACCGATTTCAGGTGTGCATTAAGGCTTTTCTTGCTTGCACAAGACTTCTTACAACCGTTTGGGCATGCAAACTGTAAAAGAATAGTAAAAATAATAATGTTAAAAATAATGATAACGATAATGTGAAAGTTTTTCAATGCAAATAAATAAATCTCTACTTCAAATCTCTTAATACATATGTTCAACTCAATTAAATAAATCTCTTAAATATACTTTCAACTCATAGAAATAACTCTTTAACATATGTGATAAATGTAGACCTACCTCTGACTTTCTTTTTGGACGGACCTGGTACATCGTGGTCAGACAGGTCTTCAGCGGGTTCTTTTACGAGGGGAAATTCTTCGGCCGTAAGGCTGGGTAACTTTTCAGCTGTGCTGCGGGGTACCTCTTCTGTTACCATGCGTGGTAGCTGTGCTAATTTCGCATTTTCAGCATTTTCCCTTTTGCTAGCTCTGCAAAAGAAATCCAGAGAAATTAAACTATTATTTTTTGAAGTAATACAAGGGTGATTATAACTACTCTTTTTTGTGTGTCATTCAAAATGCCCTTAAATCCATGTCAGTTTTTCTCTACAAAAATATATCAAAACGTTACGTCCTCTAGACTTTTGTACTAAATTACAACAAAAAAAAAGATTAAAAGATAAAGAAAAATTAATCAATTAACTTTGCAGTTTTGAACATTTTACAAAAAAATTAAATGTTATATAAGCGCATTAAAAAAACTCATTCTTATTCTTTCGAATCCAAGACTATTTTTTCAACATTTGTACATGATATTCTTTATAAAAAACTCTTTTATTTTTCGTTATCCTTTCAAATATTACTTGTGTAAAGTATTTCTTTCAGATGTAAAAGTATGACAATTTTAAAAAGAAATTCTAAAAATTGACCAACAGCTTTGTTAAACATATTTGAAAAGGCTTTAAAGGAAAATCAAAAATAACTTTAAAGAAAATATTGGTTGAAAAAATAAAAAAAAAAAAAAAATATATAAAATGAGGAAATGATAATAAGTTTGTTGTAACAAACTTACTGCTTTTGAAAAATTCTTTCTTCAATCTTTTTGCTCTTTCTTGACGCTCTACCCTCTCCAAAGCTTCGAGGAGAATCGCCTCATCTTCTTCGGGCCAAATTATTTCTTCTTCCCGATTTCCAGCCATATTAGAAGAACTCAGTTCTTTTTATTTTGGCAGAGTATGAAATTGACTGCGAAGTATCCGTATTTATATTCTTTTTATGACCTATATTTAGACCTGACTTACTTTTCTCTGTTTAAGAATTAAGATTGCACCATCTTCATCCCATTTGAACAAATTTAATCTATTTTTAACCTTGCGTATTCTTACATCATAGTTCTGACGTCATCTACCATTATATCATCTTGTTATAAAAACATCAAACAAATGCAAATATTAAGACACTCTCCACCAGACCTGTCATGGCCAACATCAACCCTTTCATCGAAAAACTCAAAAACTTGCTGGAACAGACTTTTCTCAATCAAGTCTTAGAAAAAGTAACCATTTTCTGATAGAATCCTGCAGTGGCTGCAAGTCTGAGGGTGGGAATCAAGAAGAGCATAGCTGTGTCAGCAAACCAATAGACTCATGGATGATTCTCAGTGCGATACAGACATTGACCAACGCAGAAGTTATTCCTCTCTTTATAAAAACAAGCCTGTTTCTAATGTTGAATCCCAAAAGCTGGACAATGTTGTGGACGAATTGAATCTCATTCGTCAGCAATGAACTCATCTGACTCCAACATGGGAGGATGTCAAAATGTTCAACAACACAATGGCACCCGAATGGTCCTTGGCGCTACAAACAGCACGAATGGCAATTGCTTTGGACAATCATTTTCGAAGGAAATTGAATGCAGCCCATGTTATCACAGAATCTTTGAACGAGATATTCCAGTAAAGAACTACACCGACATCTTACCTTGGGCATGATGTTCGATATGATACAGTGGAGATACCATGATATAGCTTCTTATGAACAATGCTCTGTACCTGTTTGGCGAGAAGATGATGGGATGTGTCTCTTCTTAGAATTTGTAAGAAATATAGCCAAAACGGTGCTAGACATGGATTCATACAAACTGTTACCTTGGGCTGAGTTAAAAAGGCTGAATCAAACGACGACACTGTCGCTGGTGTTGTGACTGCAGCAAAACAAGCTTTGGGACATAGTGAAAATGTCAGTCCATACCAAATCATCATCCTTTCACTCTTTATTGCAGATTTGTGTCGACAACACCGCTAGCAGATACCAATGAAAAACTCTTTAATGAACTTTTGCATGCTGTGATGCCACTGATATGGCAAAAATCGTGTGATTGGAAAGCTTGGATGCATGATCAAAAGAAAGGAGACTGTAAAATGTATCTTAAAAGATTAATGTTGCTTGGAATTCCATTGTTGTTGTATTTATCATTTTTCTGAGTGTGTCATAGAATATACATTACCACCATAAAATCAGTGTTCTTTTTATTCTTTTCAATTTCCTTGATTTTAATTTTTTCTATCGAATAACCCTGATGGTATAAGCGATCCTGAAGGAGTGATCCTGAAGGGGTAATCTTAAGGGCTGATCTTAAGGGCTGATCTTGGAGGGGTAATCTTGGAGGGGTAATCCTTAAGGGGTAATCTTGGAGAGGTAATCTTGGAGGGGTAATCTTGGAGGGGTGATCCTGGACGGTAGATCTTCAAGGGGTGATCTTGGAGGGGTTGATCCTGGACGGTAGATCTTCAAGGGCTGATCCTGGACGGTAGATCTTGGAGGGGTTGATCCTAGAGGGGTGATCCTCGAGGGGCTGATCCTGGACGGTAGATCTTCAAGGTCCGATCCTGGGGGTGATCCTCAAGGTTCATCCTGGGGCTGATCCTCAAGGTCCGATCCTGGGCTGATCCTCAAGGTCCGATCCTGGGGCTGATCTCTCAAGGTCCGATCCTGGGGCTGATCCTCAAGGTCCGATCCTGGGGCTGATCCTCAAGGTCCGATCCTGGGGCTGATCCTCAAGGTCCAATCCTGGGGTGATCTCAAGGTCCGATCCTGGGCTGATCTCAAGGTCCGATCCTGGGGCTGATCTCAAGGTCCGATCCTGGGGCTGATCTCAAGGTCCGATCCTGGGGCTGATCTCAAGGTCCGATCCTGGGGCTGATCTCAAGGTCCGATCCTGGGGCTGATCTCAAGGTCCGATCTCTGGGGCTGATCTCAAGGTCCGATCTCTGGGCTGATCTCAAGGTCCAATCCTGGGGGTGATCTCAAGGTCCGATCCTGGGGCTGATCTCAAGGTCCGATCTCTGGGGCTGATCTCAAGGTCCGATCCTGGGCTGATCTCAAGGTCCGATCCTGGGGCTGATCTCAAGGTCCGATCCTGGGGCTGATCTCAAGGTCCAATCCTGGGGGGTTGATCTCAAGGTCCAATCCTGGGGGTGATCTCAAGGTCCGATCCTGGGCTGATCTCAAGGTCCGATCTCTGGGGCTGATCTCAAGGTCCGATCCTGGGGCTGATCTCAAGGTCCGATCCTGGGGCTGATCTCAAGGTCCGATCCTGGGGCTGATCTCAAGGTCCGATCCTGGGGCTGATCTCAAGGTCCGATCCTGGGGCTGATCTCAAGGTCCAATCCTGGGGGGTGATCTCAAGGTCCGATCCTGGGGTGATCTCAAGGTCCGATCTCTGGGGCTGATCTCAAGGTCCGATCCTGGGGCTGATCTCAAGGTCCGATCTCTGGGTGATCTCAAGGTCCGATCCTGGGGCTGATCTCAAGGTCCGATCCTGGGGCTGATCTCAAGGTCCGATCCTGGGGCTGATCTCAAGGTCCGATCCTGGGGCTGATCCTCAAGGTCCGATCCTGGGGCTGATCCTCAAGGTCCGATCCTGGGGCTGATCCTCAAGGTCCGATCCTGGGGCTGATCCTCAAGGTCCGATCCTGGGGCTGATCCTCAAGGTCCGATCCTGGGGGGGGGGTGATCCTGCACCCACTATACTACTGGTGCACGAAAGTGTTATTTCAAAATGTATAATTATGTACAAAGCTTTAATAGCTCTGTTTCAAATAGGCAGAAATGTTACAGGCAATTCTGTCTGTTTTTGAATTGCTGAAGATACTTTAGGCAGATATCTAAAGAAAGAGAGGCTTTTTTTTCCCCTTCCCCCTTTACTGGTGTCATAAATTTGCATATTTTTTGAATAATTTGTCCTGAAGGTAAACCAACATATTTTTCATCTATTTTGATGGAATTTTCATTGTTTTTGGAAGGTTCAATACTACCAAAGATAGTAAAATGGTGTAGATGGCAGATAGAAGAAAAATCTTCAATTGTTTTTTGCTGAATCTTTGTCACTGAAAATGATGAGAATGTTCATTCCTGATAGAATTTGATTGAGGTACGGTAAAGAATAAAAACAATTTTGGTCAACTTTAATTTGCTGTACTGCTTGAACGAATTATGATGTGATTAAAAAGCAAAAGATTTGCATTCTACCAGTGCCACCAATAGGGGGGACATGTTACTTATGATCCTGGGCTCATGCATGGGAGCACCTAAATGTACTGGAGTATATTTTATGGGACTAAAAAAAGTAAAATGACACTTAAAAAACACAACCACGGGCAAAAATTGGGCAAAACTTAATTACTTCACAATGGGGAAAGTGGTATAAATTGAACAAAAAAAATGGCTCATCAAAATTGTTCAATATGATTAATATGAGGCTCCAAAATGTGATTTTTTTCAAAGGCAGCCCTGCATTCTACTATATTTACTTAGCTTTGGAAGTGTAACCTTTCCCTTACAGAAAAAAATAACTCACAGCAATCTTGCAGCAAGGTAACCATTGTTAGCTTGTGCAAACTTGCTGCAAGCTTGCAGCAAGCTAGTATTTGGGACAAATGCAAGATTGCTGGTTTGTGCAAACTAACATTAGCTTGCGCGAGCTAGCAAAAAATATTTGTTAGCTTGAGCAAACTTGCAGAAAGTTTTTGTGAGCTTGCGGAAAGGTTTTTGCTAGCTTGCGCAAGCTAATAAATTTTCATTTGTTCCAGATATTAGCTTGCTGCAAGCTTGTCACAAGGTTGCTGCAAGCTTGTCGCAAGCGCAAGATTGCAGCAAGTTTGCACAAGCTAAAAATGTATGCAAGCTTGCTGCAACCCAGTTTTTCTGTAAGGGACAGGATAGGGCCAGCTAGGACAAAGGGAGACTACAAGATGAGATGCATGTGTGCAGCCTCATTAATAGATAATTTCAACTGGAGGGGTGGTGGAGGGGGGTAACATATGAGATTTACTGATGGCCTCAAATGGGCATCCTATTTAAAAACTGCCTCCCTATAAAAAAGTTGATAATCAAAAATCAGTATTTTTACAGACCTGTTACCAGATTGACCAACTAATCTCAAATTGTACCCATGAGTCTCGTACACCCTTGGTATTTACGCTCCTGCATGTGTGCAGAAAAAGTATACTGTTACATTAAACAGCATTCTTATCTGAACCTCTGTTTTTACCTGAAGCATTTTGGTAGAGTCTGAACCTAGTAATCTTGGTTATGTATAATACTATTAATGTAAAAATAATGCATATCACGGTATAGGCCTGCCAGTGCGAGCAACAAGTGTTATTCATGTTTGAAGGTCATAAAGCTATTGAACAATGCGACTTAAAGTGCATGACTGTACTAGTGTCTTCCCTTCCTTAAGTTTGGATTGAATATTTACAGTGTTGAGAACAGCACACTGTTGGTGGAATATGGAAAATTACAAGACGTATTTGTTCATTAAGATTTCATGAAGAAAAGTTATGATTTATTTATTGTTTAAAATGTTAAAATATTATTGTTTTGTTTCTGTGATTCAGCCAAGTGTGTAGCGTTTCTTCCCCAACCCCAACCCACCACACCCCCTCCCCTTAAAATGTTAAAATATTGTTGTTTTGTTTCTGTGATTCAGCCAAGTGTGTAGCGATCCTCCCCCTCCCCCAACCCACCACACCCCCTCCTCCCCAAAATGTTAAAATATTGTAGTTTTGTTTCTGTGATTCAGCCAAGTGTGTAGCGATCCATGAGTTTTGCATTAAATATTCAGTCACATGTAGGTACATATGGTGGTGTTATCCACTTATTTGAAATGTAGGTTGAGGGCTTATCCTAAGCATGACCTTTTTGAAAGTATGTTTAAGTTTTGGTATATGAGGGGATGCAGCAATAAAGGCTGTGGCGTAGCCAAGGGGGAGGAGAATGAGGGGTTCTACTTTTGGGGGAAATTTTATATAATTTTTTTAAATCTGTTTTGCTTTAAAAAAAAAAAAATACTTTCAGAAGTGGGCTAAAATGAACACTTTATCTTGGGAGGGGGTGTAGGACCTTCTTGGACCCCCTTACATTTTACAGTTGGCTACACCACTGAAAAGAGGAATAGGGAAAGTTATAACGTTGGTTACATTATGGATGTTATTTGAAAAGTAGGGTGGCCGGAAGTATTTATCCTGTGCATGAAGTTCCTCATGAAGTTTAAAGGAAAGGTGTCGTCCCATAAATGAATTTAAAAGTGAATGCCGCTACGCTGGTAACATCACTTCCGGATGTCAATTTTGCATATTGATCGTGAAGAAATATGCGATGTTATTGATTACACATCTGCTGGACCAAATATAGGAGGGGCAATATGTATTATCGATAACATCCCAGATTTTTTGCAATCAATAAGGAAAATTAAAAACCGGAAGTGACATTACCTGAGCACAGCGGCGATCACTTCTGAATTTATTTACGAAGTTGTGTTTACGAAGGGTTGGTCGTATGTTGGATGGTTGGAAGAAAGAATTAAAGCAGTAATGTACCTCCGCACATTCTTTCTACATGTTTAAAGGTATACGGACAGGTAGAGGCAACATTAGTTAAATTGATATAAAATCCACTAAAAAACGTGAGGAAGGCGAAACATTTCATCAAAATCTCTTAAAGATTGTAATGTACAGGACGTAGTCTCTATTATGTTATGTAAATCCATTGCATTTTTAAGCCTCTGCCATTGCTCTTTTAAATAACGAAGATAGTTCTATTCTTATTCACCTTTTCTCCCTCCTTCCCTCTATCCCACCTCTCTTTCCTCTTTTTCCTTTACTCAATCTTAAATAGGATAACCTCACATGCCACCTCCTCCTCTAGAAACTCCTTTCTCCCACCCTCTGCAGGAAAAGTATTATTTTCTTCTGGATACCCAGCCATGTTGGCATCCCAGGCAATGACAGGGCTGATGCAGCCACTAAGCTTGCCCTCAACCTCCTCCCTGCTTCTTTTCCCAAAACCCTCTCTGACATCAAACCGCTTATCGCTTCCTTTGTTCGTGACCACTGGCAAACCTCATGGAACTCCCAAATTGATAGCAAACTCCATGTCATCCAGCCCACAATTCCGATCAAATCCACCATCAACAACCTCTCTCGTATCGACAACGTTCATATTACACGTCTTAGAATTGGTCGCACCCACCTCACTCACTCCCACCTCCTTATTGGCTCCCCAACCCCTCTGCAAAATTGCCATTGCATCCTCACATTCCATCACGTTCTCTTTGCTCGCCCTCTGTACAACCTTCCCAGAGCTTCCCTCGCTCGCCACAACTCAATTGCTGAGTTCTTCCAGAAAAATCCTCTGGATAAAATTATCTCCTCTCAATCACAGCTTTCTGACCTTTTGTTCTTGAATTTCTCTCATTCTCCCCCTGTTTCTTTTCCTTCCTACCTCTAGAATGATCTGACCTCTCAGGCACAATTTGACCTTCGCTGTCGTGGTGCCATTAAGCCCTCATCAAACAAACAAACAAACTAACTCAAGCACCTTAGTTTTTAACACCCTCTTGGCACTTTTGATTGTCACGGTGCCGTTAAAAATTAACAAACCAAACCAAACAGAATTCTAATGAAGAGGAGTTGAGTTTTGCTTATACCCCAATCAAATTCAAGCTGAAGAAGGCATTTTAAACATTTTCAAGGTCTGAAATCAAGGGAAGAAATCCTATAGAAAACCAAGTGCATGTTGAGGTGTGTTCCTCTTCATATATCACATATCTTTCAGTATATTCAAACACTTTCAATTTTTGATTACTTATAATTTGAAAACAACACATGCTATTTTTCAAATTTAAAGAATATTAAACTCAAAATTTAATGCTCTTTTCGGACAGTGATTGAAGAGAATTTTTTTATATCTGTCTATAATGTCAGAAAAATGATTGCTTTAAGTAGAAGTTAAAAAGTATCTTGCGTATATACACCACAAATATATTCCAACCTCCGCCACCATCCAAAAAAATTGCCAAAATTGAAGCACTTCTCGCATTAAATAACAACATTAAAAAATAGAGGTATAGTGGTTCGGTGGTTTGATTCCCGCAAGCCCTGCATTGTGTCCTTGAGCAAGACACCAAAACTAGGTTGCTGCAAGCTTGCAATAAGTTAACAATGTTTAGCTTGCGCAAGCTCGCTGCAACCTTTTAGTAAACTTGCAGCAAGCTAGTATTTGGAACAAATACAAACTTGTTAGCTTGTGCAAGCTAGCAAAAACATTTCCTCAAGCTAGCTAAAACTTTCTGCAAGTTTGCACAGGCTAACAAATATTGTTTTGCTGGCTTGCATAAGGTAATGTTAGTTTGAACAAGCTAGCAGGCTTGCATTTGTCCCAAATACTAGCTTGCCGCAAAGTTGCAGCAAGCTTGTCGCAAGGTTACAGCAAGCTTGCACAAGGTTGCTGCAAGCTTGAGCAAGTTAAATATGTTAGCTTGTCACAAGCTTGCTGCAGGCTGGTTTTTTTTTTCTGTAAAGGACTTTACTCTGGTTGCTCCTCCAGTTGACTTGGATGTACTCTGCAGCACTGAGCTGTTGACCTGCGATGAACTGGCATGATGAGGAGGCATGTGTTTTCATCCGCTTACGCCAAGGATACGGGGATAAGTACCTTTGGTTGGGCCTAATGCTTGGCTCTAGTATAGTACCTTAGGTGGGCCTAATGCTTGGCTCTAGTATAGTACCTTAGGTGGGCCTGATGCTTGGCTCTAGTATAGTACCTTAGGTGGGCCTAATGCTTGGCTCTAGTATGAATTGATCTGTTCTGTTTAATATCAGAAAAATGAATTCTTACAACTTTAGTTAAACAAAATATCATACGTACATACACAACAAATTTATTCCAACCACCACCACCATCCAAAAAAAGTTTGCCAAAAATTATGATCTTCTCGCATTAAATAACCACTTTCGTTTCAAGGATTTCTTTCTATTTGTGCATTTATTGCAATATCTGCACGTATCTTCTGATGACATCATCGCAGTTGTTTTAAAAATTAGATTGAAACCAAAAACGTTCCTCATTTGTAAGCTTTTCGAAACTGATCTTGTTTTTGTCTAGTCTACGAAGCCCCAAACCAGACCAATCGTCTGTGATCCCCATCTATGGCAAACTGATCGTGTATCACTCTATTTCCCCGATGACTTGGAAGCATGTGAGCGCAATATAAAGTTTGTGCCAAAAATGCAAATGGGATAAGACACTTACACATGCCTGTCACCAATACGGCTCCTCATATCTTCATCACTACTAATGACAATACAAGGGTTCACGACAAAAGTGGATTAGCAAACTTAATTGGTCCTGAAACAAAGGGAGGAATAATAAAAGGGAAAATGTTTGGATAATGCAGTTAACGGTGGGGTAAAACCAAGAAGTGGCCAACGTTCGTAAGCGCATGATTTCCAAGGGGAGTTTTTGTAATTAATCACTTCGTAATTGCTGTTAAATATTAATAAGACAATTTGATCTTCACGTACGTATGTTTTGTATCCTTTTGTATATATTACATGCTGGGTTGTAAAAGCTGGCGTAAAAATATTTTCAAATTTGTTATCGGGAGCACGTATCGTTCATGGAGGTTATTGAACCCCAGATTGTTCTTTCGACCTTAAGTGTGTATAGACAGTGGCACGTATTGCGGGCTTTGTGCATTGAAATAAAAAGCAGATGCATTTTCCTTCAGTTAGAATAAGTTTTTAAACTTGAGTCATTGGCTCCCGTTCAGAGTGTAGTCAGACAATGTTGTTATTAAAATGACGAGAGTTTTGGCCCCAGTAGCCATCAAATAATAGCTTGATGAGTCTTTGCCAAAATATATTTGACGAGGCTGGTAAATCTGCACTTGAATGTTGTTTTGAACAATATATTGCACATAAATTTCCCTGCATGTTGAATCTTGGAAAAAAGCTTTTTACTGTTGGATTTATAATAACATTTAGCAGGTGTTGGAATAGATTAAAAGATTTTGACAAAGATGGCAGGGAAGAAGTATTGTATTAGAAATGAAGTTTTCTGATTTATTGTGATAGAATGTCAATTTCAATAGCATGAATATAATAAGGGAAAGATACCCCCTCCCCCCATGCCAACCACCCCAGAAATATGAAAAATGAAGCATAATGTTTGTAATTCAATAACAATTGTATCGATTGGTGTGTGTGGTGGGGGGAGGGGGGTGGGGCATTTTGTACCACCAAATTTGTTATTGTTTTTGTTTTGTAATTTGGGAGTGTTGTACTCAGTTAAGCTCACCAGAGATTTTATACAACACTTCCTTTCACAACCATATATATTCTTCTGTATATACATATTTTGTAAATTTCATAATATATTTGTAAATAAAACTCTTCTGTAATTATATGTAAATATGTTGTGAAAAACAAATGAATTAAATGAAATGAAATATTAGTTCAAAATTGTGGGTTATCAGTATCTAAAACATGTGGATGGGGTAGGAGGGGTGAGGGAAGGGGACATGCCCAAACATTTACCCATCCCATAGTTATTCCATTGCTGGTGTTTTTTTCCTAGTGTTTTTTTGAAATTTTTGCAATGATCAAAATTTATTTCAAGCAGCACATAACCTACATTTTTTTAACAGTTTTTTTCTTCAAAATTAGAATAGATTGGAAACATTTTCATAATCTGTTTCAATATAGATAACGAAATTAACAAGATACCCCTCTCTACTTAAGCCAGGCCTGGAACATGAGTCGCGCATTAAGACATCTGGGATTGCCACTTGTCCAAGTTCCACCCACCACTCCCTCCACCCCACCTACTCCCCCATGAGAAAAAATACTACTTTAAAAACCGAGAAAGCTATAAGATGGAGATTTTATATCTTAAAACAAAAAGTAAAGTATAACTTTGAACAGTGTACATTTGTCGTTAGTAATAAATATATTCAATCATGAAATCACTTTCTTTTTACGAAGGTCATTTTCACTGATTTAGAAGATGTCCAGCTCTCTTTGGTTGGTCTAAATTGA
This sequence comes from Chiridota heheva, assembly GCA_020152595.1. Lineage (NCBI taxonomy): Eukaryota > Metazoa > Echinodermata > Holothuroidea > Apodida > Chiridotidae > Chiridota > Chiridota heheva. The sequence goes on along the minus strand of JAIGNY010000818.1, from coordinate 765,814 downwards.
TTGTTGAAGGTCAAAAATGTCATATTCACCATTTAATTGACTTTTGAAGACCATTTATTGAAATTGATTGATTACCTCTGGAAGTTGAATAAGAGTACATTTCAAAAGCTTTGAGAATTTACTGGAGATGTTAATCTTGGAGTTCACTTATATACCATTTACTCCTTTGAACTGTCATCAATTATTGATACATTTGTTATGGCCATCATTTATTATGGCCATTATTTATTATGGCCATCATTTGTTATGGCCATCATTTATTATGGCCATCATTTGTTATGGCCATCATTTGTTATGGCTATCATTTGTTATGGCCATCATTTGTTATGCCATCATTTGTTATGGCCATCATTTGTTATGGCTGGCCATCATTTGTTATGGCCATCATTTGTTATGGCCATCATTTGTTATGGCCATCATTTGTTATGGCCATCATTTGTTATGGCCATCATTTGTTATGGCCATCATTTGTTATGGCCATCATTTGTTATGGCCATCATTTGTTATGGCCATCATTTGTTATGGCCATCATTTATTATGGCCATCATTTATTATGGCCATCATTTGTTATGGCCATCCACTTAATATTGTTTTGTCAATATACATGACTGTTGCCAGAGGGATTAGTCAGGTTGTTTAACCTTTTAATTGCAGCAGGGGCATTGGAATCGGGGCAGAGGGCAAGCTTGCCCCCTCTGAGTGGATTTCTCCATCCCGATTGCATGTTTTCTGTCCAGTTGGGAGGTAAAATTGGTATATTTTGGTAAAATCTCTTAAAACTAGCCAAAATTTCCCCAAAGCTGGCCAAAGTGCAATTTTTGCACTTGTCACAGGGAAATTTTGGGTTTTTTCCCCAGCTATTGAAGTAAGATGCATTTATATACTGATGATCTAATGAAGATGGATATGTTTTTCAAGCCAATAAAAAGAGTGCATTGTTTATGACTATCTAATGCAGATGGATTTGTTGTTATAACTATTGAAAAGGTGCATTGATTATGGCCATCTACTGAAAATGGATTTGTTGTTCAAGCTATTGAAGTAAGAGGCATTTATATACTGAAGATCCAATGAAGATGGATTTGTTTTTCAAGCTATTGAAAATGACCATCAACTGAAGATGTTGTTCATGCTATTGTGTGCTTGCACAAGCTAATGCCAAGTACACGCTCACAGTAATCTTTACATGCTAATATCAAACTTGAAAGCGAACTCAAACTTTTAGAGTGGCCCAATGTTGTTTCTCATTAGCTAATGCAATCTTCCAATTTAGAGAATGCCTGTTTTCAGATTAAAATACCCCACTGTCAATGTTTCCCAATCTTGCTCATTCTAACTAAATACATATATGCTTCCATTATCATTGTAACCATTTCTTTGAAGAAAGTGTAAACCAATAACTGTTCAACATTTCTATTCTATTTTATTTCTTCTTATCACGGAAGCCCCAAAAACCCAAGGAGTCATAATAGAACCACTTCATTGGTCAATTTCTACAGTAAATAGATTTTGAGTAATTTTGCCTGATATCATAATTCCTGTCAGTGGTCAGTGACCAGCAGCATCTTAAACATATCAAGGTTTAGTGGCAGGTGGTAACCAAACCAAGATTCATCTCATTGAAATGAAATTATTTCCAGTTGATTTTTTAACAGAAGAAAAAAAGAAATGTTCATAATAAGCTGTGTTTTTTGTCTGCTGTGTTACTGCATTAATCGTATTAACAGCTTCTAGTTTCAAAATGGATTTCTATTGTCAAAATAAACTGGAATAAAGCCTTCACAATACCAGTATACTCCTTATTTGGTGCTTAATAAACTCTGTACCAGCAAAGCAAACAAACATTTAGCTAGATATTCTGGTACAGAGTGTATTAAGTACCAAATAAGGAGTATAATGGTAATGTGAAGGCTTTATTCCAGTCCATTTTGACAATATAGAAATCCATTTTGAAAATAGAAGCTGTTTATTGTTGATCCGATACCAGATTTGGTACAATAGTTATTATTTTGCTCCAAAGGGAAAACTAATTACTTTCTCTTTTTGTTGGAAATGACTTATTGCAGTTTGTCAGACCATAAGAAGAATGGAGGTATTTCTGAGTGGGAATGTTTCATTGTAGGGTATAGAATTTGTAAATAGATTTAGTATTTTACATTACATTTTTAATAGTATAAAGTAATGATGTTTTTGTATTAGCCATTTGAATAAGCAAGGGACATAATTGGGACATATTTGGCTGGTGTGTGTATGGGATAGTATGTATGTATGGTGTCCTGTGGATATCTCATGAACTGGGTGCATTTATGTCATACTTGTATGGATGTGTTGTGTATGTATGATCCCTATGTATGTCTGATGTCTGTGTACAAATGAAATTTGTTAAACAAACATGATATCTCAAGAACCATGTGGTGCATTTATGCCATACTTGATATATGGATATGTTGTGGTCTGTAGATGATCCCTATTGTTTTTGGTGTTGATGTCTTGAATATTAATTAGTAGGTGGGGCTAAATTTAAAATTCTGTTAACAAGCTTGTAAACAAGATACATATCTCAAAAACCCTACAGTGAATTTATGTCATACTTGATATACAGATGTTTTGTAGTATGTAGATAATACCTATTGTTTTTTGGTGCCGATGTCATGAATATTAGAAGGCGGGGCTAAATGTGAAATTCTGTTTATGCTTATATATCCACAAACCCATGTCAGATTTAAATTAAACTTGGTATGATGCTGTTGATGAAAGCAAGGATGATACAGGATCCCATAGAATGTTGAGTTGTTGACTTCATTATTATTCATGTCAGGTGGAGCCAACTACAATTTTTTATTAGTTTTGTGATTGTGGCTTTTAGTTTAAAAAAACTTAAAACTTTAAACAAACAACAAAATATAACACAAATTATATATTCCAGTATGATAAATAAACTAAACGTGTAAGAACACAATATTTAAAGATATACGATAAAAAAAAAAATTGCTTTTAATCCAAAGTTAACATTGGAACCACATGGGATTTCTCCGTCTGGTTGATGAATTTCAGTTGGTCTCAAACCAATGCTTCACAACAGGTTAATATAAAATGGCCATAGGTGTTTTAATGCTTCCAATATTAGTATAAGCCTTAATTCGTTAATGAAGGCACAAATTAAAAACTGTTCAATTTATCTACTTTATGTCCCCTTATTGTGCATTGTCCCTAAGAACCCAAAGAATCATATAAGAATCATATAAGGCTTTAAATACCCACTTCATTGGTCAATATCTACAGTTTAATAGATTTTGAGCAATTTTGCCTGATATTAATTATCATCAGTGATCAGTGACCAGCAGCATCTTAAACATATCAAGGTTTAGCAGCAGGTGGTAACCAAACCAAGATTCAAGTGAAATTATTTCCAGCAAGTTTTTAACAAAAGAAAAAATGTTCATAATAAGCTGTGTTTATTATCTACTGTTTTTAATGCATTAATTATGGTGGATCTGATACAGGTGCGGATCCAGAGATGGAGGGAGATTTTTCCGATGATACTTTTTTATCATGAGATCAATCTTAGTCACATTTTACCTAAATATTTGTCAGTGTTTCATTCAATGTTTGGGAAATCATTTTTTAATCTTTAGGAAATTTCCTTCATTCTTGTGCATTTTTCGAAATATTTCCTTAATTATTTTAGGGTAATTTTTATTTAATTTACGATAAATTTTCATCAATTGTCGGTAAAGTTCCTTCAATGTTTGGGAAATGTCTTTCAATTTTGGGCGATTTCCTTAATTCCTGCGCAGCTTCCTTTTATGTTCCTTTATTTCCTTTGTTTTTTTTTGATTTTTGGTAAATTTCCTTCAATGTTTGGAAAATTTGCTTATTTTTGGTTAACTTGATTTTAAGTTTTGTTTCTAATTTCCATCATTTTGACAATAACATGTAGTTTTCTTGAAATTTTGGGAAATTTTCCAAGAGGTCTTGAATTTTATAATTTCTTTTATTTCATGACATCTTTAATTAAAACCTTTCAATTTTGTTTGAAATTCCTTTATTGGTTAACTTGATGTTTTTAGTGTAATCCAAAATTTTATATGACCAATAACAGCAGTTTTTGCAAAATATTAGCTGACCATTTTAGAGGCAAAACCCTTTGATGGTCTTGAAAAATAAGTTACACAAATTTACCATTTTCAGCATCTTCATTGCCTTAGTATAATAAACTATGTAAATTTTATTTAAAATTTATGACATCACAAAACCTGTTGGAACTGATTTTTAATACCAATGGGAGCAGTTCAAAATGACCAAGTGGTCTTGAATGTCCATACTCTTTATTCAAACTTAGCAAGACAAAACAGTTGGATGATTTTTAGTACCTGTAATAGTTTTCACACGATATGTGAAAGAACATTCAAATCTGAGTAAAATGCCTTTTAATTTATGAAAAAGCTTTAGTCAAACTTTGAAGATTTTAGAATTCACACAAACTTTTGTGATGTCATAAATGAACTCAGCTTAATATCCTCCAGTAGTTCTTTACAATGTGTTCTTCAGTTTTAACCAGCTATACCCTTACAGAAATTTTAGCTTGCAGCACGCTTGCGACAAGCTAACAATTTTTAGCTTGCACAAACATGCTGCAAGCTTGCACAAGCATGCTGCAAGCTTGCAGCAGACTTGCTGCAAGCTAATATTAGCTTGTGCAAGCGAGCATGAAATATTTGTTAGCTTGCGCAAGCTTGCAAACAGTTTTGCTAGCTTGCGCAAACTTGCAGATAGTTTTTGCTAGCTTACGCAAGCTAATTTGTTCCAAATACTAGCTTGCAGCATGCTTGCTGCAAGCTGAAAATTGTTAGCTTGTTGCAAGCATGCTGCAAGCTTGCTGCAAGCATGCTGCAAGCTTGCTGCAAGCTAATATTTCTGTAAGGGTAAGTTTCCTTTGTTTTGCTGATTCTCTGTTGTCCTTGGGGTTTAATCAAGTTTTAAAGTATCTGGAGGGAATCATGATGTTGAGCTTCAAATATATTTTACAGAGGATTGAAAAAGAAAGGATTTACATCAACAATTGAAGACATGTCACATGATATTGTGGCCAAAACATTCAAAATGCTGTGAAAGTTTTCATTTGATTTTGATTTGAGTTGTTGCTGTAGTAATGGTCTATTCCATATTTTGAATTATTTAAACTCAAGTTGCCTCTAGACAGGGGCAAAGATCTATGTCTGAGTTTGAATGGGCAAAAATTTGAGCAGTGGCAAAGCTCTAATTTTTTCAGGAGAGCAAAGTAAGTGAAAATTCCATAAATGTGTGAGTAGCCCCCACCTCCTCCTCCAAAAAAATCAAATATGCAACCTAAGAGAAGTTGTTTTTACGATTGTTCTGGCAAAGATTTCAATTATTATCTCCATTTCTTTTCCTTTTGTAAGTATGCAATATTTTCTCTCAATATTCATCAAAGCTTGCTGAAAATAAAGGGAATTTACATGAAAATTGAAGCAAATTTCACAAACTGAAGCAAATTTTACTAACATGAACGATATTTTAAGAAAATTGAAAGAAATGTTTAGAAAATTATTAAAACTTTAAAAATTAAAAAAATTTCCAGAAAATGGAGGAAATTGCATGAAAATTAAGCAAATTTTACGAAAATTGAAGAAAATACAAAAGAAAATTGCACAAAAATTGCACGAAAATTGCCCGAAAATTGATGCAAATTTTCACGGAAATAAAGGAAAATTGCACCGAAATGGAAGCAAATTTCCGAAATTGAAAGGATTTGCATGAAAATGAAGAAAATTGGTAGGTAGCTCAGTTGGGAGAGCGCACGTCTGAGATGCTGGAGGTCCTGGCTTGAAGCCTCAGTCAGGTCTTAACTCGACTTTTTCCACAGCTATGCATTTCGTCTACAGCTCCTACTCCTCATTCAACTGTTGAGAAAAGTGACAATGGTTGAATGGTGCACACTTTCCTTTGGAGGACGTTAAGCTGTTGTCCCGACAGCAGGAGAGTCACCCCTGCCTGGTTCTCTGAACACTATATGAGAAAAGAAGCATGAAAATGCGTTGTTCATTCACTTTTCCTTTCAAGTACTAAGTTCATGTGCGCCCATAGGCAGCCGGAGTACTAGTCTGTTAGTTGTAGAGCGCATTTGAATAGTTCTTTAAACTAGAAAATGTGCCATATAAATTCCATATATTATATAATTAATGGTTGCTTTCAATTTTATTTTCATTAATTCAGTTTTCATATAGGCGGCCTGCTCGTATTTCTTTTGGGAAAAACGATACTTTCGCCCCCGGTATTTTATCTGGGTGTGATTTCTCCCCTTCCCCCCCCCCCCACCTTTAAGTGATCTGCACCCCTGCCTTTAGATGTCATCAAACCTTTAAATATGAAAACCCATTACTCACTGCAACATTTAAGCTACAAGGAGATTTCCTGATGAACAGCAACATTGAATGGAAGCATAATTTACCACTTCAATTTTTCTTCTTGTGATCAGGATTTTTTTTGGGGGGGGGGGAGAAGGGGGGGGGGGGTGGAAGAGCACCCACCACCCCTCAGAGGCAACCCCTCCTACACCACTGTTTAAAAAATAATTGTTATGATTATTACTGTACAAAAACTTATGTTTTTGTAGGAAAAGTATTTTTGTCTCTTTTCAGTCAGTTTCTGTTATTTTTGACATCAGTTTTGGTTATAAATGTTTTAAGATTTTTACTAGGGAGTTTTTATGAGTCTCATTTTGGTGTATATATTTTGAATTGAACTCTCCTGACCCTATCTCTACCCCATCACCTGTGTGTTGCTTGCAGAAAAAAAACAAGGTAACGTTTTTAGTTTGCGCAAACTTGCTGCAAGCTTGCTGCAACATTGCACAAGCAACATTGCACAAGGTTCTTGCTAGCAGCAACCTCCCTCTTTGATAGGACAAAACCCTATCGCTTGCAGCAAGCAGACCTAGCATTTCGGACAAATGCAAGCTTGACCTCTCCACTATAACAAAACTCAAACTCACCCTAATCTCTTCAAATCTCCACAACCAAATCAAAGACCAACTTGTTGGCATCCCTGGCAAATGCTGAAGCCGCTGCTTGCCCTTAACCTAGCAAAAACTATTTGTTAGCTTGCACAAGATTGCAGAATGTTTTTGCAAGCTTGCGGAAAGGTTCTTGCTAGCTTGCGCAAGCTAACAACTTTGCATTTGTCCCAACACTAGCTTGCTGCAAGCTTGCTGGCTTTTGTTCTTGAATTTCTCTCATTCTTCCCCTGTTTGTGCAAGCTAAAAATTGTTAGCTTATTGCGAGCATGTGGCAACCTAGTTTTTCTGTAAGGGGCGTGAACAAAAATGTGCAATATGCAATTTTTGATAATATTTATAAATCAATTGCAATTCCCAAAAATGTACTAATAAATCAGAAACTAGAGAAAATCTTTCATAGAAACAAAAAAACAGAAACAAATAATTGAATAAAATGATGAAAACTAACTGAGGCCATATATCTACAGGCAGGTGGATAGCAAAGAAATTCAATACATGAAAAAGGTTCATTAAATACTGCATTCTAAAGACAAAACTATTTAAATGATTAAACATGAAATGAACAATTTAGCAGAGAAATTCATTTTTGCCATCAAATAAATATATATTTTAGAGACTGCAGGTGATTAATATCTTTAAACTATTTCCCTTCTGTCTGGTGAGTGATGTACAAGATGCCAAGCTTTTTTTTTTTTATATTAACGAGAATAGCCACTAGTCCTCAGACATCAGCCTGACCAATGCGCACTTAATTGCAAAAGCATCAGTTTTCATAAGGTTTACATGGAATGTCTGTAAGGCATGACGCACTTGTTTTGGTCTCATTTTTCATCTTTTAGTTTGATAAATGACGTTGTCTATATTTTCCCGCTCTTTAAGATGTGAATGCCCTTTTTAGAGGACTTTTAAAACAAGGAGCATTTTCTTGCCAGAAAAGTCAAGACTAATAATTCCCATGGCATATACTAACTTAAAAGCAGAAGTGCCCTTACAGCTTTTAGCAAGCTTGCTGCAAGCTTACTGCAAGCTTGCTGCAAGCTTACTGCAAGCTTGATGCAAGCTTACTGCAAGCTTGCTGCAAGCTTGTTGCAAGCTTGCTGCAAGCTTGCTGCAAGCTTACTGCAAGCTTGCTGCAAGCTTACTGCAAGCTTGCTGCAAGCTAATTTTTCTGTAAGGGTGATGTTGAATTAAAGGATGTAAAATTTTATAGTCATAAGAATAGTAATCTTGATTTTGTGTTGGGGGCAAGTGGTATATTGCTAGAAAATTTGAAGTTTGGTTATAAATCTGCCAATACTATTTGGGGTATATAGTAATGTAGCCAAAAAGTGGGGAGTTCAACTGTGACTTTTGAAGGTAATATTAGTAAAAGAGGACTTTAAAAGAAACACATTGGTGAAGAAAGTATTACAAAATCTTATTCCAAAGGAGATATTTAAGTTTTTAAAGTTTGGTATTATTTGTGTAGAAACGACTGAAATCAGACTAGTTGTGACATCACAGCTTTCAGATTCCTCAAAGTCTTTATGTACTGTATTCTATCATATTTTGTCCTGCGATTTTGTGACCTGAAACCATGGGATATGTCAGGAAATTAGTCAAATAGAGTATTGTAAGGGTAATTTTAATTTAACATCTGAAGTAAGTTGGAGGAAAAATAATTCAAATAGTTAAATAATTTTTCTATAAAATACAAGAATGTGAGGATGAGGGCACCAACCTTCCAGTCATTTCTACATAGATATAGGCAGAGCTATAAACTTTAATAGCTCCTTAACCCTTACTCTACCACGCGGCGAAATTATTGCCGTTTTGGGGGCCGCCCTCATCTTGGCTCCGCCTCCCGAGCACATTTTCAAAAAGGTGCTGGTAGAGTAAGGGTTAATCAACCCGCAACAAATGCGCCAACTCGAAAATATATGCCGCATGATCCTGGTGGGCGGCCCAGTGGGGTCACTGAAGCGAAACAGGTCCGACTCTGCTGCCTGGAAGACAGAGGACCCTTCAATAATCAGCCTGTGATTAACCCTTACTCTACCACGTGGCGATATTATTGCCGTTTTGAGTGCCTCATCTTTAGCTCCGCCTCCCGAGCACATTTTCAAAAAGGTGCTGGTAGAGTAAGGGTTAATCAACCTGCGACAAATGCACCAAATCAAAAATATATGCCGCATTATCCCGGTGGGCGGCCCGGCAGGTGCCTCATCTTTAGCTCGGCCTCCTGATCGCATTTTTCAAAAGGTGCTGGTAGAGTAAGGGTTAATAGAATAAGATATTGAAGTAGTTTCTTCACCATTTTGTTTCTCTTAAAATCCTTTTTCATATCAGATAAACTTGTTGGATCACTGAACTAATCCTTCAATTTCAAGTTCCAAAACAATGGGGTTTTGTTCAATTATACAAACCTCCTTTGTCTTGCAAAATATATAGAATTGATTTCATCTTAAGATTAAAAGGAGACAAAGTCTGACATAATATTTATTTCATATTTAATCAAAATAACACATTTTCTGACAAGTTTCATACCTCCTGAAGCCATCTAACATTTATTTTGTAATTATTTAAAACTTTAATGCTATATTATTATTTGAGCCGCCATTTTGATTCTAAAACAGTCAGAACTTGATGTCATTAACCCAGCAGGATGTTGGAATGCCTTGTATTTCTTTATCAACTATCTCAAATTTTCTAGCTGATGAAAATTTCTTTTCATTTTTTGTAAGGGTCAAGGATATTTTTGTTTACAATGAAATTATTAAAACATGCTGTAAAAACTTTGTGTCACTTTGGAATTCAAACTTTAGTGTAATTTTTCAAGATATACATTATAGTCCCTGATGGGACAATAGTGTCTTCATGTACAAGGTTTCAATACAGAATTTACCAAAATGGCAGCCTCCATATGTCAACTTCAAACAAAAATAACTTAAGATAGGGGTAGGATTTTTAATAGCTAGTTTTGGTGGTAGGTTTAGATTTGAATCCTCTATCATATAGAACAAGGACTTTATGTCTTCATTAATATGAAATTAAACAAAATATTTTGACTCCATATAAACAAGCCATTACGTCACTCGGTTTATTTTTTTATTTTTTTCTAGCATCATACTCTTAGAGAGATCCAGGCTCAATACAGGAGCATGCATAATAATATAGGAACATATATAAGTACCTGAATATTGAAGTCATGCAAGCGGATTGTTCAGATGCTACAATTAAAGTTCATGGTTTCTAATTTCAAAACTTGAATTATTCAATGTAAAACAAACAAAACATTTCCTCAATATTTTGAAAACCGCGTGGTAGACATAAAACGGGAGTGGATAGTATTTAGGCATGGCAGTAATGAAGGTATTTTCAAAAGTTTTAAAAAGCTCCCTCAGCTAATATATTTTTCCCAGACATATTTTAAATTTGGAATACAGCATGTAACATTGCATAAAGCTTTGACACAAGAATGCATTATAATATCGCAACACAATACCTGACTATTGAAGTCATTGCAAGCAGATTGTTCAGATGCTACAATCAAATTTCATGGTTTCAATCTTCAATACTTGAAATATCCAATATGAAACACAAAAACACTATTTATAAAAACATCGGAATTTTCAAAATGACTGAATTGCGTCTAGTTGTATTGTATAATTTTTTCTAATATTTCAAAAACGGCGTGGTAAATATATAAAAAGGGAGAGGATAATATTTAACTTGTCTACTAACTGTGGTGTAGCGGTTATCATACCTGTCTACAGACCACGAGGCCCCGGGTTCAAGCCTGGGTTGGGTAGACACGCCAGTGCACCACAACTGGTTATCAAAAGGCCGTGGACATTGACTTGTTGTCGATATTATGTCTGTTCGTACGTCGTACCTGTGTTCTCGTCCGGGTCGTATTAAGCGTTTCGTGATAGCATTGTTACTATCATAACCGAATACGCAGGCGACGACCCCGTCATTGTAATTGTGTGTTCACTCGTCGTCGTTGTGGACACTATGACAGTTTATATGAAGGTATTTTCATCAATTTTTAGTTTCTCCTTGCCAAGATAATTTTCCTCAGACCTATTTCAAATTTGAAATATGTAACATTGCATATAAGGCTTTAACATATAGGATGGCAAAGGATTATGGGAAATATCACAAAATGCTGGCTTTCATGTAGCAAATTTTGATGTTCCTATTTTTGAGGAGCATTTGGGTTGCTATTAATAGAAATGCTCCTGGACTGATATGTGACCCAATACATTGCCCTTTACTTGTTTTTTGCAATTTTTTTAAAATTATTTTAATTAAAAAGGAATCAGATAAATTAACAGGAAGTGTTTGGTCAACATTTGCACTTAAGATTTCCCTGGTATAATATAGACATACAGGTTTGACAATTTTTAGGGGCTTTAAGAGGGTCTCCTTTAATATGGAGTACCTCACTCTGCACCTTTAACAAATAAATTTCATATGGAACAATAAACCTTCAGCAAGTTTAGTTTTAACGGCCAATCAAATATTGCATCTTAAGGGTGTACCAATTAATTTGGAAATGTCATCAAGTCCAATTAGGAGACAAAACAATGGAGAGCAAGAGTCTGTCTTTGTTTTACTGCAGGCGCTCTCTGACAATTCCACCTGCTTTGGCTTCACTTGAGACGTCTTTTCATTCTGGTCTTTTGAGACGGATGACTTTTTTCCCTGTATTTTTTGTTGTACTTTTAAGTTTAAAGAAATGTAAGAAATATGAATCTGTGGGTTGTTGTTTTGAAATCATCTTCTTTTTTTTTTTTTTTTTTTTTTTTTTTTTAGGGGTGACAGTTGGTCTTTTCTTCTAAGAGTGTAATGGAAGAGTTCTTTGGTATTTTTGTTTAATGTGAGAGATAACAAAGTAATTCTCTTAAGCAGCAGAACTCTTTTTAAAAGTATTTTTTTTTTGTTACATATATCAAAGTTCTTTCTTAGGCTGTACAGCCAGCCCATGCTCCCAAGGGTGTAGCCAGCCTATTGGATTGGGGTGTAGCCAGCCTATTATTTGGGGGTGTGGCCAGCCTATTGGATTGGGGTGTTGCCAGCCTATTGGATTGAGGTGTTGCCAGCCTATTGGATTGGGGTGTTGCCAGCCTATTGGATTGTGGTGTTGCCAGCCTACTGGATTGGGGTGTTGCCAGCCTATTGGATTGGGGTGTTGCCAGCCTTTTGAATTGGGGTGTTGCCAGCCTACTGGATTGGGGTGTTCCCAGCCTATTGGATTGGGGAGTTTCCAGCCTATTGGATTGGGGTGTTGCCAACCTATTGGATTGGGGTGTTGCCAGCCTAATGGATTAGGGTGTTGCCAGCCTATTGGATTGGGGTGTTGTCAGCCTATTGGATTGGGGTGTTGCCAGCCTATTGGATTGGGGTGTTGCCAGCCTATTAGATTGGGGCATTGCCAGCCTATTGGGTTGGGGTGTTGTCAGCCTATTGGATTGGGGTGTTGTCCAAGGGGAAAAATGCTGATATTACCCTAAAAGATTTAATGTAGTTGGAGAAGCAAAACATGATTTAGATGTGGGGGGGGGGATGAACATCCTTTTAATTATGCATATAATTCAAGCATGTTTGTTACCCTATGGTGAGCCACCATGCATGCTGAAAAGGCAGTAAACAAGCAACTGGTAAATCATATTAATAGCTACAATCTTTCAGCAAAATTTCAATCTGCCTATAAGAGTGCCCATAGTACTGAAACCGCTTTGGTGCATGTTGTGAACGACTTGCAAATGGCAGTAGATGATGGAAAAGTTGGAATCTTGGTACTCCTCGACCTCTCTGCTGCTTTCGAGACGATCGATCATGAACTTCTGAAACAACGACTAGCTCATGAATACGGGTTCAGTAACAAAATATTTTCTTGGCTTTCATCGTATATATCAGACAGACACCAGTCTGTTATCATCAATGTGTCACAGTCTAATCCAATTAATCTAACATGTGGTGTACCACAAGGATCTGTTTTAGGTCCTCTGTTATTCACCTTATATACAAAGCCACTTGATAGACTTATAAACAGTCATGACGTTCTTCATCACCTCTATGCTGATGATACACAGCTGATAGATAGTTTTCACCCAGCAGAAAGTGGAATGGTGGCACTTAGCAAACTTGAACTATGTACAGCAAGCATAAAGTCTTGGATGAAACGTGCTAAAACTTAACGAGTGCAAGACAGAAGCTATGCTTGTAGGATTAAAGTCCAGACTGCTCAAGACAGACATCAGTCATATCTCGGTTTGTCTCACCTCAATCCCATTCTCCAAATCAATGAAAAATCTTGGTGTTTTTCTTCAACCGGAACTGACCATGGAGAAGCATATCACAGAGCTTTGCAGGATCTGCAACTACCACTTGCACAATATTGGCAGCATCAGACACTTTCTGACTCAAGAGACGGATTCAGCATTGGCAAGGTCATTAATCCTGTCACGTCTTGATTATTGCAAGAGTCTGCTTGTTGGTGCGTCACATGAGAACATCAAACGATTGCAGAGGATACAAAACAAAGCTGCACGTATTGTCACTAAAACATCAAAACGTGACAGTGTTACAGCTGCGTTAAAGCTTTTGCACTGGCTACCAGTTGAAGCTAGAATCCAGTATAAAATATTGTGTTTAGCCAGGGAGTTGTTAAGACAACTCCCTGGTTTAGCCTACCAGTGTATAGACAGATCAGCACCAGAATACCTCTGTGAGCTTCTGTCCATCTATCAGCCAAAAAGGTGTCTCAGGTCTAGTGACAAGCAATTGCTGGATATACCAAAGTGGAGACTAAAATCTTTTGGTTACAGGTCTTCACAGTGACAGCCGCCAGAAAATGGAATGATATTCTGAAATCCATGAAAGACATTAAATTTTTGAATACGTTTAAATCTCAGCTCAAAACATATTTGTTTAAGAAGTAATATTGATTTTTATCATAATTTAATTTAATTGTTTATTTACATTAACCTATTATTTGTATTGTATAAGCGCTTTAAGCATACTCTACAGTGTGGATTAAACGCTATATAAATGTTCCTAATATTATTATTATCATTATTTTTAATGCCTTATTTAAAAAAAAAAAAAAAAAAATTTATTCAAAATAACAGTCTTTTACACTGTTTAGTTACTAAAGAGCAATTAGAAAAAGTTCATTGTCTCAAATTCTGGACATTTTTTAGTTTATGTATTTTTTATCTTATTTTATGATCCTTTTGACCTCTGGGGACACTCATGGCGTCCAATTGGAAAATAACCCATCAGGATTGAGATACCCTAATTAATCAGGTAGATCAATACCCCAATCAGTCAGCAGAGCAATACCCAATCAGTCAGTAGAGCAATACCAATCAGTCAGTAGAGCAATACCAATCAGTTAGGTAGAACAATACCCCAAATCAGTCAGGTTGAGCAATTTCTGCTTAGACTGTTGCTATGTGTTACATTGCTGGCATCGAGCAAAGTCTTGATTATATATATATATATATATGTATGTATATATATATATATATATATATATATATATATATATATATATATATATATATATATATATATATATATATATATATATATATATATATATATATATATATATATATATATATATATATATATATATATATATATATATATATATATATATATATATATATATATAAAAAAATATATCATCCATAATGCATTGGTGCAGTGGCATAGCTAAATAGCTACATAATATATATATGTATATATATATATATATATATATATATATATATATATATATATATATATATATATATATATATATATATATATATATATATATATATATATATATATATATATATAAATATATATATATGTATATATATATATATATGTATATATATATATATTTAATGCATTGGTGCAGTGGCATAGCTAAAGGGGGTGGGGGCAGTGGGGAAACCTCCCCACCCCTTCTCCCCCAGCTGGACATTTCCAAAAAGTTGGAAATTTTGCACAACAGAATATTCAATATTCAGTATGTTGGATTGTTTTGGTTTATCCTGATAAAAGCGATCTTTTAAAGTTGTGTACCAGCCATCTTGGCAAAAAGGATCACAAAATTTCTGAAAACTGAATTTTTAAGTTCTTAGTATCTAGCAGTTTAGAGTTAGCAATTTTCTGACTTATTTCTCAAAATTCCTGAGTTGGGAGTTTTTCATAAAAATAACTTACTTTTTCCTCAAAATTTCTGAATATTTCCTCAAAATATCCAAAGTATTCCTCAAAATATGCATTATTTCCCCCCAAACTTCTGACTTTCCCCCTTAATATTATTATTATTGTTTTTTAGTGGTAAGGGAGGGGTTGGGGTTAGCTTGGATTTAGGGTTCTTTTATAGCTCCCCCCCCCCCTCCCTCTCCCCATCCCCTTCAAAGCAGTCTAGCTACGCCACTGCGTTGGTGGATGGAAACAGAAAACTATCATCCGCAATCACACCATTAACTTTTATAGAAAACTTTGAAGATGGGAAGTTGCATTGTGGTTAATCAGGGCTGTAGGAGCCTACAGGGCTGGAGGGGCCATGGCCCTTCAATAATTTGTAAAGTGGTATAGTAAATAATGTATAATGTGTAAAGTAATTAATTCTATATGAAGCAATGGATGAGCTTGGCCCATCCAATAATCTAGGTACCCTGTAGTCCTGGTAGTTATTGTGAAATTCCCCCAGATCATGAGCAAGTTCAGTACAGTTTACCACTCAGTGGTAAAGCTTCCATGGACAGGGGGGGAAATGCCCCCTGATCCACTTAGTCATTTTGGATGGATGCTATATATGCAAATCAATCTAAAATGGTGACACAGGAGGTCTAGTTATCCCAATCCATGACTGTAATTTCAGGGCAGGGGAGGGGGGACATGTACCCCACTCTCAAAAAGAATTTCAAATTTGAAAAACACTGTCCCCCCTACTTTGCTAAATATCTCTTCTACTTTTTTCAAAAAGAATTATATGGTCCTGATCCAATCTGATGTGAAACTGTAAATATAAGTTTGTGGGAGGGGTTGGGGGGGGGGAGCTAATGAGGTGGGGAGCATGTAATAATTCTGATGAAAATAAACATTTGGTGGCAAATTGCAAATTGTAATTGTACTATGAAATCATAGTAAGTAGGAACTTAACTGAATTTATGAATAAATTTGTAACACAATTTCACCTTAAATGATTGTAGGGATGAATCCCTTTCACCCAGACCCCATGCTCTGCCACCCCTGAGTATGAGCAGGTTGCTGTATCTAATGAATTATTAAGAGGTACCTAGGGCAGGTCCCCCACCCTCAGAAAGGAATTTGTTTAGAAATTTGATACATGTCCGGAAATTTGTCTCCAAAAAATTGTTTTTCCAAATCATGAATCTATTTTTTTCAATTTTTTTTCAAATTTTTCAGATTTTCTCAATGACAACCTACATGTTCAGAATCACTGATTGTCGATAAATACTAACTGCACGAAGTGTAAGGCTGAGACATCACTCACTGATAATTTGTTTGGCACCAGCCATTTAAACAAAAATTAAGCTATCAAATTTTGATATCTTAAAAACAAAAACAAAAATTAAAAATTCCTTTCCATTTGTATATCATATCTTTCTACTATCCTCAAAAGCATAGCAATTATAATCAATTTTGTTATTCATCCGTGATTAAATATTCAAATTTTAACCGGTTGTTGGTGTTACTTTAATACACTGTTTTGCCCACGGTATCTTATCAATCCTAATGAGCCATTGTCTCATTCTCCTGTAGGATCCCAGTGCTCAAGGGGAAACAACCTCAAAGGTCATTGCAGGTCACAAAGAACTTCTTCATATGGATGAGCTTGAAAATGAAGAAAAGCTGTAGGAGGTATGTTTCTGTTTTTGCACGAGAGTGATTAAGATTGATTTGTATTAGTCTAATTTAAATATAATAAGACAGAGGGAGGGAAGGTTTTTTCTTGTCAGTTTTACTCTTTAAGAATTTACTTGATGTAATTTTATTTGAAATGTATCATAGATTAGAAGTCAATATTTTTTGTACATAAGTTTTTGTTTGTTTGTTCATTTCTTTGTTGTTAATTTCACAAGGGGATGGAAGCTGATTATTCGGGGAATTTGTGAAGAAGGAAAGTTGTGGAGAGTTAAGATAGGAGCATCCCTTTGTAGATTATTCGTTGTAAATGAAGAATAAAAGGATTTTATAAATTGTTAACGATGATGGTGGATTTTGATATAGAAACTTACAGAGGTATCTTTGCTACAGGTTTCTGAAGGTAGCTGAATTTCAGAAGGAAAAAGAAAGAAAACACTCCTTATGTTTGGCAATGATCATTTAATAACTAAATGAATATTTATTCTATATAATTTGCAAAGTAGTATGTAAATTTGCAAAATAGTATGTAAATTTGCAAAATAGTATGTACATTTGCAAAATAGTATGTAAATTTGCAAAATAGTATGAAAATTTGCAAAATAGTATGTAAATTTGCAAAATAGTATGTAAATTTGCAAAATAGTATTTAAATTTGTAATTTCAGAGGGTTATATTTTATGCCTTTGCTTGTGTGAACCAATTCAATGTATTTCTTTTATGACCAGTTTGGTCCAGGCCCCCGAACGGGAGATCCCCCCGGGAGAATTTTTGTCATTATAACCCACAATGAATCTTTCCAAATTCAAATCTCTCTACAGAAATACATAACGGTAAAATAGGTTTAGGTCAAAGATAGGAAAAATGCATACAAAATATTTTAATTTTATTGGTGCAACAGAGTGATACAAATATTTTTTCCATTTTCATCAGTGCAAATTTGACTTTCACCGGGGAATTTTAAAGTAATCTTTAAAAACTCATTTAACTTGTTTCTAAAGAGCAGATTTTAAAATCTCAGTCACCAGGAAAACCTCAAATTATACAAGAAAATGTTTAAGTTCCTGAAATGTTAATTTCAATACCATTTTCAAAGTATACTTTTTTAGAATAACAGAATTTAAAAAGCAAAACAAAAATTAACAGTTGAACTTATTAGCAACACTTTCAATAATGGTCACTACACATGTCTCCCAATCAGGTTGGTTTGCACCTCAAACAAGCAGTGGTGGGCACTAGGGAGAAATGGGAGATTTTTCCCTCATGAGATCATCCCCCCCTCCCTCATTTTCTTCAGTTTCTTCCAGAAAAATTGTATGGACAACATGTAAGCTTTTTTCCTCATGAGTCTAAGTTCAATGCTGCCCCCTTCCCTTACTTCAGGCATCAGAATCCTGGCACAACCACTGCCAATCAAGCCTCACAACTGACTTAGAAAAATATCCATCAGAGGTGTAACAACAGTATATCCCTTCCAGAAAAAACTGGCTTGCAGCAAGCTTGCAACAAGCTAACAATTTTAGGTTGCTACAACCTCTTGCAGCAAGCTAGTATTGGGGAAAATGCAAGCTTGCTGGCTTGCGCAAACTAACATTGGCTTGCGTAAGCTAGCAAAAAAAATTTTGTTTAGCTTTCCCAAGCTTGCAGAAAGTTTTTGCTAGCTTGCGGAAAGGTTTTTGCTAGCTTGCAGAAAGGTTTTTGCTAGCTTGCGGAAAGGTTTTTGCTAGCTTGCACAAGCTAGCAAGCTTACATTTGTCCCAAATACTAACTTGCTGCAACACAAGCTTAAAATGTTAGTTTATCGCAAGTTTGCGGCAGCCTAGTTTTTCTGTAGTTCGTCAGGTGGGGAGGAACCTGAATACACAAAATTGCAACTCTAGCTTACATACTTCATAATGCTCTTTTCAATCATCTGTAAAGAACTGTCTGATCTTCAATTAAACCAAGACAATGCTTCAAAGTGTTGTAGATCATTATATATCCTTCTGACAAGTGGCTGGAATTATAGTGTTTTCATTAAATTGGATGAATTTGAAGTGGCCAGCTTGCTCTGTCCCTAGTTTTCTCAGTTTTAAAAGCACAAGCAATCTGTTACTGATTAATTTTAAACATCAGTCAAAAAAAGAGCATTACTAGAACCACTTCCTGTATGATAGCCTCTTAAGACTACTATAATACTTAATTGCTACCTTTAAATGGGCTTAGTGAACCAAGGGGACTTTCCCCCAAGCACCTCTCATAGCGTCACCACTGTTTCTGTGTGACTGATTTTATAACCTATTATTCTTTTTTACCAGGCTTGTCGGAGCCTTTTGCGAAGGGATTATGAAAATGTGAGGACTTTAGGGGGCTCCACCATCTGCTCCTCAACCCCACCACACCACTGTCAAGACCATCGCTGCACCACTATCAAGACCATCACTGCACCACTATCAAGACCATCGCTGCACCACTATCAAGACCATCGCTGCACCACTATCAAGACCATCGCCGCACCACTAACAAGTCTGTTGCTACGGCCCTGTAAGTGTAAGTCTGTTACATTATGGTTTTACATGTACTTCATCAAGTTATCTTCATATTATCATCAAGTTCATTTCTTCAAATTCAAATTGTATGAATTAAAAGGCTTATGATCAGAGCACAATAAGTGTTCTGTTACTGATTAACTTTCAACATCAGTCAATGGCAACTATTCAAAGAACCACTTCTGGTCAATAGTTACATTTAGACGTGCAATATCAGCATAAAGACATTTTGTTCTAATTTTTTTGATTGGTTCAACCAATTGCAAAATGCACCTCTTTCGATCATATTTTGCACTATATTAATAACACTGCAACATTTTTTGGTACAGCATTGATGTGGCTGAATGGATAAGGCAATGGGCTTCGAGCGGTTTGCTTTTGTGCAAAACGTATCGAGTTTGATTCTCGTCAATAAGGCAGAATTGTTTTCTTTGTCTTTAATTCCCCTTATTTGAATTAGAACATAGAGATATTAACTGAGTTAATTTTAGTTAATAGCACCATTATTAAAATAACATGAACTTGTACCGCTCTGTTCAACTCGGCGTGTCATGTTACAACACATACATACTGTACATATCTAATGTATATACCTAATCTCCATACACACACTGTATAATATACACTCTCTTGTAATACGTCGATGGCGTGTGTAAGTACATGGCATGACGTACTTACTGACCTCATTGTGATTTAAGACAACAGTGCCTCTTTAATTGATAGCCTCTGATCACCACAGACCAATCTAATACTAAGCTGCCACCTTTTAGTAAACTCCCAAGTAATTACGTCAGTGAGGAAATGGTTACTTTTTGTGAGCTGAAGTGAGAAGTTTTCATAAAATAAATAAACAAAAGTACAAATATCAAATACAAAAGATTTTCCGAAGGGCAAGATAATTTTGCTTGATAAAAAATATTGTTTTTGTAAAATTGTAATAGAAGAGTTGCAGGTCACCACCTTTTTTTGCTGTAAATTCCTAATTTATAGTTCTTTTCTTTATAATTTGTCCCAATGCATGCATTGATTTTGTCCATGTTTTGATTATTCTTGTGAAAATACATGTCAGTAAACTTATAAGTATGGACATGATTTGCCAAAGCAAAAGTTGAGGTCGGGGATCACAAAATGTAATTTTGCATATCAAAAGGAGGAGGGGGGCTGGGGGCACCATCACAAAATCACAAGAAAATACAGATCTCCTGGTTGCATATCTATATAGGATAGGAAAACAAGTTGCATCTCCCCTTGCAGGAAATTTGGGAAAACTTAAAAAATATAGTAAGTGTAGTAATCTGCTATAAGTTGCATTGTAATTTCTGTAGTTTGGACAATTTGAGGGAAAATAGCCGCAAAATTTGTGTTGCTTTTGAAAATTGTCTTCAGTATTTCCATGCGAGTCAGGGGCAGCGGAATGTTAAAAATATTAGGAGGGGGCTAATGAGGTAGGTGACATGTGACAACAGTATTGGGAGGCTATTGAGATCAGGTGACATGTGATAACAGTATTGGGAGGCTATTGATGTCAGGTGACATGTGACAACAGTATTGGGAGGATAATTAGGTAAGGTAATGTGATAATGTATGTTCACCTAAAGTTATTGCGGGGGTGCTGAATCCCAGGCTCCACCTCCCCATACAGTAATAAAATGATTGTCATAACTGTCATGCCACTGTCCCTGCAACGACGTTCACTTGATGAGAAAAATGAAAACTACCTGTTATTTATACGCTCGTTATAAATATGTTCTACATACTTTGACAGGCAAGATTTGCAACGAGCTATGAATGCATGAATAGTGTTAAACTATTCATAGAAAGATATTCAAAGATACCTCATTTATATTATATTGGACATTACTGCAGATGAAGAATGTGAAATATGATGTAATTTACATTTTTGACAAAAAATGTGATATTAATTTTGGCAATTATTTGTTATGCTGAGTGCTGTCATAAATTGTGAGTCACCAGTTTGAATGCATTAAGGCTGTTTTTGACAGCTTTTGTTCTTTTGTTGTATGGTCTTATCAGATGAAAAAATACCTTCTTGGCGATATGACAAAAAATTTGAATTGCAAATTAATGAGTATTTTCATGGTAAAAATTCAAAATGTGAAAAAAATTATAAGAACGTGTAAAAGTGTGCAGCAAGAAAGACAAACTTGCGGAAAGTTTTTTATCTGTATATTGTATATGTGATTAAACAATGTCATAAGTCATTATTGTTACACTCAGGGGCATAGGCGGGACTTGGGAGAGCAAAGGGACACTTTCCCCATGTTTTCCCAATTTATATCTTGTATGGTGATTTGTGGTATCTTAGCATGATACCTGCACTTTTGATTTTGCCCCGCACTTTTGATATTTCCCCCTACTTTTAATTTAACCCATACTTTTGATTTTACCCCCCTTCACTTTTGAGTTGTAACCCCAACCCTTTTGTTTTTGTCCTTGCACTTTCAGTAGGCAAATCCCCCCTATGCTTAGGGGTTACCATGCATTACCCCACAAAGATTTTGCTCCAAATGAAGTTGTAAAAGGGAACAAAATTTGCTTTAATGATAAGCATAAGCACAGTATTTCTTGTATTTCCCTGTCTTTCCATTATAGCTAGTTACTTTACCTCAAAGTTGACATAAATCAAATTATGAACTTTCAAAGTTTTAATTCCGGGCAAAATTTGAGAAAAGTTGAGAATATCCCAAGTTGCTCATTTCAAATCTTCTATGATCCCAAGCTCATGGCAAGCTTGCTGCAAGCTAATATTTGTTTGTGAGCTTGCAGACAGATTTTGCTAATTTGTGCAAGCTTGCAGAAAGTTTTTGTAGCTTGCAAAGCTAACATGATCTTGCAGCACACTTGCAAAACTTGCATAAAAATTGTATTTGTTAAGCTTGCAGACAGATTTTGCAATTACAATGTTTGCCAGCGTGCAAGGTTATGATAGTAACAATGCTATTTTGTAGCGAGAACACAGGTGCTAGCAACAGACATAAATCGACTAATTTGTCAATGTCCACGCCTTTGATAACCAGTTGTGGTGCACTGGCGTGTCTGCCCAACCCAGGCTTGAACCCAGGACCTTGGTCTGTAAACAGGTATGATAACCGCTTGTCCACAGTAGGTAGATAGTGCAAGCAAAACTTCTGTAAGTTTTATGCTGACAGGCTGAACCCAGGACCTCGTGGTCTGTAAACAGGTATGATAACCCTACACCAAGTCTCTAGATAGTGACAAAACTTTTGTAAGGGTTATGCTGAGCACCAAGCGAGAGGACAGCAGGTCTCCCTTTTTCCAAGTCTTTGGTATGACTTCATCGGGGATTGAACCCATGACCTGGCTGGAAAGGGGGCACTCTACCAATTGAACCAATTAAGCCATCTGAAATGCATCGTTTGAAATAGAATACTGCTTATTTTACCCATGTAAAATTGCAACAAATAAAAGCAAAATAGATATTTCTGTTATCGTAGAAAGTGTCTAGTGATTTGCATAACAATTAAAAAATTTCCATATTTACCAAGATTTCTTTCAACACTTGTTATTTTTCACACAAGTGCCAATTTCTTTTAATTTCTTAGGCTTTTCAAAGTTTTTTTTTTAAGTTCCATTCTTACTGCACTATATATATTCTTATCTATTCACTAAAAAAAAAAAAAAATCTTCAGTCTTTCACAAAAGTTCAAGTTGTTTGATTAATCGCTATTTGTTCTTTGTACAATTGTCATTGAATTGCAAATAATACGAAGGAGAGGAAATGCTGATTTATCATGCTGATAATGTACGCTGCCTCTTGCTTTATTAATGTTGAGCAATTCATCAACTCGTTGATTTTATCTTCCTTTTGGCGGCGCGGGACATGACTAGTACCATGTCTGCTTGCATTTATATTCTAGCTATCAGAGATTTTTGCAGCAAAATTCCTTTGTCTGTTGTTAAATGCATCACCTCCATGTTAAGATTCAAGACGCTAGGAAAAGATCTTATGAGAAAAGTACAAATGAATTAGATTACCTATAGTAATGGGGAAAATGCAATTTATAGTTATTTTTCATTTAGAAGGTGTAAAAACATAGTTTTAATTGAATTGATGAGGATTTTGTGATGTTTGTTTTTTGTTTTTTTTCTTATCTTTTGGTTATATTTGATGAATTTTTCTCTGTTTATTGTAATGAGACTAAGCGAAGGAACATAAGGGATGCGGATAAAACTTAATACTTAGGGTGCAACCTGTTGCACAGTAGTGTAGAAGCAGTGGAGCGGGAGCGGCCATAGCTAACCTAGTGGTTTCAGGATCACTCGGATAAGCGCGGCTAGTTTTTCAACAAACATGAATACTAATTTAGGACTGATAAAAGACTCAACTTATGTATTGTTAATAAACAAAATAGTTAATGTCTTTCATATTCATTTTCAATTGATGATTGTCATAATTGGAAACCTCCCTTAAAGCTATCCTGTGTGCAGTGTGCAAAAGATAATTTGTTATAACTATATAAGCTGCGTACCTCAATCCTTTAAGTGGACCCATGACTCCAGATGTAGCCGTGCATGAAACTAATATTTTAATGATACTTTGAATAATTAAAACAAAAGTACTTATTCAATATTCAATGAGAAGCTCTGATTATATTAATATTATGTTACTGCATGACAGTTGTAATTTGATCAGCAAATGCATATTTGTTTTGAGTGCAAATCAGTGCAATTGTCACCATAGTACCTATTTGATTCATAAATGTCATTTCTTTCAAGTTTGTCTAAAATTGCAATCTTTCATCCCATTTGCTTTAATCAAGCAAATATTAGATTGTACAATTTATTCCTATATTTATCCTAAAGAGTTATATGCATACAAATGCAATTATTGTTGTATTGGTATTTGATTTGAATTTGATAAGAAATTTACATCATCCGACTGTAATTTCCTGTTTCTATGAAGTATTCATATCAAGTGATTTGATGGCGAAAGCTATAATTGTTGTGGTCTTGCTCCCTCTGTTAGAATTCTAGAAATTTTGTTTTCAACACTTTGGGCAAAGTTCTGTTACAAGAAACAAAAAGGGATATTAAACAATATGTGATGTGTGTAATTTATAGTTTTCCTCAATCTGTTTTGTTTTGTTGCTTAATTTTTTTTTTTTAAACATATTTAAACTTCTAACAATTTGTTTGATGGTTTTACAAAGCAAACAATTTCAAAGAAAATATAGAAAAAAAAGGGAAATATTTACTGTTATTTGTTTTTAAACAATGAGAAATAATCATAACTGTTTCTTTTCATCTCTAGATCTTCTAGCTGTTTTAAATCTAAAAGAGTTATGGTATTGGTAATTGAAAATAAAATACTTAGTCTTTGAAATAGTTTTCACAATGATATTCATTTGTTTTTTGAGTAAGTCAAATGTTCTTTTCTTAATCCTTCTAATTGAGTTAATTGCTGTCTTTTGGCACAAATTCTACCTCTTAATACTGGTTTTGTCAGGATGTAGTAATATTGTAGTTTAGAATGCTGTAGTTCAAGGGTGTAGGAAGCAAGGGGACCGGGGGGATTTAGCCCCAGTCAAAAATGTGAGAGGCGGAAGCACCCCCTCCCCCACTTTTCAGGGAGAAAACACCTTATTGGGCTTATTTGTACCCTCTGTGAAAGATATAAACTTTTTGCCATTTGTTCTTCTGATTTATTCAATTATAATTTATAATACCTCGGTCCGATCCCGGGTCTGATTTTAGTTTCCCCAATTATGATTATTTGAATTGACCACACTTGGCCGTAAAATGTATACACCAACGTAGCGTCAACAAAAGGGAGTTTGTTCGCTCGGACAAGAAGTATATAAAAGAGGACAAAGGAAATGAATTGAACTGGTGAAAACATTGTTCTGAAAAAGTTTTAAGTGCTTAATTTAAAAGTGACTTAAATGAGACGGATTGTGCATCAGATCCTCAAATTCCAGGGGTGTAGCCAGCCTTTCGGATTAAAAGGTGGGGGGAGGGGGTGCCAAGGGAAATATTTGGACCTTTGAGCATATTTTCTGGACCTTTTTACCATTGCCATTTTACTTTTTTGGGAGGGTCGTATGACCCTGTCGACCCCCTTGGCTACACCAATGAATTCTTCTACCTTAAGTCTCGTGTGTTTTATGGGAATGCTTTTATAATAAAACAAAATCCAGTTAAGTGAACTGTGAATGATGAACAAGAAATTTTGAAGAAGAAAACAAATTCAGTTAGTAGAAAAAATTAAATTAATTCTCAACAAAATGCTTGAACAGTTGTTTAGAAAGTGAGGGTATATCATGACTTCTCTACAGTAGGGGGTAAGCTAGGGTGCATCATGACTTCTCTGCAGTAGGGGTGAGGGTGCATCATGACTTCTCTACAGTAGGGGTGAGGGTGCATCATGACTTCTCTACAGTAGGGGGTGAGGGTGCATCATGACTTCTCTACAGTAGGGGTGAGGGTGCATCATGACTTCTCTACAGTAGGGGTGAGGGTGCATCATGACTTCTCTACAGTAGGGGTGAGGGTGCATCATGACTTCTCTACAGTAGGGGTGAGGGTGCATCATGACTTCTCTACAGTAGGGGTGAGGGTGCATCATGACTTCTCTACAGTAGGGGTGAGGGTGCATCGTGACTTCTCTACAGTAGGGGTGAGGGTGCATCGTGACTTCTCTACAGTCAGGGGGTAAGGGTGCATCATGACTTCTCTACAGTAGGGAGTGAGGGTGCATCATGACTTCTCTACAGTAGGGGTGAGGGTGCATCATGACTTCTCTACAGTAGGGGTGAGGGTGCATCATGACTTCTCTACAGTAGGGGGTAAGGGTGCATCATGACTTCTCTACAGTAGGGGTGAGGGTGCATCATGACTTCTCTACAGTAGGGGTGAGGTGCATCATGACTTTTCTACAGTAGGGGGTGAGGGTGCATCGTGACTTCTCTACAGTAGGGAGTGAGGGTGCATCATGACTTCTCTACAGTAGGGGTGAGGGTGCATCATGACTTCTCTACAGTAGGGGTGAGGGTGCATCATGACTTCTGTACAGTAGGGGGTAAGGGTGCATCATGACTTCTCTACAGTAGGGGTGAGGTGAATCATGACTTCTCTACAGTAGGGGTGAGGGTGCATCATGACTTCTCTACAGTAGGGGTGAGGGTGCATCATGACTTCTCTACAGTAGGGGTGAGGGTGCATCGTGACTTCTCTACAGTAGGGAGTGAGGGTGCATCATGACTTCTCTACAGTAGGGGTGAGGGTGCATCATGACGTTTCTACAGTAGGGGTGAGGGTGCATCATGACTTCTCTACAGTAGGGATGAGGGTGCATCATGACTTCTGTACAGTAGGGGTGAGGGTTCATCATGACTTCTCTACAGTAGGGGTGAGGGGTGCATCGTGACTTCTCTACAGTAGGGGTGAGGGTGCCTCGTGACTTCTTTACAGTAGGGAGTGAGGGTGCATCATGACTTCTCTACAGTAGGGGTGAGGGTGCATCATGACTTCTCTACAGTAGGGGTGAGGGTGCATCATGACTTCTCTACAGTAGGGGTGAGGGTGCATCATGACTTCTCTACAGTAGGGGGTAAGGGTGCATCATGACTTCTCCACAGTAGGGGGTGAGGGTGCATCGTGACTTCTCTACAGTAGGGGTGAGGGTGCATCATGACTTCTCTACAGTAGGGAGTGAGGGTGCATCATGACTTCTCTACAGTAGGGGTGAGGGTGCATTATGACTTCTCTACAGTAGGGGTGAGGGTGCATCGTGACTTCTGTACAGTAGGGGTGAGGGTGCATCATGACTTTTCTAGAGTAGGGAATGAGGGTGCATCTTGACTTCTCTACAGTAGGGGTGAGGGTGCATCATGACTTATCTACAGTAGGGGGTGAGGGTGCATCATGACTTCTTTACAGTAGGGGGGAACAAAGTCACAAAATAAAGTTTGCCTACCAAAAGTTGGAGCAAATCATAATCATAAAATCACTATAAAAAGGTTTATATATAGAAAAAAGTGGGATGGGGATACCCCTTTGCACCCCCAAATTCAGCCTATAAATGCAGTAATTTCTGCACAAACTAGTCAAAAATTAATAACTCGATCAGTATCCGCTGAATAGATATCAGTGTAGATTCTTTACAGCTAGCTTTTGTCCTCTATTAGATAAAGATGTTACCATGGGCGGGATTTTCCTACCGAAAGTGGGGGGTAAAGCCAAATTTGGGGAAAAAATCACAAAATTATGCTAAGATGCACAAAATCACCAAACAAAAGATACAAATTCTGAAAAAGTAGGGGACATTGCCCCTTTTCCCCTCAAATCCTGCCTATGCATGTGATTCAAATAATTATTTAAATAAAGAAATAATTCATTTTCATGACTTTATTTCAAGTTTCGTCAAGTCAATGCCCTGTAGTTGGCATACCCTCTAGCAATTAGGCTTACCCTTACAGAAATTTTAGCTTGCAGCACGCTTGCACGCTTGCACGACACGCCAGCGCACGCCATGGCGCACGCTGCGCGCACGCTGGCGCACGCTGGCGGCACGCTGGCGGCACGCTGGCGGCACGCTGGCGGCACGCTGGCGGGCACGCTGGCGCACGCTGGCGCACGCTGGCGGCACGCTGGCGGCACGCTGGCGCACGCTGGCGCACGCTGGCGCACGCTGGCGCACGCTGGCGCACGCCTGGCGGCACGCTGGCGCACGCCATGCGCACGCCATGCGCTACGCCATGCACGCCATGCGACACGCCATACACGCCATGCGACACGCCGATGCACGCCATGCGACACGCCGCGACACGCCAAGCGACACGCTTGCGACGCCATGCGACACGCTAACACGCCATTGCGACACGCTTGCGACACGCCGATACACGCCATGCACGCCATGCGACGCGCTACACGCGACGCGCGACACGCCATGCGTGCTTGCGACACGCTTGCGACACGCTTGCGACACGCTTGCGACACGCTTGCGACACGCTTGCGACACGCTTGCGACACGCTTGCGACAAGCTAACAATTTTTAGCTTGTGCAAGCGTGCTGCAAGTTTGCAGCAAGCATGCTGCAAGCTAGTTTGCTAGCTTGCGCAAGCTAACATTAGCTTGTGCAAGCGAGCATAAAATATTTTAGCTTGCGCCAGCTTGCAAACAGTTTTGCTAGCTTGCACAAACCTGCAGATAGTTTTTGCTAGCTTGCGCAAGCTAATTTGTTTCAAATACTAGCTTGCAGCACTCTTGTTGCAAGCTTGCTGCAAGCTAATATTTATGTAAGGGTAAGCAAGTGCATTTAATCAAAAGTCCAGACAGAACTTTTCTTGAATATATTCTAAAAGTGAAAGTATGTAATTTGAAAGAAATGGTGGATAACATACACTATCAGATGAGACTCAACTGGTGTTATTATGATAATAATGTCCAAAGTTACCAAGGGATTGAATCACATTAAGATCCATATAACAGCCTATTAAAGTTTGTAATGGTTTTAGCGCTAATACACAGTTCTTTAACCCGGACTATATCTCAAGTTTATGAAATATGGATGGTGTCTGATTGCTCCGTGTGCTTCGAAAGTAGTTTCATGATTAAGTATTCACTTTTGTTTTGCCTGTCAGCTTTCTTTGCAATTTAAGTTCTTATCATCTCTGGTGGCAGTGATTGAACTTCCTGATATATAGGTAGATGTGAGATGTCAGTTGTTCTTTCAGCCAATTTGGGCGAGGTTACACTTAAAAGGATAAGTTCAGAGGTCAACAAGTCCATTTTGTATGAAAGAGGACTTCAAAATAAACAAAATGGTGAAGAAAGTGTTCAAAAAGCTTATTCCGTTAAGGAGATATTCAAGTTTAACACTCTTGTCTTGTATGTGTTGAAATGTAGTAAGTCTATTATGGAAAGTTGGTGCCCTCATCCTCACATTCTTAACAATTGTTAATGTATTTTTAAGAAAATGTATTTGACTATTTTACTATTTCAATTATTTTTCCTTGAAATTTCTTCAGGTGATAAATTATACTTCACCTTACTAGCTGTTTGACTACTTCCCTGACATATGCAATGGTATTTAAGCCCCAAAATTGTAGGACGAATATAATAGAATGCATTAAGATTTTGAGGAATCTGAAACTATGATTTCACAACTAGTCTGATTTCAGTTGTTTCTACACAAATGATATTACACTTTAATTAACCTTGAATATCTCCTTAATGGAATAAGATTTTGCAATGCTTTCTCCACCAATGTGTTTCTTTTGAAGTCCTCTTTTCATGTAAGATGGACTTGCTTGACCCCTGAAGTATAATCCATTTAATGTCTCTTTTGTTGTAGGAAAATGAAGAGTTTTCTATAAATTCATTTCCAGTATTCCTTTATTTTTCCTCTTTCACATAAGATCAGAAGCTGTAGCCAGTATGCAAATATTGGGAAGGGGTGGATGAGGCAATGGTCCAAAATTGTTGTCTAGTTATTTAAGAAATTTTTATTAGAATCTGACATTAATTTGGTTGTATAATTAGGAGCAAGGTTTGTTTTTGCTACCTTCCATTTAATGTGTATTTGAATCAAAACTGTATTAACATTATCAACTTCCTCCGCAACAACAACCTATTCCACCATATCTAATCTTCCCTTCTCTTCCCTTCTACACCTAACCTTACACACCCCTCTCTTTTCACCTTAATTTTTCTCCCAAATTAACCCTATTTTCCCCCTTTTCCCCCTCTCAATCCTCCATCTTCACTCTCTGCCCTAACTCTTACACCTTTATTTTGTAACACCCTCTTGGCACATTTGACTCTGACTGTCGCGGTGCCATTAAACTATCAACAAACCAAACCAAAATTTATATTTTTTTAAATGAGGACTACGAATCCTTATGCCCCTCAAATGTTAAATGAAATATTTTAATGCCATTAAAGCATCTCCTGAAAGTTATCGTGACAGCTCGAGGGCAGCATTATCTAGATTGCTGAACACTTGATTGAAAGTAATGGTTTTGTTATTTTCAGCAATCTGTCATAATCTCCTCTTATAGAAATTTTAGCTTGCAACACGCTTAATGCAACAAGCTAACAATTTTTAGCTTGTGCAAGTGTGCTGCAAGCTTGCCAAACAGCATGAAAGCGTACTGCAATCTTGCAGATAAGCTTGTAAGCTTGCAGACTTTTTACTAGTTTTTTGTTTTAAATACTAGCTTGCAGCACGCAAGCTAATTTTGTTCCAAATGCTGCAAGCTTGCAAGCGTGCTGCAAGCGTGCTGCTTGCTGCAAGCGTGCTGCAAGCGTGCTAAAAAAGTTAGCTTGCAAGCGTGCTGCAAGCGTGCTGCAGCGTGCTGCAAGCGTGCTGCAAGCCTGCTGCAAGCCTGCTGCAAGCCTGCTGCAAGCCTGCTGCAAGCCTGCTGCAAGCGTGCTGCAAGCATGCTGCAAGCTAATATTTCTGTAAGAGAGGCTTGCTTGTAGATGTTCAAATATCACATATGTTAAAGCATGAATCTTAATGAGAGAATTATATCTCATCTCAAGAATATTGCCTGATCCGCACCAATAAATCTGTTTCGTTACATTGCAGAAAAGTTTCAGCCAAAGGGAATTAGCTTGCACAAAGCATGCAAAAATATTGTTAACTTGCGCAAACGTGCAATGAAATTGTTTAGCTTGTGCAAGCGTGCAGAAATTTAATGTTAACTTGTGCAAGCATGCAAAAAGTTAATGTTAGCTTGTGCAAGCTTGCAAAAAATAATGTTAGCTTGTGCAAGCTTGCAAAAAATTAATGTTAACTTGTGCAAGCATGCAGAAAGTTAATGTTCAAAACTGGACGGTTCACTTATGTTAGCTTGCACAAGGTTGCACAAGCATGCGTTAGCTTGCTGCAAGATAGTTTTTCTTTAAGGGTATAGTAACGTCACTTCCACTGCAGCACCTGATTGGTTTATCAGTGATTGTGTAAATGATTCAACCAATCAGAACCATTAAATTATATTGCATTTTTATCTCCACATTTATACGATATATGACCTTTAAAGGGAAGGTATTATCTCATAAATAAATTCAGAAGTGAACGCTATGCTGGGAAAACGTCACACCAGGTTGTCAACTTTGCATATTGAAAACAAGAAATATGATATTGTTGATCACACATCTGCCGGACCAAGCATAGGGGGCCACATGTGTTAGCGATAACATCATTATTTTTGTCACAATTGATAAGGACAATTGAAAACCGGAAGTGACATTACCAGCATGCCAGCATTCACTTCTGAATGTATTTATGAGATGATACCTCTCCTTTAATATCAAGAACTGTTGTTACATAGTCTTTACTTATAGAATTGTAACCTTTGTACATTGAAGCTACAATATTCTAAGAAAGAAAACAGATATAAACTGATATGTTTATAATTCCAGGCAGGAAATTTGCTTTTTTAACTCCAACTTTAGCTTGTCAACAGGTGTTTAAGATGATATTACATTCTATACAGGGATGTTGTTTCTTTTTCATAGTTGACACATTCTATCTGGCAACCTAAGCCAGCCATCTGTAGGAAGTTCCCATCTTTATTTACCACACCTTAAGTTGGATCGAGTGTCAAATAACAGGTTTTTAATTAACCCGGTTGGTTTGATTGGTTTTAGTGTGTTTATATCTGATAGCTTAGCATAAGATGTTCAGATGATTAATGGTTAGTTACATTATTCCACAGGTTGTAAAAAAGTTACATTTCCAAGTTTTCTCTCAGAACTAGTCAGTGATAGGATTGATATGCAAATTCTTTTTTTTTGAAAATGATAAAAAGAGACTCAGATACCATCAAAATGTTGTCTATAAACTAAAATAATCTTACATGGCTAATTATCATCATCATCATCATCATCATTATCATCATCATCATCATCATATACAGATATTGTTGACTAAAAGCCATTCCATCGCTCTTCACATCACGTTGACTCTGAAGTTAACCATTTTTGCAAAGTTTCTCCACCGA
Source organism: Chiridota heheva (assembly GCA_020152595.1). NCBI lineage: Eukaryota > Metazoa > Echinodermata > Holothuroidea > Apodida > Chiridotidae > Chiridota > Chiridota heheva. The sequence continues at coordinate 733,367 of JAIGNY010000818.1, read as the reverse complement.
ACCTTCAACCTTTCAGACATATTCTTTCATTGTATATAAGAATGACCTTAATTGTAATTGATATCATTTTACAGTGCTACCTTGCACAGTTGCAGTAGAAATCAATCCCAACGAAGAGATCACAGAACTATAGGAAGTTGGGGGAGGGAGGGAGAGAATATTTCACCCTCGAAGAACTTTACATTTGTTTTGCCAAGGAGAAAAATCATGAAATTTCTCAAAGTTCATGGAAATTTTCTGATTATAGCTGCAACATTTGATGGTAACTATAGTTTACCAGTGCAATTTTAATTCCCACTTGTAACCAGGAAATTTTGGGGACTCGTGGAGAATTCTGATGAATCATAATGTTGGCAGCATATTGCAGGTTTCTCCTTGTGAAATATATCACACCTTCCTCAACATGCTGTCTCCTCCCCATAAGGCAAAGACCTTTTGGCTATTTTGAGATCAGCCCATTTATCTCACATGTTACCTTTGTGGATATCGACTCCCCACAGGAAATCCATTTTGTCAGAATTTCCTTCTCTGAACCTCAATTTCAAAACTAAATTTCAAAATTCCTTCCTCCTTTCTTTGCTCGTACGTAAGACCGACCCTTCTCCAAAATAAACTCCTCGCGTTTTTTATAATAAAAAAAAAAAGAAACGACCAAAAAAGACAAAGAAGAACATATCAAGCCTCAAGACATGACACAAAGATAAAAACACTCAAAAAAACAAAACTACCTCAAAATATATGATGAAGATTGAATGTATGCTGCTTGTGAAAAGTCCAAAAACAACACTTCATTTGCCTCTTCTCAATAAGGTTTAATCTAATGTTTTGAAAAAGCCCTCTTTTTGGCCCAGTCGCTGCTCATTTTAGACGTACACAAACATCAATCTTGCAGCCAAGGACCATCTTATCTTTCATTCGTCGTCTTCATGCCATTTAAGTTTATATTTCCAAAAACACCCTTCAGTACCTCACCGTATAGTTGGGCCTCCATCATTGAATTTCAACCTATCACTCTCACAGTCTCTCATAAATATTCATAAGGGGGAATCTTATATCTGGTATGAGGTTCAATGACCAAGCACGAGACGACATGGGGAATAACATTATTGCTCATAAATCCATCACCGGGCTTACGTGAACATGTTCATTTATTATGAGCTAGCTGCAGCGAATTATGATGCAAATGGTTTTATATGTCTCGAGCAAAGTTAAAGATGAATGGCTCCCTCTGTTTATGCACATAATTTTAATTCATGATTATGACGGGTTCTTAGTCAGGGAAAGGAATGTTTTGTCAAAATTTCTGATTCATTCCAAAAAAATGATATAACATGTACAGAAGTAAGATTATTGTCCTGATGCTGTTTAATCAATCAATCAGTCACATTTATATAGCGCCAAACACCAAAACAGTTTTGTACTAAGACGCTTACAAGTAATTAAGCACAACTTCCCAAGAAAAAAAAAGGAAGAAAAAAATGTTTGTCATTCTTTAATTGTAAGATTTTTATTCATATGTTTAAATATCTCATTGAAATCATGCAGAATGGACGGGCTGAAAATTTTTTGAAATAGAGGTAAAACACAGGGTTTTATTTCCATTTTGTTAGGGGCACAAAAATATAAGTATCATTGCACCAATGAACCTCTACTGATATGACCCAAAGCATAGAGAATATGCTAGTAGATAGATGTGGCAGGGGGTGCCCTCTTCTGAAGGTCTGGACCTCTCATGTAAATTCAAACAAAAAATAAAAAGGGGAATATTCAGACTCTGCCTCCAAGTGCCAGCCCTCTCTTGAGGAATTTTCCACCTCCCCTTCCCTTCCCCCCCTAACTACTTCTTCTTTGAGAAAATTACTACAGGCCTGACATAAACCCAGACTTTGAAGCTGTTTTCAATCAAAAACATGAATCATCGAGTATCATTTCAAATGCACAAATTCTATGGGTGTGATTGGTGTAGAGAAGTAGAAAAAGCTTCTGTTTTTAAAATGGATTTCTATTGTCAAAATGGACTGGAATAAAGCCTTCACATTTACCATTATACCCTTTTTTGGTACTTAATAAACTCTGTACCAAAATAGCTGACAAAAATTTTGTTAGCTATTCTGGTACAAGTTTTTAGGCACCAAAAAAAGTATAAAGCTAATGTGAAGGCTTTATCCCAGTCTATTTTGAAAATTTCATGAAATGGAAGAAAATTTTCTGAAATTTCCTTTTCAAAATTTTGTTTCTATTGTCAAAATGGACTGGAATAAAGCCTTCATATTTACCATTATACCCCTTTTTTGTACCTAATAAACTCTGTACCAGAATAGCTAACAAAAATGTTAGCTATTTTGGTACAGAGTACCAGAGTACTTAATAATAAGCACCAAAATACGTATCAAAGCTAATGTGAAGGCTTTATTCCAGTTCATTTTGACAATAAAAATCCATTTTGAAAATATTATTGGTTGATTTTAATTAAGTCTTTAGTCTTAGGCTAAAAATCTATTTATATAGAGAAATAAATGCATGGTTACATTTCCATTTTGTTAGGGGCACGAAAATATAAATGACATTTGTAGTACAGTACATACACTATATTGCAGTAATGCACCTTCTTTACTGACATGACCCAACTTGAAAAAATAGAAAATTTTTCCAAAAATCTATAAATCAAAGAAAATAGTCCAGAAATGAAAGAAATTACCATAAAATTGGCCAAAAAATTCCCAAAAGTGAGCAAAATTTTCTGAAAATAAGCAAAATTAAATTTCCCCAAAATGAGCAAAATTTTCCAATAAATAAAGAAATTTAATCCTGAAAATTAAAGAAAAAAAGTACCTTGTAAATGAAAGAACATTTCCACAAAAATGGAAGAAATTGTTTTGAAAATCAAAGAAAATTGTCTAGAAATTAAGGAATTTACCCAAATATTCAACCAAAAATTCCGAAAATGAGCAAATTTTCCTGTAATGAAAAACATTTTCAAATAATTAAAGAAAATTATCCTGAAATTGAAGAAAAAAAAAAAAAACTACCCAAAAATGAAAGAAAATTTTATGAAATGGAAGAAAATGTTCTGAAAATCCGCCCCAAAAAAAAAAAAATGTCCAGAAATGAAGGAAATTTCCTGAAAAGGAAGCAAAATTGAACAGGGTAGAAGAAGGGAGGGGGCTGGGTGGGGGAGTAGCATAACGAGTCAAAAATTGATCAAAATGGTCCCTTTTGTGTATTGGCTCCCCACTAAGAATTTCTTTAAATAGGCCCTGAAGGTAGTAGATCATCTTTTGTTTTAGAATTACCAAATGTAGGGTCATGGGATCCTTAAATGGAGATTTAATCCCAGATTAACAAAACCTTCATTTATAAGTGGCCA